>WBMY01010738.1:539105-597238 GCA_013397315.1 Donacobius atricapilla | reverse complement strand
AAGGTGGACCTGCTGCCCGCGGACTGCCGCGGGCACCTGGGGCGGCTGCGGCAGCGGGTGGCGGCGGCCTGCGCCCTGGCCGGGCTGCGGCGAGGCGTGCTGGTGGACATCCGCCTGGTGAGCGCCAAGACCGGCTACGGCATGGAGGGGCTGGTCAGCCGGCTGCAGCGCTCCTGGAAGTGCGCCGGCGATGTCTACCTGCTGGGCGCCACCAACTCCGGCAAGTCCACGCTCTTCAACACCCTGCTGCGCTCCGACTACTGCAAGTCCCGCGCCCCCGACATCATTGACAGGGCCACCGTGTCCCCGTGGCCAGGTCAGGGCACCACTCAGCCCTTTGTAGCACGGGTAATGGGGGATGTGGGGTGTGCAGAAAATAGTTAGCTGTGGGCCTCTGGGCTGCTCTTGGCCACCCCTGCAGCAGGAGAACCTGTCACCAAAGGGGTACCTGACACCCTGAGCAGCTCAGTGGTGGACAGCAAGCTCCAGAGTTGTGCCGTGCTTCAAATTGTCACCCCCGAGGAGTGGCTGAAGTGTTTAACTCAGAGAAAAGGGGGTTTGGGAGACCTTATCACTCTTTGCATATATCCAAAAGAAGTTGTAGCCAGGTGGGAGTCAGTCTTTTCTCCAAGGCAGCCAGTGACAGGAGAAGGGGACGTTGCCTTAAGATGCACCAGGGCAGCTTTAGGTTAGGCAACACGAATGTTTTCACCAAAAGGGTGATTAGACATTGGAATGGACTGCCGAGGCAGATGACAGAGTAGCTATGCCTGAATGTGGCACGCAGTGCAGTGATCTACTCGACACGGTGATGATCTCAGAGGTCTTTTCAGACCTACTTGATTCTGTAATTCCTCGGGGCAGCAGGTGTGGTATGCATGTGCTGGGGGTGCAGCACATCCTGTAGCACTAAGAGGCTCGGTAAACTAGAGTGGGTCTGTGTGCACCCCTGGCAGTTAGGATGGCACCTGGGTGATATGCCTTGCCCTGTCCCTCTCCATTAGAGGTGCCCTCCAGTCTGGAGAGGCTGGGAGGTGGAGTGGTGAGCACCTGTAGCCCATACCAAGCTGTCTGGAGTTGAGACTTGTCTGGGGTGTACTAAGTCAGCCTTGGCACCACTCAGCTTTGAGACCCTTTTATTCCAACTATAGGTGAGAACAGGTCTTAAGCAGGTGGATGGCTTGTTTTTGCTTCCCCACGTTGGGAGGCTAGTACTTTATGGGAGCAGCTGTAATGCCACCTCTGACTTTGTGTTACTGGGTTGCACCAAAAAGTCAGAAAAGCGGGTTTTTTGTAATCTTGTTCCTCAGAGCTGAAATTTACCAGGTAGTCAGTGACCCAAAAGTGCCTTCTGTTTGTTTTTCCAGGAACAACACTGAACCTGTTGAAATTTCCAATTATTAACCCTACATGTGACAGGATATTCCGAAGGCAGGAGAGGCTAAAAGAAGAGGCGACAAAAACAGAAGATCAGCTAAGCAGTGAAGAAAAAAAGTACCTTAATCAACTTAAAAAGCAAGGTTACCTAGTGGGTGAGTCAAGTACCTGTCTGCTCCTAATGAAAACACTGCATTACACAAAGATTGTTTTGACCAGTGTTTGCTCTGAGATTAATGGGGGCAAGACCTCTATCTCCTCCATAAGCAGCATCATTAGTACTTTCGAATACCTGTCAGCTGCTGTAGTAGCAGAGGGTTCCTCTGTGCAATGCATCTCCTGTCTGAATGAGGCTGGCAAATTCGGATAGCTTAGTAGTTTGCAAGGATGTCACAGTGTGGGCCATCTCCTGTTCCCAAATAAAGAAAATAAATTTAATTTTAAGTAATCACACTTGGGCTGCCGGCTGCAGGGGTTGTCCATCATTTTAGTATGTATTTAAAAGGAGAGGTTGCTAGAAGATAGCTCTGGTTTTCAGATAATTTTGTGTTTGGTAGTCTGAGGCACTGAAAAAAGAAGGCAGCCTGCTTTACCATAAATTCGAAATAACAAAGTGTCTGTGATCTAGTCTGTGCTGAGATTTTGGGGCATGAGAAGTGCCAAGCAAGAATTATAGAAGGGATTTTTTATCATTTTGGCTTTTGAACACAGAAATTTCTAGCCACATGGTGTCTCTATCACCTTTGTATTAGTGATGGGCATCTCTTTTAAGCTGTGAAAGGGGCAGATGTTTGATTGAAGGAAAGCAAGTTAATAAGTAAATTACCAGGAAAACCTTTCATTTTAATCCAGGAAGAGTTGGAAGAACATTTCAGCAGCAGAAGTCTAGTGCTGAGATTGACTTTGACCCTGACATGCTCTCCTACAGCATGGATGAAGATCCTAGAGATCCCCCTAAGAAGCATGAAGAAAGGGAGGAGTTCACTCACAACGAAGTGAAGGATGCTCGGTGGTGTTTTGACACTCCAGGAATTGTAAAGGAAGACTGTGTAAGTACCCTGTGGCGCTGTGTTTCAGGGTGACTGGGTTTGGGAGGACTGTTCTGCCTGTGGGAGAGTGTTTCTGCTGTAGTCTTGGGATTAGGATTCTCTTCGTTTGGGAATTGTATTAAGATAAGGTTTGTATTTACTCGAGAGGGGGTTCATGTGGTGATGTTGTTGCATTTCTGAGTAGTGCAATACTGCCAGCTTTGCAAAGGAGCTGCAGGATTGCGTTACTGAGCTTCCACAACGTCTGAATGATGGGAAGTAAGCAAGAGTGCTCCTAGCAAGTTCACACCAGCATCACCCAATGAAGCTGGCACTTCTTTAGCTCTTCCAGCCTATGGAAAAAGAGTTGTGTGACCGAACCACATCTTATCCTGAAGCTAGGAGGGTCTACAGCGTTGGTGCTACTGGCTCCAGTACGTCAGGCCTTTTTCAGTAGCACAATGCCCTACTGAAGCCAGTGCTGACAAAGTGCACATGTCTGAAACAGGCATATCTTGATTTTTGGTCTTTTTAATACCCATGCGGAGCAACAGGTCTTTTGGGAAAGATGAAATAGTACAGGGAGAGAGGAAGGTTCTGAAGAGAATTAAGTGCAAGGACTGTGCTGAGACTTTACAGCTCAAGTGCAGGTGCTGCTTTCATGAACTCTAGAAGACTCCTGGTTTTCTAGTGATGTATTTGTCAGACCATAACCTGCTTTACTAACCTGCACTTAGGTCTCTGATAGGCAGTGTAAAGACTGCTATCTATTTAGAGACCTGATTTGATAACTTGAGACTGTGTGTATTCTTCCCTTCTTCTGAAGTAGAATACCTGTGGAAAATACTTCTGCATCCAGAAATAGTTGCTGCTGTCTCTGATTATAATTATCCTCATGCTGTCCTTTGGAGATCTCTGTGCCAAGTTTCAGATCAAGTTTAGTTCCTACAGTCGATGTAGATTTGGCAGGGGAGACTTTTCCTGTTTCTCGCTTACTATGTGGACCACAATTGAACTATTGTGTCAGATGTTCTTGACACTGCTTTACTTGGTCTTTTTCCTCTATCAATATAATGCCAATACTAACTTCATTCTTCCCATTGTAACATCTGGAATGAGTTACGACAATTTATTTTACAGGTTTTGAATCTCCTAACGGAGAAGGAAGTAAAGCTTGTTTTGCCATCACATGCCATTGTTCCACGGACCTTCATTCTCAAGCCAGGAATGGTCTTGTTTTTAGCAGCCTTGGGACGTATAGACTACTTAGAGGTAAGGGAAGAAAGGATTTTGAGAGCACCTGCTTCATCTCTTAGTGTAGTACCAGCCATCAAAGGCTTTCTGCTTATCTTTCCCAGACCATTTCCTTGCTGCTTTGGAGATGATGAATCAGTTACTGATTCACTGCACGAAGCCAGAATGCCTTGGGATGGGTAGTTGAAAGGTTTGTTTCTTGTTAGCAGCATGGATTACATAGTGTATAATGGGAACTGCTTTTGAATGCTGACAAACATCTTTAGTTTAATGTGTTTCCCATGACATACAGAGAGGCATGAAGGAAGGAGGAGAATGTCAGAATTAACTGGGAAAATAGCTGGGTTTCCTCATTTCTGTGTTCTGTGAAAGCTGGCTGCTAAGAGGAAAAATCATAAACATTTTTCTTTCCCAGATGCCCAAGGAAGCAGTTCATTGCATGTGTATTTTAGTTTCTGTAAAAAATATTTTTCAAATGTACTGTGTGTCCCCTCTGCCAATAATTTCTTCCATTTATTAAAAATCCCATGCCATACACCTTTAGTGAACTGTGTGGAGTTGACCTCCCATGATGCTTCCTCTCTAAGAGGCAGTTTCTTTCATAAGAACATTAGACATTATCATAAGTCTTAGATCATTTTCTCAGTAGCTTGCCCTGGTTTAGAGGTGTGTATGGCTATTCCTTTGTTTCAGTTTGCTTTCCAAGATCATCACAGAAATGTTAAGTTGGTACTTTGCTAAGGACACTCTTGACCTGCTGGAAGAAAACCAGAAAGGTGGAGGGGGTGGAGGGATTGTCTAAAGTAAAAAACGTACCCCGGTACGGCAGGAGCACACATCGATGTATCAGTCTTGTTTAACTATATCCTCCTGAGATCTTGGAAGACAGTTGTGGTCAGATCATGACAGAAGCTCATGCCTCAGCTTAGCCCTTTGAACTTGAAGGAATTCCTGCACTTATTTCTGGTTGCTAGCAGTGTTTGCAGAGGTCTCTCCCCTCTCTGACCTTCTTTGCTCTTCCTGCAAATGTGATGAGAGTACCTGCTGAAATTGCTCCGCCGACTTTGCATAGCTTGAGAGCAGCTGCAACCAAGTACTGTTGTAGAGTGATAGGAGAAGAAGCACCAGACCAGATGTCCATCACCTGTTGCATTGAATAATCACACTGAGTTTGTTCTTGTGAATTAAATGAGAGCAAAGATCTCCCTTGGATGATTTACCTGAGCTGAGCAGCTCTGCTGGCAGTAAATGTGGCATTGGGGTTGCTTTGAGGCAGGATGGTGAAGCTGTGGTTCTTCTCTTTGGAAACTCAAATCCCAATTTTATATAAACCCTGGCTGCTGTCATTGACAGGGGCAAGGACCTCTCAGACAGGGAAGGGACATCAAGCAGGCAGGTTTTCAACATGCAGGAAAGAAATGGGACAGGAGCGAGCAATTCAGGGCTGCTTTTCTGTTAGCATAATTAAAATCCTTCTGGTATTTATTTCAGGGAGAAAAGCCTGCCTGGTTTTCGGTCTTGGCTTCTAACCTGTTGCCAGTCCATGTTACTACACTGAGTAATGCAGACACCATCTATGAGAAGCATGCTGCCCAAGAGTTTCTAAAGGTAAGGAGAGGTGCTGGGGGAGCTTGTGGCTGCAGGGAGGCAGGACCCCTGCCTGGGGCTCAACTGACAGGGAATATCCACAGGTATCAGGAGTCTGGGACTTGTGCAGTGCGTAAGTGATGATGTGCAGTGTAGAGCAGTCTTGCACAGACTGCATGGCAGAGGTGTGTTGGGAGAGAGCACTCAAGATGATGCACTGTCAGCAGAGTTTCTGTTTCTAGCATTCAGGCTGATAAGATTTGCAGTGCTCTGCTTACTCATATTTGGCTCTTCTTGAACAGCTTTAAAGTGCAGGCAGCTACGGGGATATTTTCCATGGGAAACCTGCAGACTGGGGTTTCAGAACAGACAGCAGCTGAAAAATTTACTTTTCTTATTCTTTTCCTGCTGGATCTTCTGCACATACCTTGATCTCTTGGTGGTCTCACTTTTTCCTTGGTATGGCAACATTCTCTGTAGCACTTGCAGATTGATCAGAGATGGGGTGAGCCTGTCCCTGGCCTGGTATTTCCATTCCTGTGCACATGGAGAACAAGTGCGGTCATGCACATGAAGGCAGCTGGCCCGATCCACCAGCTGCATCCTGCCATGGACACTCCATCTTTGCGCACTACCCATGGGGTTCCTCTGGATGTGGTCCTGACTCTGTTACAGCAAACCTGAAATAACTCCTGGAGGGTATTCAATCCAGCCCCTCCTTGGCTCACAAATGTTTAATGTCTTTCTTCTCCCTTGTGCCTTGCTTGCCAGTTAGAGGTAGGAGTGCTAAAGAATCTCTTGACTGTTAAATCATCTCCCTGTGTTTTACTCTTAGGTTCCCATGGGTGGGGAAGAAAGAATGAAAGAGTTCCCCCCGCTTGTCCCTCAGGACATTTCACTGAAAGGAATTGGTACCACTGAGGCAGTTGCAGATATCAAGCTTTCCTCTGCAGGTAATTGAATATTTCTTCACTAGTTTGCTTTGCACGGTCTGCATCCTAGGAACATTGATGGGAAGAGGCCTCTGAAGGGGTGAAGCTGTATTTCCTGCTAAGAGCAGGACTGTCAACAACACAGAATCGTAGCAGCCATGACTTTGTCCAGCTGAAGTGTGGCAGCCTTCAAGAATGGAGATTGACAGCCATGCTTGTACAGGATGGCAGCATTGGGATACTTTATGCTCTGGCTGCCATACAGGTTCTACAGCATCAGAAATGGCTGTGACACTGTCAGCTGTCTAGGTGAGAGGGAAAGGGCCACTGATTGGAATGCTTCATTCTTGTGTTTTTGGTAGTTCCCACCGTCTCTCTTCAGTTTACCCAGAAAGAGCTGTGTCTGAGAAAAGGAACATGGCTTTAAGTGCTGCCTTCTGTTGGGAGAGGGCTGGATATGACCTTTGAGCTTGGTTTCTCAAGCAACCACACGAGGGTAGCTCAGATTTTTAGCCACTCTGGGAGGCAGTAGTTTGTGTCAGAACCTTGTTTTGATCCTAAGGATTTGTCTTCCTCACTGTCCGTATTCTCTCTGGCTGTGCAGGCTGGGTGGCAGTGACGGCTCACGCAGAGGAGGAATTGCTACTCCGAGCCTACACTCCCAAGGGCACTGCATTGGTGGTGCGGGAGCCTCCCCTTTTGCCTTACATCAGTACCATCAGAGGGGCCCGGATCCCAGGCACTCCTGCCTACAGGACCAAAAAGCCTCCTTCCTTTGTGGAAAACCTAAGGACCACCAGAAGCGGATAGCACTTCTCATCATCTGAGCAAGGCAGAAGACAGAACAGCCCCTGGAGAACTCTGTGGCTTACTGGTATTCAGAAAATGTTGGACTTACTTTGGAAGGCCAGCAGGCACATTTTGGAAAGCAAGCCTGGGGGGAAGCTCCACAAGTCCACATCTGGTCCAGCTACTGAACTGCAGCCATTTTGAATGAACTGAGGGGCTGGGATCTTGCTGTGGGAGGGGAAACAGCTTCTCCCTGGGATCTGCATCAACTGGCAGATCCCTTTACCTGTCCCCTCTTGAAATACAGAGTGGAAACTCACCTGCCTGACCTGGTCTGACTTTGCTGCTCATAGAGTAGGTGGTTTCTTGCAGGCATGCTCCCTCATGTCAGAAATCATCACCTTGTTCTTAAGGTGTTTCCATAGTTAAGGGGGTGGAGGGAGTTGGAAGGAGCAGGGAATGCTCCAGTGTGGGTATGACCCTCCTAGTGGCTCATACTGATTCAACAACATCAACCAAAAGTCATGTCCTTTCTCTCCTTCAGCATCGGGAGCACATTAGGGTGTGCAGTATCCTGCTTTTGGACACAGAAAAAGTGATTTAATGAAAAGCAGGTCTGCTCATGTGCCTGAAGAGTAAAGTTTAGCAATTCACTGCTTTGATTTGGTTTCTGTAGCTTGGGTACAGGTTTTTGAAACCAAGGGTACAGAATAAAACTTTTCAGAGATGCTCTTCTGTTGACCTAGTTGACAAAGTACTCTTTGTGTGGGCATAAGCATCTTGTTAAACATATGAAAGCTCCAGTGCAAAAATAAATGTGCTCAATCTGCCAAAGACAGGCAGACTGTGAGAGACACATGGCCAGCCAGTCTGCTGAAAGAGGCAAAGAAAGAGTATTTTCTCATCTCCTTACCATTTCACTGATATTTTCCTCAGTCAGTACATTGGTCCGTAGAGGTGGCTCTGCTGTCCTCGGGTCCTTGGCTGTTGTCCTGAAGAAGCCTGGGTGATCAGCAGAAATCATTGGCTCATTCAGCATCCTCTTCTCACCATTCTTGCCTGTGGGATATTATTGGCATTCTGTTAGGGAAACCTGTCCCTTTGCCCTGGTCTTTGTTTCCCCCCATTTTCAGCCCAGACCCACCATATGGGTCTGTCAGCAGCCCCTGCTCAGGGCCACTCTCATCCCCTGTATGAGGCTGCTAGGACCTCCTGTGGAGCTGCTTTCCATGCTCTGCCACTTCCTTCACCTCTTCCTCGCCTCCTTCCCTGCTTTGCACACTGGGATCCGGTGAGATGGGGTGGGCCAAGCGGGGCCGTGGTGTGTTTGAGAAGCGCTGGGTGCCGTGGGGTTTGAAGTTCAGCACTGCCTTGAGGGAGTTCCCTCTCCTTGCCTTCAGCTGTCCCGTTCACCCCGTGTAGAAAATCAGTTGTTCCTTGTGAAGGTCAATCTGCTGTCAGTGAACACAGGAATGTGGCTCACATGTGTTCAGTCTGTGTCTAGAGTTCCCCCTGTACATTAGACAAAATCTGTGCACTCTCACCTTGACCTTTCAGGAAGTCTTTTCTAGTTCTTTCTAGAAGAAAAAAAAAACTATGCCAGCATGTTCCTCACTACTCAGGCTGTGACTTACACAGCTCTCCCGTTTTGCTTCTGTTTCTCTGTTGTGAATGCCAGCACATGTGTGGCCACTCCTAGGGTGTGCTTGGCAAGCATCAGAGCACAGGCAGAAAGCTTCAGAATGTGTTTTTTCCAGCATGGATATATAGGACTGTAGCTGGCTTCCTGGCTGGATTTCTTTGTGCTGTTGGCAGGCCTCACATTTGGCTGCCAAAATTACTAAAGGAGTTGCCAGCAGGACTGCAGAAGATAATCTCTTTTAGCTGTGCTAATCTTCACAATGCTGTGATTTTCAATTTCCCCTTCACAAAAGGAAAAAGCACCATCTTTTTAATGTTTAGGAACAAGATTCTACAAGCTTTTTTTTTTTTAGAGATTGTTTTTAAAATTACTTTTGCAGCCATGGAAGAGAAAATGCCATATTTATCTCAACTGTTGTAACACACAGCAAACCAACCCCTGTACAAATTCTGCCCTTCTGCCCATTTTTTTTGAGCAGGCTGTGGATTTATCAAATACTTTCCTTGACTTGCTCACAGCTAAATGGAAGAGCCATGTTGCTTTGTGTATTTCTTCCAGACTGGGTATCTTGAACATTTTGAAGCTGGCAGGAGGCTAAATAACTTCTTTACATGTCAAGAAACAGCATGAACAAGTCGTGTTGTTTAGTTTGTGTCTTAAGCAAGAATACTGAGAAGAATGCAAAAGAATACTGAGACAGGGACCTCTGCAACTTTAACAAGTGCACCAATCCAAACTTCTTCCGGGATGAATTACATGCATAAGATGGTGGTGAGAGACAAAGAGTATCAAGATCTGACAACTGCCAGCTTAATAGCAGAACCCAAAAGCAGGTGAAGGTATTGAAAGTTACCAAAGTAACACCTATTCCTTTTTCTCCTTGGCTGTATGACAGGTGTGTGGATGATGTACATCATGAAAAGGGACTGGTAGACAGCACTTCCTCTTACACGTCACAGGTCTGAAAGGCACTGCAGCTTTTGGAGGCAAAGCCACGATAACGTTCTTGTGGGGATGATGCAGTTCTGCAGTGCCTGAATTCAAAGCTGTGCTTACAGGCCACAAGAGAATCCATCACCCCTGACTGTCTAGCTTCCAGCTTAAAGGTATCTTGGGCACTGATTTCCATAAAAACATCCACTGCTGAGCATAATAGTCACAGGCTGCAGAGGTGAATACCCCCAGCTCTGCCTTTTTGCTTTCTAAAGTTCTCACACGTTTGGTGGCTTTAGTTCTTCCTGGAGCACTGCCTGGAGTGGTATCACTCCATTCCCAATGTGAAATGGACTGTCATTTGCACAGACTGTTCCTAAAACTTTTATAGAAGAATAAAAGTTTGGTCACGATTCCATCAGGGAAGTGTCTGGAAAAAGAAACGCAAAAAGATTAAGAACTTCAAACACTCAAAAAGTGAAGAACAGGGGAAAAGCTGGAGCAAATAGAAGAAAAAAGTAAGTAGCAGAAACTGCATAAAAGAGGACTGCATTTAGAGACAACAAGGTTTAAACTTTGTGGTCTTATGTGCAGATCTCACCACAGGAACATTTTCAAAACTAGGGCCTGGACTTTGGACCCCAAAGACCTTAAAACAGTTCTAGAATGGGGTACAATTGACAAGGGTTATGGAAACAGAGGGAAATGCAAATAGCTACAATTTTTCTTCACAAAACTGTCAGAAACCTGCCCACAGAGCTCAAATATCATGTCTCTCTGATCTGATGTACGCTCCACAACCAAAACTACAGAAGAAAATGCACTACGTTTGTTTTAAGGGTGCACCTGAACTCAGCAAGCATTCCTTGAGATCAGAAACAATACCTCTGCACATTTACACATTTGCTAATTGAAAATAAAAATGTAACTACAAAATTAGTCCTGATCTTTCCCTGTGCACGGTAGATTGTAATAAATATGTATATAGTCACATGAATTTTGACAATTTAGATAAAGCTATCTACAGTTATAGAAAAGAGAGGTTTTATTCTACACCTCTGGAACATTTGGTTTTGGTTTATTTGTCTACAAGATGAGAAAACCACTTCTACAGTACATTCTGTATTTGCAAAACAAGCACATTTAATTTTAGAAAAACACAGTGAAGTGAGGGAAACCTGACATTTTTTCTGTAAGTCAAGGCAGGCAAGGTTAGAAGCAGGTCCTTGAGCTTCTATATGTCAGATTTCCCAGGACATTAATAAAATCCTGGGAATACAAAAGATGTAAACATTAACAATGGGACAAGAAAATAACAATATGTCAAATACACATGCAAAAGTTTTGAGAATTTGCTGAACTTCTTGCAGTTAGGACTAGCAGAAGAAATATGGGAAAAGAGAGAAGAGAATTTAAAAAGTGTAAAAACATGGTATCCAACAGAGAGAGGTTAACCTCACTGACTTGCTGTTCATACTTTGTTACTCTAAGAGGTGGGGGAACCCACAGGCAGAGCTTTGAGCATATTACTCCTTTTTGTCCAAAGAATCAAGGAATTTTAAGAGAAGTTAAGGAAATTCCTCCCAATATGTATTAGGAAGCATGTCACACAGCATGCATGCATCTAAGTCTTTCAAATTAGTGACTTAAAAAACATCTTCTTCCTGATGTGAACTAACTTGCAAATACAGTAATATTTTTTTGCCGAGAAGCTACCAGGCAATGAACTGACACAGGGATTCACTGGGCAAAATTTAAGTTTTATCTATACTGGCAAAAGCCCACAGATTTTAAGATTAGAGATTTTTGGCTAAAACTGTAGTCGACAGGCAAATGCTTTTAAATTTGGGCATCCAATCTTTATGAATCCAGTGAGCATTTTTGAAACAATCATTTGACATCCATGTTACAACACACCCACTTGTCTCTGGGCTTTGTGAACTCTGAGCTCCCTCCATGGAACTCTAGGACTTGTGGTTACATCTATGTAGTAGCTCCCAGGAATTCTTTTGTGCTAATACATAATTCAACCTTTTTAAAAGTGCCTGTGACACTTTGAAATGCTGGGGTAGTCAGTACTGCTGAGTATGGAAGTCATAAAAAGGAATGAGTATGTTTCAGGATTGCTGGCATCCATACGGACAAGCACCTTTGGATGAGTGAGGGAAATGGCAGACTGCCACTTGGTTTATTGCTGGCAGTCCTCTTTGAGAAGCAGGAGCTGAGAACTGGCCAATTAAGCCAGTTCACATTAAATCTCTTCAGGCTGCTTAATTTATTTAAATGTGATACTGGTGGGATACATCCTGAGGATGACCAGCAGTGATGTCAGAACTTCACAGCAAGAAAGCTGTGGCAAAGAAGGGAATGAACTGTATGCTGTTTATGAAAAAATATGCGATTAATTATCTTACAATAAATCAGTAGGGGCTCTTGTGGGATGAAACCCTCAGCAAATGAACAATGTATAAGGACCTTGACAAATTAAAACCCTGAGAGCTGGGTTAAGAATACAAAGTCATTGAGAAAGCAGTGGGGATACTAATAAACAGCATTTATTAGCCTAACTCCACAGGGACTGGCAAATTCTCTTATCCTCATTCCTAAACCTACAAAAGAAGGAAAGCTAAAGACAAAGGGGGTCAGGAGGAAGCTGAGGGCTGTCAGTGCCCTCTGAAAGAGGGACATGTAGAGGAACATGCTTAAGAAAGACACCAAAACTACAGTAAGCCTTAAAATAATAATAAAAAAACCCCAAACAAACAAAAACAAATGAAATTGCTGCTGTTTTCCAACAATGCAGGCCAAAACAAGTCCTGTCTGAACCATTCAGAGACTTAGGTTATGATACTTGATTCTGAAAAGGCAGCCTTCCAGTCAAGTTTTGACTGATGGGACTCTATGGAATCAGTGCAGAGTGCACTGCACTTGGCCGGCTAATGGAGCATGAGAGAGGTGAAGCTGATGGTGGTCAAAGGAGCAACACACTACAAATTAAAGGAACTGGCTCAAGTGGAAATGAACACTACTGAAAGTGAGTGCAGAACTGTTGCACTCAAAGTTATCCATGTGTATAGATCATTTAGCTGTCAAACTGAAGATTATTAAACATGTCTAACTCTTAGATAAATAAATTGAGGTTAAAGCTGTCATTTATGCAAAGTAAAGAGAAATTCTAGCAAAACAACAAAGCCCAAGCAAGCCCTTCAGCACATTTTGGGCAGCCTTACTGAAAGTCAAGGTCAACCAACACAACAGTATGAAACTAACCACACGTATAAATCCTTAAAATGCTACTTTTAAGGGAAAGTATGCATTGCATTCAAGTAGTTATGAAAAAAACTATTTTGCTACATGTGACTAATTTTTGAAAATTATGTTCTTTTTGGTGTTAACATATTTATCTTGTACTACATTAAGAACATACATTGGTAAACAGATGCTTGCACCAATCTATTTCCAGTCTTGGGTTAGGACTAATGTACATGACAAAATCTAAATCTAAGGAAAGTGACATGGTTCTATTTTCTGCCAACAGGTCAGCTTTTGAAAAAGCATAAGCAATAATGCATATGCTTCTGATATTCAAGAATCTGTTAAAAAAGTTCTATGTTGTTTTGAGTTCTCCTGAAATTGCATCACATTTACACCAAACCTCAAAAACAATTGTCATGCTGGTAAGAAGATGAAAACCTAGATTGAAATGGATATGGGTTTAAATGGAAGAGAAACCTTCTCTTCTATTGTTTTTAATATTCTAACTTGAATTAAAAGGATTTCTAAGAGATACTAGAGGCTGCCTGAAGGAAATACATTTTCTTTTGATAACAGTGGTGACTGTATTTGATTCATATTTGTGATAGAAGGGATTTTGGTTTGACTGGGGCTTATTTACTTGGGTGCATATAAAACCTGAAATGATAGATTAGATTATTAATTCTTTCTCTATGTTTACGCAACGACTAAACGTAATAGCATACCTGCTGACACTGATCCTTATTTATTTTCCAGAGTATGATGCATAGTGAGATTTTAGAGCACACAGTTCATTTGAGCTTTGCTTTACTTCTGCTTTTACCTAAACCCACCTTCACTTGAAAGCTTCTAAGCACTGCAGAATTACTGAGCAACATGGGCCAAGCAATCTGTGGATTTGTGTAACCTGCCACTAAACACTGCATCTTTACATCCCTGAGTTGTGGATCAGATGGGATACATCTTCCTTAGGCATCCAGATATTTTCTATTTCCAGAATGTTAGAAATCAGCCAGAACTATTTTAGTTGGATCTCTTTCTTCCTGGAGATTTACCACAGTTGAAAAGGAAGGACCTGCAGAGTAAGTCAGAGTAATTTATACCTAAACAATACTGGATTCTTTGGGGGGTTTTCTACATCTTTTTGCAAATGGAATAGTGAATTACTAGGAACACAGATATGATCAACTGGTTCTCCAGGCAGTCAGATTACCAGGGAAAATAGAGACAAAGGTAAATGAGACTGGGAAAATATCCTTCGAAAATATTCTGGGAAAGTTTCAAAAAGGGTAAAACAAAAACCCATTCAATGAGCATGCTGTGAAAGCTGAAATATTTGAAAACAAACAAATCAGACTATATCAGATCATATTACAGTTTTTTTAATTAAAACTTTATGTGGTCAATATATGAATAACAATATTCTGGATTCCCACCCATAAGTGCTCCGGAATATTTCTAACTCTGATTTCTGAAGTGATATATACTTTCTTTACCTTTGCTCTTGAGTTCCTGAAGCTGTCTTCCGCTAAATGCTGATGCAACTTAATTTTCCAAACATAAAATGGCCTTCTGAACTTTCCAACTTCTTGGAAAAATGAATATTTCAACAGTACTCACAAATAACTGCAAGCCAAATATTTCCAATGCTTTGCCTCTCAAACAGCCATAAAAAAAAAAAAATAGCCAATCACAGAAATGGCTGTAGACCTCCAAAATTTTTTCATTTCAGTGTTTTCACCTTCCTCTGCGTGGCTCCTGATTGAAATGAAAACTGCAGCAGGGGAAGAGGGGAGGGGGGGGGAAAAGTAGAGGGGCAGAACTGACTGACCATAATTCAAAAGAAGTCATTAATTATGGGAATAGGAGTGAGGGATGCTGAAATGAGACCAAGAACTGACATTTATGGTTCCTTGGTTCTCTATATGAAACCTTAATGTACTCTGGATCAGTGAATAAATGAATGAAGAAGGAAGACAAAAGAATGAAGCATGGAAACAAGAACCATCCAGGACAAGGTGATTACCAGTAAAATTTCTCCTCCTTTTATACTTGCTCTTTCAGTGATTAGCTATTGCTATTAATTTAATCCAAGATGACATATCAGCCAAGGTATCAGTCTGATCAAATGGCAGAACCTAAGGAGCAAGAATCATGACTGGCCCTCAGATGCTTGGGGAATGCAAACAGTCCAGTTATGGCTACAGGTGAGACATGGGATACATTAAAGTCATGTTCTACAGACCTGCCATCATTAATTAAGCTATTGCATACTGGTCTGTGATGACAGTGAACACATTCTACAACACATTTCAAATATCTGTGGTGACTGCAAAAACAAATATAATTCTAACATTTTCTTTTCAAATATTTGGTGCAAGTGAAGAACAAATCTATAATATCCACAGTGATGCCTTCTTATTAAATTCTTTGAGTGTAGATATATTTTAGATCTGTAGGTATTTGCATAATGAGCATACTTGATAAATAATTACTAAGTTACACTTAATTGGCCAATTAATTATGAGAAAATCAATTTGAAAAGTTGAAATTGAGAAGTCTTACAAGTTGCAGTAAGAAGACATGAAAAGCAGATGAAAGGAAAAGGTAAATTCAATTAAAATGTCATCTAAGTCAACTTGATCGTTTTTAAGAGAGTGAAGAGGGGTGGGCAGCTTCCATCCTACTGCTGCAAGATACTTCTCTGCCATTGAGATTTTTAACACCATTAGCTCTGATCCTCTGAACCTTTGCACAGTAGCTCTGTCTATTCCACAGAGACCATTAGTCTCACTGAACTTAGCCTGCTTTCCCTGAGGGAAATTTGCACACATCAACAGAGATGCTTGAAAGCTTCTCTGTTTAATAATACATTATTGCTTTCTACGAATTGGAGCATTTTCATTCATTTTTGCAGGCTAAACACAGGGCTTATAGCAAACACAGATCACGAGAACAGATGTGATGGTGCCTCCAACACGGCCCTCAGCTTTGACGGCCCTTATTTAACACAGATCTGTCAGCAGCAAACTTGAGACCAAATTCTACCAAAAGCAAGACCCCAGGCCAGTCTGGCTGTACAAGGCTGAGCATTGGCCACACTGTGGGGAACAGAAAAGCTCATTTAAGGTTTGCTTTTTTAAACAGGAGAAAATAAAGCCGATGACTTACAACAGAAGAGCTGAAGAGCAGAGGGCAAATTGTCCTTTCCATGAACCAGCATTGCAGTCACTCGAGTATGCCAAGACAGGAGGAGGAGAAGGCAGCATCTTGGAAGAGTTTGAGAAAGTCTAATGTTCACGTTCCTTAATCACTTTAAAGCACAACCTCTACTTTTCACATGCTGCTTTCCAACACTCCCATGTCTTAGTCATGCCTCCATGCATCAGCAGATTTACTTTTCCAACAGCACCTCAGGTGAGGAGAGAATATCTGGAGTTTTAATAATGGGCATTTTCAGACATGTATATGTTTTTAGTGAGCAGAGTGCTCCTTTCCTTGCTTTCCCAGGTAATTTGGTATACATCACCTATTAAATCACCTTTCATTCTGTGCCACTGTCTTTTAAGGAACTTTTCCCTGTCTCTTATGCTTCCTGGGTAGCTTAGGAGGTCTGCCAATGTGCAATATATTTTATTTATAACAAAGAGAATAGACCACCTGGCTATTTCACCATGCCAGTGTGACAGATAGTCCTCAATGAGTAAATGAGGGCTTCCTTTACACTCTTGTGACTATTTTTGCCAAGGAAGATGGGCAATGGGTGAGAACAGAAATACATACAGATATCCCAGCTCAGCTGACTATGGATTGTTGCAGCAGCTCTCTTGTTAGAGGGTAGAAATGAGCCAAGACACAGACATCCCATTCCTCACAATATGAAAGGATCCTGGTTTAGTCCTCCTTACAGCTCAGCTATCCTGACTCCAACTATTCACTGATTCTGGCTGCAGCAAGCTCCTACTGTAGATTTCCCTTGCAGCTTCTGACTGCTGGTTATTTCCTGCTAAACTATGACTGCAGATATTTGCAGACTGTGCAAGGCTTTTACCTAGCTAGACTATGACTGCAGGTTCCAACAACAGGCTCTAACTGCAAAACCAGACTGACCTCTCAGCACTGATTCTCTCTCCCCAGGATCCTTCTTCATCATGATCCTCTCATTCCCTCTTCCGTAGGGCTCCTCCCCCTTCATAATCCCTCCACACTAGCTAACCCACTCCCTTTTATCACACTTACCTGTATTGGGTGTAGCTGTGACTCATCAAGGGGGGAGGCTGTTAGGTAATTAACACAGCTGTTACTTCTCAGGGGCAAGGTCACCTGTATTCCCTTCTACACATTGATAACTGTATTGAGTGTAAGTCTTCACAATCAGTGTAAAAGAGGAAATCTGAATGTGTCCTAGTGCTTTTCACAGTGAGAATAAGCTGATTTGTAAAGGTTTGTTTTGTTTGCTTTTAGGAAATTACCAATTGTCATCCTGATTCAAACATCTCTGTGTTACTAATTACAAGTTACTGATGCTCCCAAATCAATCTTTTAGTTATTGTTCATATTGTTCTTTTTCCTTGGTGTTTTCCTATTGTGTTATTTCAGGTGTCTGCTTCACCACTAACCACACACTCTCTTACAGAGTTTTCATTGTAACACACATTTTTTCACCAAAGGAAGCAGGCAGTGTTGAGATGTGATTGGCATCAGGTGATACTGGGGGAAAAAAAACTGCATAGGGTAATATTTGATGCTCAGTTCCACCAGAATGGAAACTGCAATGGTAATTCATAAGTGAGATATATATATTAGGTAAAAGCAAAGCCAGGCTAGTCTGAAAAATATAAGATCTGCTTTAAGGTGTTCTTGGTCTTAACCTCCCACCACACTTAAAAAAACCACACCACCCACCAAGAAAACAGTGGGTTTGTACAATGTACTTGCATGCTCAGAGACAAATCACCTAATACCATATTTGTAAAGGTATTTAGGGGCAGTTAATTTCTAGTGATTTTATGGAGTTACAGGTGCCTTAGCAGCTCTTGAAGTATGCTATTTTCTTGTATGTGCTCAAATTACCTGGATGTAAACCAACCCCCCCCCCCAACAAAGTACTAAAACATTTTTTTTCAGTTACATGGCATTCAGGGTCGCGATGCTGAGGTTTGGTGATGGAAGGGGTGCGGAATGCTCAGAAATCACCAAAAGTGTTTCTTTATGTACCTGAATTAATCCCTTATCCTCGATGCCAATCAGGCAAACTCAGCCGAAATCATCAGCTCCAGCATGGCTGAAAGCAGTGCAAGGATGAGGATGGAGAATCTCCTGGTGTCACCACATCGGTGCACAGGTCTTTCACCATCCAGGCACTACCAGCAGGTCCCAGATGGCAGTGACAGTTTCCCTTCTGGGCGCCATTGAACTGCATTGAAATCAGCATCAACTGTCTGAACAAGCCTTGCTGCTCACCAGTACTTCAGAAGGGTCATTCAAGGGCTGCTTTGTTCTGTGATGTGGGACACACACCTCACAGGGTAGTAATTAGGGCCTTTGGCAATCTTAAAAAATGTCAGGCTTTTATGCAAGCCTGTTACAAGAGCCTCAGAGGCTTTTGAATTCATAGACATTTGCCCCTACAGCCACGTGCCCAGCAAACCCAGCCATACAGCTCTTTCCCATCTAGTTTTACACTAGCATATGACTATTTGTCCCTGGTTATTTACGGAACAAAAGGTAGCATTTCAGGGGACACTCGGTCTCCTGTCTTTAACGTGGAGGATCAGTTCTTTGCCGAGTTCTTTCTTCGTGCACCACTTGATGGCACACTTGCATAGCACACTGCAGGCTGAAGGCGAGAGAAATCCACATGCAAGTCCTGTCCAAAGTTGTTCCACTTAATTTGTTCAGCATCATGAATGTACCTGTTTAATTGATTAAAGAAATCTAATACTGTAGTATTGAGTAGGAATAAGCAGGGCATACAAAATACTTAGATCAGGAGAGCCCTGTATTTTGCAATTTTAATCCCAGAAGTTTACCTGGATAATTCACTATTTTTTCATTATTTCAATAAATTTGGTAAGAAACTTGCCTTTGTCCTGCTGAGCCTTTTCTTGCAAGTGGGAGACATTTTCCTTGCCCAATATTTTATTCTTCCTTCTAGAAGGTTTGTGGCAGGTTTGCTCATTGCGTATGTCCATGGGTGGTTCAGGGTCTTCTTTTGTCCTTTCAGTTCAAAAGAAGCAACAAATTGCTATTGAAACTAAATAGTGATACCTTCTGTTTGGCTAAACTGTAGGTGGAAAGTAGTTTATGTCCTTTGAGTATTAAAATTATTATTCAACTTCATATGAAAGTAACATTCTCCGGTGGTCTATTTGGGTTTAGTAATGAGTATTAAAATGTCACATATGCCGCTTCTCTCTGGATGATTATACATACATCAATGAATGCTGCAGATTACAGACCACAGGTAGAAACAACTTGCTGGTCTGTTGGATTTTATGATTTCATGAAGAAAGCATTGAAACATTTAGCAGCTCTTTATGGGCAGAATCTCAATGGAAAAATGTAAATGACCAGGGCCCGAAGTTAAAAAAATTCAGGGACTACGGTGAAATATGTAAAGTGTGGCTGACTGTGATAGGAGCACCTTTTGTTCAAGGGCTGGGATCCGGGTTCTGAAGGAGAACCTCAAGGGGGAAACTGGAAGCACCTCAGTACAAATTACTGAGTGCCAAGTGACCCTTGCATTTACCAAAGCCTAAATCCCACCATAATTTCTTACAAAAACTATCTGGTCCACAATGCAGTTGCTAAAAGTCTTTCCTGGCCATGGTTACTTTGACACTTCATCAGCTCTTCAAGGGCTAAATTAGCAAGGGCAGACTTCTTGCCTTTGTTCTCTAATTATCCTTGTTTAACTTCGTGCATTTCTCCCCCTCCTCTCCCCGCCCCCAGCACTCCTTCCTTACTCCTTCAAATGCACAGGTAAAAGATGAGCTGGATGCTTAAACCAGGGAGAGCTCATGCTTTTTATTTTTCCTTAAAAAACGGAGAGCCGAGTGGGAGCCTCATAAATAAGTGTCATGGGTAGGTAGCACCTGAGAGGTTGTGAAGCGTGCACTGTCCTGACTTCCTCCATTACCCACTGAATTGCATTGGCAGCGATAATTGCAGCTTCAGGAAAAATAACTGCTAAACAATGATAGCAGTAAAGCCCTACAGCCTTTCTCAATTAAATTAAGTGGAAATTTAGTCCTTGAGTACTACTTCTGAAACAGGCTGAGCAGAATAAGAGCAAGCACCTGGTGGGTTGCAGGGTAGTGTAGGGCAGGAGAAACACTGCTGGCTTTGCTTTGTGACCACTGTCCCTGTTCCCCATTTGAAAAGTCAGAGTCCACCTCTGCCCTAGAGCTAATGTTGGCATGAGAATAAAAACAACAGATTGCAGGCTGAGTTTGCTCTAACAGAGGCCATGTAAGCTGGTGAATTTAGGGGAAGGCCATTGCCTGCTCTGAAACCATCATTTGTCTTCTGGTTTTGCATCAGTAGCTTGTGCTTCCACCATTATTCATTTGTCTCAGCTGCAACCTCTTGATCTTTGAAGGCTATTTTGGTATTGTTAGAATGTCCTTTCTACCTCATTTATTGCTGTCCTTTCTGCTTATTCTGGCACTTTTGCTTTTTATCAACACCATCTACAAACATCGCAAATTTGCTAGTGGGTCCCACAAACTTTAGTCTTACAAACTAGGACTTTTTGTCTCTGTACATTCCTGTGTGAGGAGGTACTGGAGTAATTTTTGGTAAGAAAGGAAATATCTTTACACTCATTTGATGTGAACTATCCAAAATGGAAGAACGAAGCAAATGCATAAGAAGTCTTTGTCATAATACTCAGTGAATCCAGATTTTCTTCAAATAATATCTAAGAGACCATCTACTTCAGCCTTCATAAAGGAAGGGGAACTGTGCCTTAATGAACATTATTTGAGCTAAAGATGAGATAGGAAGGACAGGTTTTTATGAAAGAGAACCACCTGCAAATTGATAAAGCCTTTTAATCTCTTTTTACAGTGCTTAGAAACAATGACCCAAATACATAGAAAGGTTTTTAGACAACCTTTACATATTGCTGTGTCAGAGATTCAGAGCCCAGATTGCTGTGTCCAAATTATTCACAGTGCCTAGAAAAACCATCTTAAGCTTTGGGAATCAGGTAGACAGAGCACATGTCTGTATCCTAAGAAATCTATGTGAATTTATCTTTGTCTATCATCCAAAGCTTGTCCACAGACTTCAATTTGAACTTTTCTCCCAGTAAAGTGTTCAAGTTCTTCACAGTCCTTGGGTCCAACCTGGAGTTCCTTTTCTCCCTTTCATCATTTCTTGTGCCAGTTTCCCTTGGCTTTTGGTGTATTTTGAGCAGCACTTAACCCCAGCACTCAGTGACGCGCACTTTATCGCTGCAACAAAATGTCTCTGGTCTTGTGCAAAACAGAAGTAGTCATCTGTCTGGGAGTTGCCAAGGCTTACTACAGGTTGACACGTCAAGTCAGAGGCTGAAAAGAGAGAACTTGTCAGCTTTACCTTGATAAGCCCATGAGTGTGAAAGACATGTCACATGCAATTTCCATTACAGATATCATCAGGAATCCATGAGGAGCATGAATGAGTGGAAGGAGTCAGGCGTTCAAAAAGTTATTTGAACTGGAGTCCTTGGACAGTTCCAGGTGTGCCTGCTTTCCATAGGAATCAAGGAGAGTCTCAAAATTGTTTTACAAGATCAAAGGAAGATCATTCATTACCAAGTGCATCAAAATAGCAGCACAACATTTTCAGATTAACCTTCCTATATCCCTCCCCCTCCCGCCTCCCCAAGCAAATAATAAATTCTCTCACAGTACGAAAGCAGGTTTAGTATAATCCAAAAATGCTTGAGTGCTTTTTCTACCTATTTGGGACCATCTTCTTGGTTCACTTAAGGGCAGTGTACCACATCCTCTTCACCTTTCCCTGTAAATCCACAGGTACGAAATGCATCATGCATCCTCTCCCTTTGTGCTATAGGAGCGATATGGACTGCTGGTGCAGTCAGCATTCAGAGGATGAGAACACCAGCTGTCCTGTCAATGAGAAATCAAGTACATGCACTGTGGCACCACTGCCAAATAGTGGATGTCACATCCTTGAATTTGGGGGTTTTGTCAGATGAGCAGTCATAATCTGAAGCATTTTGTACCCACATTTGTACAGCAATTTAATTCACACTTGAACGAACCAACCTACAGTGGATGAGGTCATGGAAAGAGCAGGCCAGGAAGTGGGCTAAAGCAGGTATTGTCCCCCCCAGACACTGTACACATGCCCTACTGCTGATCAAGGACCATCATGCAGCTCAGCATCCTTCCTGCACCAGACATGAGACCAACCAGGGGAGTAAGGCTCATCTTCCTAAAGATGGGTGTTTGGTATCAGCTGGGACAGATGCAAGGGCCATGCAGCTCGAACATGTGACTGTCCTTGGTTTCTAGGCACTGACTTTGTTTTAAAAACTGATTGTAGTTCAGGAAGGAAATAAGTTTTTGTTACTTGCGTTCACATTCTCACACAAAAGGTTCTGCATGTGGAAGCTGGTAGCAGCACAGCATACTTGCACAGTTTAAAAATACTGTTTCACTTGGGAAAAATAATGTCCTTTTCAAACCTACACTTAGTTGAACAAGTGAGGTAAGGTGTATATAAGACCTTTCAGACCAATGCTATCCGTAGACAAAGTGTTGGTTCATCAATACAGTGCTAAAATAGCATCACTGCAGAAGGTCAGCAGCCCAGTTTCAAGAACTAGTCAGATAATGGGTAATTTTGTAAGACAAGTAGAAGCAAAGTCAGCTTGTATCAATCAGTATGAAAATGTAATTTGATTCAGTGCAACAAAAATCAATTTTTTTTCTCCCAGGACCTAAGATAACTAAATATCACACAGTCAGCTTAATTAGTTTCTGATATCTGTACAACTTCACCTTTAAACTCTGGGAAAAAACCCACAGTTCATGTGTTTATTCTTTGTAATTCCTTTCTGTTCTGCTTTCCTGTTTAGAAGGAGACTTAAAAAGCTTTACTGTGGCAATAAAATCTTATTCCAATTCAGACTTCCAGTTGGCAACCAGGAGATGGAATCAATGCTCCATCATATCCATCAGGCCCTCTCTTTAGTATCACTAGAGCAAGCTCAACAAAAGAACACAGTGAAATATATTTTCTGTAAGAGAAATCTTCCTTTCTAGGGGGGAACCTTTCCTTTGTTTTCCATCACTTAAACTGTTTTAATTCTGCTGTTGACAAAAAATAAGTACCATTACGGCTACAGGATTATTTTTCTCTCCCTATAATCCAGTGTGAACAGCCCAAAGTCATGCAGGTAGTATAGGATGAAGTGCTGATTTTAACCCCCATATAATTAACATCACATACTCTACACCACAATAAGCACTACTAAAAAGCCATGCTCACCAAAGGGGAATCCACAGCATAGTGTGGTCCAGATCTATTCAGAACTGTCTTGGGGACACTTGGCTGGAGAGAGAGAGGATGGTTGCTTTAGCAAGGCTAAGTCCTCCTTTAAGTGCAAAGTCATGGTAAAGTGAAAGATGGAAATGTGCATGACTCTGCATCGTGCAGTGATAAAGATGATTATAACCTCCGCTTCGCTTTAAACGTACCAAGGGCAATGGGATGAGAGCTTAGTTAATCAGTCCTGAGGAATCCTTTCCTGCTATCTTTTCCATCAGCAAAAGAATGAAATCAGAAATGATGATGATTCATACCCAGCAAACAGAGGCATAGGAAGCTCAAAGTGCAGTTGATTCAACACAGCTTAATTAAAGCAGGCATTGCAGGAGACATTTGATATTGCCCTCTTGCATTTCTTTTTTTTGAAGTGGCTGCATCCATATTAGAGAGGTTCTTGAGGTAAAACTGCTCTAAAATTGAAGGCAAACAGCTTGTCACTACCCTAACACTTAGATATGCTGGGAAGACGTCAGCAATAGTATGAGTTCAGTGTGGTTTTGCAGAACCAAGAAGTTAGTCCGAGAGGTGAGTTTTTCCAGGAAGTCTTGAAAATCTCAAAACTTACAAGGTTTGTGCTTAATATCTCTGCATATCTGATTTACAGAACAGCATAACTTTGGAGAAAATTAGTCTGTGCCATAACGGGACTTGTTTTTGTCAGCAGCGGAATTAGAACAGTTTAAGTGATGGAAAACAAAGGAAGGATCCTCTCCTAGGAAGAAAGATTTCTCTAACAGAAAATAGAGTTTGTTTTTCTTGCGTTTCATTAGTTTAAAAATTGTCTAGTTTCAAACCGTGGCTTTTAAAGTCCAGGATAATTTGCAGTGCACTAGCTCGTCAGAACTTCTGATGAGAGCTTGACTCTTGACTCAAGTCTAGGTTTGTCTTCTCAGCCTTACTTGCCACTTTCTCTTCCTACAACTTGCTGGGTAAACTACTCAGATTTCAACTTTTTCCTGTATTGACTTCTCTCTTATCTTCTTATATCATTAATCTTTCATTTGTACTGAAATTTGGCTGGACTCTGCTACATACAGCTTACTTTATGCTACTCTAAGGGCCTGAATTAAAATTACAACTTCTGTATGGATTTTCCTTAGATTAGAAAGATGTCTCAAAGCTCTAGGATTGTGTAACAGCTGGAGAAAAATGGTGTTTATGTGGGAATGGGAGATGTTCCTGTCAAGAGTTAATAACAGCGTTAATTTCTGGATCACTGTAGCTGTACCCACATTTGGCATGGAACAGGGCCAAAGTGGCTGAGAGCAGAATTGACCTGTGAGATCATTGATGAGACAAGTATCAGCACTCATTACAGTATTGCTAATGTCTAATAATGAAAGAAAAAACATGCAGCCCATATGGAAGGAAGAGCATATCTGTCTGGGGCCTGCTGGTTTCCTGCACTGGTACTGTCTGTGTTAAGATCCCGTGTATATGGTGCAGCTTAGAGAAACCCCAGAGCAGCTTTAAATAATGTGGCCAGTTCTGGTCTTGAGAATGAATGCGTTGGAAACAGCCTTCGCATAGTCTGCAGTTTGTAATGTGGTAATCGGTCTGCTTCGAGAAGTTGAGAGTGTTCAGCCTGATGTATCTGAAGGTAAAGAACAGGATTTTCTAAAGCAGTCATGATTAATTTAGGTTATTTAGTAAGACATAGCAAGGAATTGTCTAATTAGCAAATCCGAATATCTGATTCCCTAACTGCTCTTTGGTGAGCATGAAGGGCTGTTTTTTTGTTAGTGTTATTTCCAGTGTGTCTTAGAAGACAGTTTTTATTTTGTTAACTTGCACTCAGGTAATTCTCAGCTCACCATCCTGTTATTGCTCTGTGGGATAGATGTATACACCTTACAGGATGCAAAAGGTGTTCCATTTTAGTGTGGAAAGTCAAGAAGCAACTAGAGTCATCTTTCCAGAAGCTGGCAGTCACGCCACTGTCCCTTATGTTGCTATTCTGAGAGAATGGGTAGGATGTAATTCCCTTCATCTCACACAGAAATTACTTGGCCGTGTTGACATCTGCGGCCCTCTGGGATAGCCCCAGCTACTGACCTGTTTGCTAAACACTAGTTCAGCTGTGTCAGTTCTGTCGAAAACTGTTTCCTGGCATTTGTGTTCAGCTCACACTATTTTGCAATACCCCAGTCATGATTGCTTTCTTTCTTGAGGAAAATAATCACTCTACTTAGGCAATTGAAAAGCCGGGTGTTAAATGCCTTTCATGTCTTTTATCAACACTAGGAGCCTGCCTTCTGTGTTGTGAGGAACCATTGCTGTTCATAGCACGCCCATTTGTCATGCTTCACATGCACTGTCTGTTAGTGTGGTGGTTTCTGAGAAGCTTCGTGGCACAAAATGACCTCTGAACACTCTGGAGTGTGCAACTGCATTTATGCTTAGAAGCAGAACTCAGAAGCACAGTCCCCGGAGCAGCAGAAACAGCAACATCTGCCTTGGGCTGTGAGGAAAGCTGAGTCCTCAGAGACACAGAAGCCTGAAGCTATTTCCTTCCGTCAGCTATTCAACTGAAGTCACTGGGAAATTACTGAGGACAATACATCCAATTAGAGAGATCAGTGCTGCACCTCATGGCAGTGCTATGCAGCAGGCATAGCTCCTTTAGTAGCAAGCAGTAAAATTACTCCCAGGCAGGTCTGCAATTCTTTGAGTAACGTGCTGCTAGCAGCATAGCCAAGGACTAGTTTTTAGTTTGCACAGCAGCTCTAGCACTACTAGATAATAATTCAGAAGATAAAGGAACTTCAGCTTTGTTCCTTCACTTCTGCACTGTAGGCATCTGTTAAGCATCACAGGTGTCCCCTACATCTCTCCTGGTAAGCAGGTTTGAATAGGTTATGCCATTGCATTTCAGAGGTAGCTAATCCCAAACACTTAAGTGGCGTATGCTCCAAGATTTGTTTGGGGCTTATATTTTACTGAATGAGATAAACAGACCTGAGAGTCCGTGACTCAAAAAGATAGACAAAAGCATCAGAGCGGGGAAAACTTACAAAATTATACAATGAAGTGAATGAGTTTTATTAAATTGTGTTTTTCCCAATGATTTTTATCAGACCCGTCCACACGTACACAGCATGGAAAGAAAATACTGAAGGAGACAGAGTCTACTAACTGGACAGCAGACCAGAATTAGACGTTGGCTTGCAACCTGCTTAGAAAAAGCCAGAGGCAATCTGGTTTGCCTTTACACAAGAACCCTGGTGCACTCATTTCTTGAACGCTGTGCTGAGTCTGGGCATTGTGTTATCAGCAGGGAGAGGTCAGAGCAGAAAGAGAAAAAATTGATGAGCAGATCGTTGACTTGGAATGAACAACTTGTACAGTACGAGAAAGATTAAAAGTACTGAAGTGATTTATGCCAGCTGAGGATCTGAGCTGGCTAGTTTAGTTTTGGCCACTAGCCAACCTAAAGGGTGAGAACAGGGCCCAGCGGTCTGCAAATAACTGAAGGCTATTAAATACCAAGGAGGAAATTAAATGATTTAATGATGCACACAAAGGTGTAACTAGAAGTAGTTGGACTTAATTAAGGAACGGAAAATTGTAAATGAGTATCCAGAAAGCTTCTTGCTAATGAAATATAATAGTCTGAAAATCACCTTTGCCTGAGACTTAAAACTGGGTGTGACAGTTAACAACCAAATGTCTTGAAGGTTGAGAAATTTATAGTGTGATAAATTTATAGTTGCTTGCAGCCTTGGGCTCAGATATGTGCATCTTACCTTTTGCATGCCTTCATGTATGTTTGAGGGTCATACGCACAAACCCACTATATTTTTTGATACCTTTAATGTGCATCTGCTCCTCTTTCTTTTGAAAAAGAAAAACCCATAACCCAAACCAACAAACAACTCTAACCCAAAATCTCATACTAAGGTATGCCTAATAGAGAACTGATTTTATGGCTAAATGGAGAAAAGCAATGGTAATTATGTGGAAGAGTAGCCAGGATAGTCATTGCCAAAACTCCCACACTAAGATGTTTTCTGAGCTGTCTCAAAATTCTTAGAAAATGTCCTCCCTGCAGTGAGGGCGGTGCAAAGAGACTGTGCAGTCCCAGGTAGGAGAAAAACTTGAGCTTGCCTGGAGCATTCAGGTACCTCTGTGATGTAGAGACATGGGATTGTTGCAGCTCCCCTTACGTTAAAACTAGTAGCAACACAGAATCACAGAATTAGAGAATCTTTAGGTTGGAAGAGACCTCTGGGATCATCAAGTCCAACCCAACCCTAGCCTTAACTAAACCATGGCACCAAGTGCCACACCTAGTCTTTTCTTAAATACATCCAGAAATGGTGAATCCACAGGCTAGGGGAGTAACATTTCCATTTCTGAACAAACTGTGAATTAGTAGCTCAGATATTTGAGAGACAAAGATAATTCTGAATTTGCTAAAATAGCCACATCTGAATTTATTTCACAGCTCATTAGGGAGCTGTGTATAATAAATTACTCACCATGTTATGTTCAGATAACCTGCCGGCTCCCTGGTTTGTTTTATGCTCTGAGTTGCTGAGTGTGAATAAGCAAATAGTTCCTATTCGACTATTGCATCTTCGTGCAAATGACAGAGAAACCTGACTTGACAGAGAGTTTTTTTTTCTTTCCATCAAACCTAAAGCGGTTTCTTGCAAAACCTAGAGGTGATTTTTCTGCACTTTACATCCATGAGGGCTGTTTCCAGTTGATAAGAAAGGACACATTAGCAGGAGGACAGAGCTACCTAAAAGCAGGAGGGTTTATTTTTCTTTCCTAATTGTTGCTTACAGGGATGGTTCTTCTCTGCCCAATACTTTCCACTGCCAAGTGGGCAGGATATCCAGAGAGGCTAGAGATGTCTTGTAGATGTCAAGGACATGCTGGACAGAGGCTCAGCCTTGCTATTTTGCTATTCACATTGGGCTGTGGTTTCATCTGTGTGCGGCACAGCACTGGGCAGAAGGAAAAGGTTTCACTTCACTTTCCATATGTAATAGCTGCATGTTTTGGTATTTTTACTTGACTATGCAGTCCCAGTTTGTTTTGTGGTCTCTCTGAGTAGGCACAGTTGCAGATGTGACGGATAACAGCAAAGCAGGAAGAATTTCTTTATCCTTTTTTTTACCAGTTCAGCTGTTCAAAGGAGAGGAACTTCCTTTTTCTGTGTGTTTTCCCCTCAGAATTTGAACCCTATTCTTATTTTTGTTTAATTTTTTTTTTCTTTTTGTGTTTCACAGTTATTATCCCAAATAGATCTCTGTAGAGTAAGAAAATGTTTCATTGACTTCTTTGTTGCTTCCTAGGAAAGAATAACTTGCTACTGGGACTAGCAAAAAACCCCCAAATATATATATACACATATATGTTTGTATGTCTAATAGTATTTATACTTTCTCATAGCAAAAGCTTTTCATGATGAACAGGGAGCTTTGGGGAAATGTCTCACTGTGGTGTGTTTCCCTTTTCTGTCAGTACCATCCAGGATAATTTTTTTCCACATGCTAGCTGCTCTAGGACATAATGACAGCTGCGGGAGATAGTGTGGGGACAGCTCTTGTTTTCCGTTCTGGCATGTTTGCATTAAATCCGGTCTAAACACAGAAACTATACTGATGGTCTATACAAATTTCCCAGCTGGTTTCATTAAATCAACTACATCCATGAATTTCATATGTATTTTAGATTGGAGAGGGCTTTATTCAGTGTTACAGGAGTTGTTAAAAGGAAAAAAAAACCCACCACCAAATTATTGGATAGTCTTATCTCTTATAAGGAGTGTCCTGTGAAGGAAATTAAGTTTCAAACAGATAGAGGATTGGTGCTCAGATGGACTCAGATTCTTCCATGAAGTAAATCACAGCATAGACTAATTTCCAGGTTGGTGTTAAGGGACCAGTGGCTTTCACAGCTACCTGAAAGCAATACACAGGTCTTAAGGCACCTGAAACCAGTTGCTGCATTTTTAAAACCAGCCACTTCCAGCTGCTGGGATGAGGTTGGGCTTTTGTTTGCTGGTGTGGTTGTGTGGCAGACCAGCTTGTGCACTGAGACAGCATTTGGGAACTGCAGGTGCCTTGCAGCAGGCAGGAGCTGTGAGTATAACTGGAGGCAGATTCTGCCATGCCTCTGTTTCACCAGCTGTGGCCAGGGGGAAAAATTGCACTCAACTTCTTTATATATGTATTGATGACAAGTGCTCTGTTGCAGCCAGGCACTGGGGCTAAGAAACCTATCTTTATTCCTTTAAGCGACTGGTAACGCTACTAAACAACCATCCCCTCCACACACACGTACATCCAAATAGCATTGCAAACTCCTGATCTTTACTGACACTGACCTAAGTAAAAGACAGAAACAGTCTGCTTTGTGCAACAGAATAGAGGGATTTCCATTTTCTTGAAACCGTACATTCCACCTTAATTGCTTTCCTGTAATAATATAGTGATATGGTGTTGGCTTTGTATGAATAATTCAGGGCAGTAAAATGATAAAGTTATCAACAGAAGATGGCTTACAGTGATTATTTAATGCAGTTCATAGATATTTCAAAGACAAAAAGATATATCTGCAGGTGGAATGTGACATGCTATATTGAGAATGTGTACAAATGTATTAGCGCTATTTCTGGGTTAGAGGAAAAATAAGAATCAGCTGAAGATAGTGAATAAAACATTTTTATATTCCCTGAATGTATGCTATCATCTTCTAGTAAATAATGAACAAAAGATCTTTGCAAAATTCAGATAATCTCTTGTGCAATTGGTACACTATATTTTATGAAAAGGAATGGGAAGACTGGAAGAAGACACGGGGTTCTTTTCTGGTGAGGTGGTTAATGAATGTGGCAGTATGTGTGCAGCAGCAATTTATAAGGGGGCAGATTTTATGGGTGGGATGCACATATCAGATGTGCTGGGGCTTTGCACTAGAAAACATGCCCTGTGTGCAAAAGCTTTTCTTTCTTTGTTTCCCTTACTGCCCCCAGTCCCCCTGCTCCGCACAGTGTGGGAGCAGTGACCCAAAGGAGCAATTGAAAGCAGCTTAAAAACAAAACACGAAATGTTACAGCCCTGAGCCTCCAGAATGCAGCTGCGTTTTGTGCTGCCTCTCGAGCCCAGTCTTGTGCTGGAACTGGAGGTACTGAGAGAAACAACCTGTTGGAGCGAAACTCAGTGGCTACTAGAATCTCCTGACAGCTTCAGCTGTGCTAACAAATGTGAGCTGGGGGTGAAGGGCATCCCACATTTCCACAGGTGCCCAGTGCCCATGGTGGAGCAGACTTGTGCATTTGGCCCACCCAGGAGGCACTGTGGGCACAGTGACGCAGGCAGCCTGCTCAAGAACCTTGAGAGCTACTTGGCAGACCAGACTGCTGTGAAGAACAAAGACTGAGAAGATGAAGGCTTTGAATTTTTTAGGGATGAGTCTCAAGCCGCTGTTAAGTTTGGGCCACCGTTTGCTTTATGTAAATGGATACAGTAGCTTCTGTTTACCCTTGAGAAGCATCTTGCAAGCTCCACTAGAGATGTGCCCTTGAAACAAGCTTGAAGATTTCTCCTGTATTAAATTACCTTGTTAAGTATGTCTCTTTCTCTCTCTTTTTTACATTCCTTCCCCTTTAAAGTGAGCCAAAGGGGAATCTTCACTCTACAGTGTCAGAGGAAAAGAAAAAAGTCTTAACTTAATTCTCTGGTCTCATTTTCCTCCCCATTCTAATACTCTTTACACTATTCATTTACCTGTTTACTATTAAAATAACTATCTAATGGTGGCAGTGCTTGGTGAAGTGATACAGTTATGCTAAGTAGAGTGTGACAGATGAATTCCATAATTTGAAAACCCGCTAGCTATGAGGGAGCAAGCAGTGTCTTTCTTTTCCCTGTCTTTATTGACTATTAAAGTGCCACTTTGCAGCTCATACTATTCCAGTGACATGATTTTCCATGCAAAAGAAGTCCTGGGTTTTTTTATGAAACAAAAAAATCTTACCATCTGTGTTCATGTGGGCTGTGTAATAATAGGGTAATTTGTTCAGACCAGAGAAAATAGTTTGTTTTGTTAAGAAAACGGCTTTTTATTACCTTCCTAGAGTGCAATTTTTAAAATATGTAAATTAGAACCTTGCATATTAATTGCAGGGCATTCAAGTGCCATTGGCATTGTTTCAGTATACTTGTGCCAGAGCTGCTGCTGGCCAGGATGTGACAAGGCAAAGGGAAATATATGAGGTTGTATGAATATAGCTGGTCCAAGTGATCCTGATGGGAAATCTGATCACAAATACTTAATTCTCTTCTGTGATTACTTTCTGATTTAATTACTTAGAGAGAAGATAGAATGATTGTCTTTTCAATAAGCTGACATAGTTTTTAGATTGAAACTGTAAAGCATTTTTCTTCAGTGGAGGTTTCCATTTTAATGGACTAGGAGTGCTTACGAACTCAGCTTATCTCACTTTGGCTCAGTTCAGTAACAGCTGAGCAGTAACTTCATTAAACATGTGCTGTGTGACAGGGGAACATTGCTTTGCCAAAATCTATACTTATTGTGAAGTAAATTATTTTAACAAGGGAAAGCCAGGATTTCATTATACATTTATTCCTATAGTAAAGATAATTGCGTTTGTCTCTCATATAGAAACTTTCATGGACCTTAATAAATATGAATTAAACTTAACTAGCCATTTACTCTGCAGAAAAATGATAAATGTCCATCTTTAAAAATCAGTTTGGAAAGTAGGCTGTGATTTTATATTTGTATCTGCTCTTAATTGGACTGTGTGGGGAAATGGAAAGCCCAGATCTTGATCTTAGTTACCCCCTAAGGAGTGTCAATAAATGTACTGGGGCTAACAGATTTATGCAGGTGTTTCCATAACAAAAAGCTTGCCTGCAAGCGCTGATGTTGGAATGGTGGCCTTGTCCTTCCCTTTCTGGTAGCTGGTTCACATGCACTGCTCTGAGAATGGGGTAGTAACATAAGTGTAACAGGAGTCCTGAGCTACAGGAAGGTTTTTTGTAGCTGAAATCCAAGGTGCAGTTTCTGATTATGTACAGCTTGCTGGGATCCTTGCCTACCTCTTCTGAGATGTCTGCCAGTCCCCGGGTTTCAGCCATGCAGTGACTAAAGCAGAGCAGAAAACAGAGCTTCCATTCCTTGCGAGTTTCTGGTGGTGGGCATCTAGAAGGATATTCAAAGAGCCCGATCTTAGGTGTGCAATTCCATGGAAAAGGAAAGGGGTTTATTTCTCAGGCCTGACTAAGGTGCCTTGATTTACCTTCTGTTCACTGTGTATGTAGAAAAATATAACATGCAGTTTCCTGTGCTGGATGGTGTAAACAGCTGTATTTTATTAATTTATAGGCCAAAATAATCTGAATGAGATAACTAAACTGAAAACTCTCTAAACCTTTTATCCCATAAAATTTTAGTATCTCTTCTAGGTTTCACTATATTTCATTTTTTAAGCGCTCCATTCGGTTTACTTTTAATCAAAGACAAAAATGTTTTGGTGTTATTCAAGCAAAACCAAGTGTCTTCAGCTTGCTGCAAAGAGTTTCATCTCAGTTTGTGCTGTTTCAGAGCTCAGCCTCCAGGTCCCTGTCCACTAAGCCCCCTGAGGCCTTCAGTTTTTGCTAAATTCCCTCTGGCCAAATGCCCAGTCCATGCTAATGCACTTGCTGTGATTTTCAAAATTCTGCCCAGATGGTCTTTTCCTCTGGAATAGTTTTTGATGCTCGGCCTCCCATTTTCCTCAGGGGAGAAATATGTAATTTAATTTGTGGGTTTCAGTAGTCTTACTAATGACTTTCTGCTTGTTCTGTCATTTTAAGTAGTTACAGATGCTTCAGTGGCACTTTTATATTGTCCTGCATTGTTTCCATCAGTTGTTGGGTTTCAGGAAGGAGAGATGTAAACTGTGCATCAGCTTCTCTGAGACAAAGCTGACAGAGCTAATGAAAATGAGGCACATGCTGCTGCTGAATATTTTGCCTTTCTGGGCTGCATTTTGTAAGAGGGAGCTGGAAAAGTATATTCATGAGAGAAGCTACTGATTCTGAAATGCTTGTCTCTCAAAGTCCAAAGGGCATCAAGTAGGAAACCATTAATGTTTGGCTCAGAATTTGCCCTTTAGCAACACACAGAACATTACTAAAAAATAACTTTTAAGTTGTTTGTCAGTGAAGATGTCTGACTATTTCTTCATCACCATCTCAGCACTGCTAACTCAAGGTGTGGGCCTGAGGAACTCAGCCTGTCTCCCAATCTGAGTGTGTCAATGGCAATGACTCCAGCCTGTGCAACACCTACAAGAGGGGACCTGCTGAGCTCTGTCTGCAGCATTTTTGGGGCCTCTGGTGTTCTTAAAACTCCCTTTGTGTTTAGAAGTGTTTTAAAATGGTGTGCAACAGTTAGCATAGAATAACAAAAATTATAAGAGCAGAAAAAGTAGAAATTATTTTATCTTTGCCTTGTGGTAAGCTGTGCAAAAGAAAGATAGAAGGCCGCTATGTTCCTGTTCTGACAGAATCTTTTTCACCCTTGAGAGCTACAGCTAGCTGAGAACAGAAATATGTTCTGGGAGTAACATCAAGAGAAAGTGATTTTTTTTGGCCCTGTGCATTAAAGCTGTATTTTTGTTCTTGATGAAGAACCAAGTAATTAAGTTTAAATGGGTATTAGTCTACTAAGGGAGTGCTCTGAAAGAAATATTTCAAGGTGGAGTTTGTGGTTTTCTCTAGGTAGATAGTGTTCTGTGCTTAGCTTGTTTACAACAAGCTGACATCAGTGGTCAGTCAGCTTTTCTCTAAATGCTGTGAATTCAATTGTTCAATTAGAAATCTGAGACTTTAATACCTACATCTAAAAGACACCGATCAAGTCTTTTAAAAAGTTTCTTTTCTTGTCTGTTCTTGGCTGTTGTGCTTTTGCATGCAAAATTGGCTTTTTTTTTTTTTTTTAATGGCACTCCCAGATCCTCTGTATTAACAGGAGCAACAGCAAAGCAGGTTCCTCATCTGAAAAGAACTTGCAGGCACAGCCAGTTGTTCCTGGGGATGACATACCACCAAGAGCTCAGGCACAAAAACCTTTTTAACTGGATGAACTCAGGTACAGCAGCTCTGCTGCTTGTATGTTATTAGGTCTCAGGGGAAAGTTGCATCAGAAAGCAGTTGGAGCAGTGTCTTTTGTGCGGCAGTGATGGCCACAGCTGTCTGCAGCTCTGCAGAGATGGAAGAGGGACACTGTGAAGGCACAGTGTGGCTGTCACACACGCACAGTCTGTGACCCTGCTCAACTCACACCTCCCTGTCCTTTCAAATGCAGGCATAGTCCAGCCTCCTGCTGGAAGAGAGCACAAGTAAGCCAGGGCTCTTACTAATATAAAAAACCCCCACCACCAACAAAAAAACCCACCCCCCCAAAAAAAAAAAAAAAAAAAAGAAAAACCCCACCAAACCAAACCAAAAATAAACAAAAAAGAATTTATGCAGCTTATCAGATTGTTGTACTTAAAATAACTGCATCAAGTCCAACTAGGCAGCCATGGATATTCCCTTCCCACCATTTGATTTCTAGCCCTGGAAAACTGCAGATGTGGCACTGAGTCTTCTTTCCTTTCACCCTTTGTATATGAACTGCACCTTCAGCCTTTTATTGTACTTCCTACAGCGGGATATAAAGAGGGGGCATTGTTTCTAACCAGGGGCTTTATTTTACAGCATTTTTGAAGCTGTCTGGGGAACTGAGTTGCTTTCTGCTACAGGAACTCGTGGTGAAGCATGTTGATATCTTACCTATAATCCTCTGGTGTTGCTTCCCAGACTGTTAAATGTCACGGCACTCCTTGTCACATCTCTCTATGACCTTGCCCCCAAGATGGCTATGGAAATTGCAGGAATGCCTTACAGAGACAGTTGTCAGCCTGGGAACACCATCAGCTCTTTTTTCTTTCTTTTAAAGCAAAGATAATTTTGACAGCCACGTGGTGGTTGTCTTGACATTATTTGCAAGCTGGTTGTAGTCATCCTGACTGAGAGCTGTTAAACAGGAGCTCAAACTCCAGAGGTGTTGAATGATGAGCTGTTGTCCTCATGTGCAAGTAACAAGTGCTGCCCGTTGGCAGGCCAAGCTCACATATCAGTTGTGTCAAGGTTTTAGAGTCCACTATGGCAATCTTTTGCTTCGGCTTTGCTTGCCTCTGGAGCCAAACTCCCTACCATTGAGTCGTCATATACTAACTAATATAAGCTGCATTGAGCCTCTCTGCTTTTGACTTGCTAAAGGACATGGGAAACCTGTGCATTCAAACCTCACACAAATTAGTGCATTCTTTCTTGCCAACTGTGCTGGACAGAAGAGCATTTTTTACATCAAAATGCTTCAGTGCCAATGCTGATAAATGCTGATGGTGTGATAAAACAAAGCATGGATAAACTGGGTTATGCCAGCAAAAATGGTGGAGCCAGGTGGAAAATGCTTTATTCACTAGGAGTGCAGGTGTTTCACGAGAAGCCACAGAGGCATTTCTGGAGCTAACAGTACCATTTTCCTTGGAGCTCAAGCTTAACATTCTATTATTTTCAAGTTGTTCCAGGTTGCTGTGTGGTTATAATAATACTGTTACAGAGATGAAATGCACTCTTGTTTGTCTCTGTATTTCTTTCTGGAAGAGAGGGGAGGCCTTCAGCTCACATGGGGACCATCCTCTCGTGGGAGGATGCCCTGATGTTGTACTGAGATTCATTATGTCTGTGGGCAGCTATCATGTTTAGGCATGAGCAAAACTGGCTTGTGAGAGAGCCAGCTCTTGTGGGTCAGCATGACACACATGGTTGTGCTACCGGGTTCCCCATGGAGCCACCACTTTCTGTGGTTCTGTCAGCATCCCCTGAATTTCCTGGTGAAAGGCAGATTTTATTTCAGGGCACGTGGTGGCTCCAGGTGTTGTGAAGATGGCAGGTTGGATGAGGTGGTAATCCTGAGCACATGAACCTACTCAGTTCGTGGCAGTAAGTCAGTGTGACATTTCCACCTAAACCTGCTGCCAGCAGAACTGCCTGGCTCAGCACTGCTTCCCATGCTGGACCAGACCCCAGCCCCAGCAGAAAAGTGATCTGTCCACCACTGAGACTTCTTTCTGCTCCTGAAGTGTAAATAAGGAATGTTTTTCTTGCAGTGCCTTAAATGGAATAGATTTCCTGCACTGTTTTAAACACCCCTAGCGAGGAGACCATGGCTCTGATGCAGGCTTGTCAGAAATAATGGTCAAAACAGAAGGTACTAGCACAATACTCAAATTGGGGCAGGGCCACTTTTTTTATAAGGAGTGTTACTGGGAATAGTAGTAGTCTGGGGAAAGAAGAGCCTTAACAAGAGAAAGAACTAAAGAAAAAAAAGAAGACAGTATTTCATTCTGATGAACATGCTTGCTTTTATTTTCCCCCTAAATTTTGCTTCATAGAAGCATTTTTCAAACACTTCAGGTTTGAAAAACCTAGCACTGAACAACAGCTCAAATGAAATAAATAAGGTCCTTTTTTGTTTACTTGTCTAATTCCAAGTTTCCAGTAATTCTACTGTTTCTCAAAATCATTTCACTTTGAAAGAAAAGTGTCACAAGGATATTTTTCAGTCACAAAATGATTGGAAAAAAAGACTGATAATTTAGCTCAAGGACTGAGACTGAGTATTAAAAATGTTATAATAAATGGGAACTTGAAAGTTTGTGAAAGAAGGAGGTTAGGCTGACAGATGTTTCAGAAACCTAATTAATGAAGCCCTGAAATGAAAAAGACTGAGAACAGTTTGGCTTCTTGTATGAGAAGAAGTACCATGTAACATTTCAAAAGCAATGAAAGACTGATCACCCCAAGAACTTCAGACAATAAAGAAGGATTGTAAATTGGAGTTAGGTTTCTTTTTGTCATTATAAACTTTTAAACATATCTCTGGATAGAACTGTCTGAACGACTGTGATTATATTTTGTGACAGTTACTGAGCTTTCAGGATTTTATACATTCTGCATTAGCAAACAAGAGCTTTAGAATATGTTAATGTTGAAATAGCTTCTTTAGAAATCTGTAGGTGTTCTAGTCAAGGCTGTTGTTCCTTCCTACTGATCAGAAATTATTAAAGAGACCAGATTGTTCTGAATCTCAAAATCTTTTCATCCAAATGAGTAAATCTTTTTGACTGCTTCAGTGTCACTGAAAAATGCATATTTGAACAACATTTTTTTTCCCTGAAATTACTCCAAGTGACTCCAGCTTCATCTTGCAGGTAATAGTTTTGCCCAAATGAAAGATGCATCTAATCTCAGCTGTAAGAACATGGATTTACCAGTTCTGTAGTGCTGCCATTTGTGAAAAATGGCTTTGCCTTACTGTATTTCTTTTCATTATCCTTACTTAGTGGCTGATCAGCTTCCAATAATGTGGTTACTTGATCTTATTCTGTGAAATTACAATCCATTAGGGTATGTTCTCAGAGGGGATTTTAAAAACTGCTGTCAGTAATACCTGTACTCAGCTGAAATTAAGTGAGGGCATGGAGTGAGTTTCACAGCTGCAAAGTACAGGGTATCAGTACCTGTCCTTCATTAATCTGCTTGGCCCTTTTTCTTTACGCGGTGAAGTGATACGATGACACAAAGCCACAATGAAATCCATGGAAACCTGCTGTCTGTCCATGCTTGGAGGAGTCTCACCCATCTAGATGCTACCTTGTTTGATAGCTTTGCTGCTGGGCTGAGATTCACAGGGACTCATCCCAGTGGCTTTCCTCAGGTGAGCAGTGGCACACGAGAGTGCACAAAGCCTGTTGTGAAAAGCTGAAATAAAGCCAGACATTTGTAAGCCAGTTTCTAACCTCTGTTAATTGAGGTGCCATTTTATTAGGCAGCATTGATGATGCAGTAAGGGGAGTCACACTACATTAAGGCAAATGTATGAAAGTACTTATTGCCACTGAGAGGCAAAAGCAGCTTGAGGACATGCTAAAGGATGAATGTAATGCTTTAGGGAAAATTCTGCAGGTAAAGGTCAGTGGAGTTTTCTTTAAAAGTAGTTTTTGGACAAGTTTGGGTGACATTTGTTTGTCTGATTTCTAATACTGCTTTCTAATCTTTGCCTCAAAGAAACAATGGGGCACAAAGCATATTGTCTGTGTAAGGACTTAAATACGTAGTGTGTTGATCTCCCTGTCTTTCTGCAAAATTCCAAGATAGCCTAAAAATCAAATACTTGGTTTTGAAATTAAGAAAAATATCCTTTTCCTTAACCTTTTTGAAGTCAAGTTTTCAGATGTTCATGTATGTTTAAAAGGGCAACACATTTACCTGAGTGAAAGAGAATAACAAAATATATAAGTTTAAAAATAAAAAGACTTTTCACATAGCATTTCACATAGCCATGTATTTCCACATGTAGAGGGGAGAAGACCTTATGCCTCAAATAATGGAATAGCACAATTTCCACTGTTTTCATGTAAACAAGGACTGAAACTACACAGCTGTGAATGTGCTATTTACCATCAGTGACCTTAAAGGACTGGTCACTTTCGAAGATTCCTTTGGGTCTCTTCATCACCAGGGGCATCTTTTTGGGCTTCTTCCATATTATAGTCCAGCAGATGCCTGTTACAATATATATCCTGCCCATCATCAGATATGAGTTCTGTATCACCCTGTACATATTTTGGTAGAGAAGTAGGTGTGTGTTTGTGTGCCACAGGGGCTGGGGAGGTGGAGGTTTCATTATGTACTGCTTGCAGATAGAATTACTATCCTGTATTTCAACTTGGCTTATTTCCATTGTGGCTCTCATGGATGTCTGTGGGGGATAAAACAAACACTGGCTTTGGATTTGATTTGTGCTGTGAATTTGCTTCTAATTGGCACCACCCACACCAAAGTTTAAAGTCAATATTTTCAGTTTTCAAAGACAGAAAAATAAAGCCAGGCTACTGCAGTGAGATTTTAAACACCTGATGAAACATCATTGGTCTGGTCAGTGGTAATGGAGATCCTGAGGCCCTGCTTGCAAGCTGCTCCTTTGACTGTCCCTTCTCACAGCCCCTGAAGGATGTGGCCTTCTGGCCATGTAATGTTTCCATTGCACCGTTCACAGGGTCAGAAAGGTTGTCATCCTCTGCTGAGGAGCCCTCCCAGTGTAGCTGAAGAGGAGAAAGTTGGGTGTATATCACTTTTTCCCTGTCCCCTAGCTGGTGGGGTTTACTCCTGACTTCAGCATTATTTAAATCAGCTTTAGGATTGTCATTGTTAGAGTCAGGACACTCTCCTTCTGCACCTTTCTCTTTTCCATTACTTATTCAAGAGACTTAGATTCAAGAGACTTAGCTTCAAGAGAGAAAATGAAATTGCCTGAGGAGTTTTAGTAGGAATGCTGTGGAGGTGCATCTAAGTGGCATTTTTGTGTGCAAGCATGTAGATAGAAGGTTTTAAATTGATTTTATGACTTCTAGGGTAGATGTATGCAGGCAAAGAAATGCCAGAGGTTCATGCACAGTAGTTTTTGTTGTTGTTGTTTTTTTTTCCCTAGCAGCCAGGCTCATGCTTAAATTTCTGCAATGCTTCAGAAATACATTCTAGTTGTTACTTAATTGTAATGGATAGCAGAATCAAACCAAACATCTAAATACAGTAGCCCCCAAATAATCTGGCAAAGCTATTCCTAAACTCTCTGCCACATGAAGCCAGGAGCCAGACATACAAATTATTGTCTGTATTCTTCTAAATAAGTAAATTAGATCAGGTTCTTAAATCCTTCCTTGGACAGCTCAATAAAAAGACACTGGAAGAACAGCTACACTCCTGCCTGGCCCTGAAAACATGAAATCTAAGACTGAAACAGGGAGATGTTAACAGTGGTGGTTAGACCAAGCACAATACTAGGTGTAATGGCTGCACAGTTGCTGAAAAAGGTCTGAGGCCAAGGGACATATGAACATACTGGTTCAGATCTCCCTCCCCAGCAAGACAAATGGCAGAATCTCCAAAAATGGCACACTAAGGTAAGTGTGACCTTGGCAATCTGCTTTGATTTAGATTTCATGACCTCTGGCTCTGAACCTCACATACTTTGGGCTCTGGAGTTTTGTGTCTTGGTGGCAAAGCCTGTGGGAAAGGAATAACCCTGGTCCCGACAAGCATTTGAAGTGTGTGGGATAAAAAAGTGACATGTGAGGGGCTGCTGACAAGCATCTGGACTGACAGAGGTGACCCTCTGCTGCTAACTTAACAGCTGACATTCTGCAGGCTGAAAGGAGATGACCAGTTTGCTGGGTAAAGAGGAGTTCAAAACATAACCAGAGATGAAAAGGAACTTCAGAAGTGCCTTAAGGCCCCAACTGAGATCTTCTGAAATCCCTTTGTGCCAGGCTGTCTGCAAAATGCACAGTGCGAGAGAGCCTCACACAGGGACAGCATGTGGAGTAGGAAGGGGAAAACAGGAAAAACAGCAGCTCCCAAACACCTCACAGGAAATCAGTGTGATAAGCAGAAATAGAATGCTAAGTCTTAGCCCCTGAGCAGTGGTTTGTCATGACCAGCACAGGCTGATGCTTGTTTCCAGATATTGATTAGAAGGGTGCAAAAAATCCTTTACAGGTCTAACTTTTTTTTTTATAATATCAGCAGTTCCATTAACCAGAGATGGCCAGGCTGTGTGGTTTTGGGGCAGGCATTCTCTGCCTCCTCGAAAAAGTGCCTTTCCAAAGGATGGCTTAACCAAGTGCCTGCCTATCTCCAAAACAGCTCATGTGAGCTGGGCGCCAAGCGAGGAGAGGAGGCAGAGCCACACTTTGAGAAGAGTGATGCCCATTCTTGCAGCCCCTCAAAAATATCAGCCCCTTATATGGCCTGAACTTCAGTGCAAGTTGAAGCTGTCAGAGATGATTTAATTCTTGCTGAGTGCTCTTTGACTCCTCTCAGAGTCCCAGAATGAAGCTGAGGTCAGGGGCTGGGTGGCTGCTGGCTGCTAGCCCGGCCACAGCTCTGGGGACAGCACCTTATAGCTGTGTAACGTGGATCAATAAATCTCAGCATAGGGCTGATCACTCATCCCCATGTGGTGGGACTGCTTGTTTCAAGTGCTGAGGACTGAGACGAAGTACAATAACTACACTGAAAGGAAAGATGTGCCTTGTGTCCAGTAATAAATGTTTCCCTTCTCTGTGCACTTCCACACAGAATGGGTTGGATGACTTCACATTGAGCTGGAACATCCAAACCCATTGGTGCCATTTCAAGAAAGTGCAGCACTTGTTACAATAATGGCAAAACCATCACAGCTTTTATTCATCTCCCTTTTAGAGCTTGGGTTATCAGTGGTAACTCTATCCCTGATTATTTTTGGTAGAGTAGCTCTCATCCACCTTATATGCAAGCATTGCGTTTGCCGCAGTCTAATCCTAAATCCATAATACCAGAGAAGGAGAAAAGGGCCAGCCACCTTTAGGGAAGCTCTCCTAATCTATGTCAGCAAAGTGTTTCGGTCTGTAAAGATGGTTGTTCATCAGAATATTGACATTGCAAATGATTAGCTTGGATTGAAAAAAGGGGAGTATATTTTTGTAAGCATTTTCCTGGAATTGGTTCAAATATTCAAGCATTCATTGGTCAGTAATAAAATTTTGATCATTTAAATATCTGCAGTAAATCAAAAGCTTTTTTTCTCAGCAGCAGCTCAGATGTTATCCTTTTAAATGTTATAAATACACCCGCAGTAATGACTGTAACACCAGCCCCTTTATATATATATATAGAAATTAGCCTTGATCAATATCATTCTTTATGGGTTTTGAATTTAAATAAATTTAGAAATTTATTAAAATATGCTATTACAGCTCACTTATTCATATAAACCTTACAGCTAAAAGGGGATATTATATCAGTTTGTCTCATCCCTTGTACAGTTTCTTTAGAGTAGCCTGTTCAAATAAGTGTATCTCACACTTGGATTTTAGCATCTGTCTGTTCTGTGGTCTTTAGGTGGCTGTTTTTAACAAGCCCCTTACAGTAAGACAATAATTTGTTGTTCTCCCTGTTGTGACTAGCTTATACCAAAATTTCTGCTTGCTGTATTGACTCCATCAAGGTGATGGTTCCTTGAACCCCTTTCATTTGACCTTGGAGACAGGTGAACTTCTTTGATATGATATAATCTTGTTCAAGTCTAACTGCTTTTTTCCTTTAGATGCTCACTCATTCTGCACCAATGGCAAGACACTAACTGATTTCAGAATACTCAAAATTTAATCGTGTTTTTTTTGTAGTAGGAAATAAATACTGTTGTATATCTGGATTCCCCCAGTCAAGGCTTTCCATTAACAAATCCAGTGAAGGCATACCAAGACTGCATGATTGCATCACCAAGCAGTGTGGACTTTTCTCTCAGTCTAAGCTACTTCAAAATTTGCTATGTCATGTGGACATAAAGCATCTTAGCTATGACTTGGGGTTAGCTCCTTTAGTCAGAGCTGTGGCTAAAGAACCACTAAATTTTCTCCAAGTGATAGCAGAATCAAAGAAAAGAGACCTGTTCTGTTTCCACCTTGCATCCCAGAGCAGCTATTAGCAGTATAGTGACTTTCCACCTAATTAATTTCCTCAGTGTAACAAACCCATATGATTTATGTAATAGTGATTGTAATTTTCCTGAGATTTTTACCATGCAGAAACGTATTCAGAATTTACTCTGTGGAAAGAGCTGTGTGCAGAAACTCATGGTGCCCTTCTAACTCTGTAATCCTAGGCAGCCCAGGGAAATTTAGGGGGAATTTCAGGATGGAAAAGTGCTGCTAGTGCCGTTAAATCCTATTAAAAAGCCATACATGGAGAAATAAAGTTTAAACAAAGCATGGGAAAGCTGCTTCAGAGAAAATTTGTTGTTTTATGTAGTCTTTATTTTTACCATTAAAGCTGCTTTTGTTTTGTTGCAGACTTGCCTTGTAAAAATTGTCAGGAAAGAATAAGAAAATAGTGAAATGATCCAAGCCCTGAATGAATGGCTTTAAGGTTATAATTTCCTTTCCTTCAGCTGATTTTCCCTGGCAGAACTGTAAGGAAAGCTCTACCCCGTTAAATACCAGAAAATCTATAGGGCTAAAGCCAAGCAGATATCTGCAAAATTTTGCTGATGAACTCATGCTATTTTGTTAGTAGATATTTCTAGAGTAGATGACATCTGATGATGATGATTCTAGAATAGGTGACAATTATATCTATACATATGTGTGTACATGGACATTTTAAACATCTGTCTCAGTAGGTAACAGTGGAATTTACTCCATTCATTTCTGGTTGCCCCTCTGAGGCTCTGGAATTTCAGGATCTGATACCTGCTACTGGGGAATTTCAGGATCTCTTGTTTCAAACACTGTTTTAAATAAAATGAAACAAGAAAATATGAAAGCAGCAGCACCATCAACACAGGACATCACGATAGCAGATTAAATATAGAAATGGATTACAGAGCCATTGTTTTCACTCCTGCTAAATAAGACAGTACACTTAAAATGGAATGCCACTTGACCTTTTGCGTCTCGTCAGTCGGTGGCTGTATTTAACTGATGCAGGGAGGAAACATTTTCCCCTGGAACTGTCCCCTGCTGATATGACGATAGCTGCTGCTGGGTCACACCATGCTCAAGAGGCAGAATCCCAGCACTCCAGAACACAGGAAGGATCTTGTAGCCGATGGAAGAACTCTGTCCATGTCTCACAATGACTCACGCTCTTTTTTCAACTTATCTCAACTGGTGCTCTCTGCTGGCCAAATCAAACCATCACCAGCGCTCAAACATTCAAAAATCACGTACTTTGAAGTAGAGATTGTTGATGTGCAAAGCAAGAAGCAGATCTGCATTGTGGACAAGGTGAGTGTATTATCCCAGCATGCTGGGGCTGTGCCTGGTTCACATGGTGCCAGTTCAGGGACTTTGTTTTCAGTGTGTTGTGGTCTTATTCTGTGGTAGAAGTACTTTCATTCCTTTGTCTGGGAAACACTAAGCATTCCTTCTGAGTCACAACCCTGGGCTCGTCTTCTCCAGGATTTTTACAAATGATCCTGCACCGGTTTGTTTCAGACCTCCTGGCAGCTCTGTGGACTCAAAGTTACGTCCTTAGGCTGACTCTTGACACTTAGATTACCGTATCTGTGTCAAAGCACGATACTTAAACGCTTGTCTCAGAATGGATACTCATTATTAATACATTTGTAAAGCCTACCATCTTTGCAATACTATGAGTACTTGCTTGATCTTAAATGTACTCAGCTGTGCCCTGCTTATTAGACTGGACCTGGCAATTTTAAAAATTTTTAGTTTTAAAGAAAGGGTCTTACCTAAAAGAGGTGTTTTGAGTTTTTGCTTGGTTTGTTTGTTTTAATAATGTGAGTAAAAAAATAAAAATTACAGTCAAATTGCATAAGTAGGATGAGAGGACTGGGTAGGACAGAAGTTTATGAACCCATAAATAACAGCTAAAAAATGCTTCATAAATATTTTCATCACAGTTTTTGTGATTCCTTGTCCCTCAGTGAAAGAGTTGGTCTATTGCAGGCCATGAAAATGGGAATCCTCATCTATTTAGCCTATGGAATTTTTCAGTAAATTAGTGGAGTTTTGAAACTTACTCTTTTACTAGAAAAAAAAAATCCCTTATCCTCATTGGCAACAACTGTAACAGGTTTGCTCCAAATGTTTAATTTAATGCCTTTGAAATATGCAGGGTGGAATACTACCGGATTTCCAGTGTTCTTGGTCATTTAAAGGGTGTTTTTGTAATTTGTGTGCCTAGTTAAAGATAAATGTCTCATTTGTTCATTCTTAATGGAGCAAAATATTTTTTTCTATTTTTTTTAATCTAGCCAAAGAGGAAACCTGTACAAAATTGTCAAACAAGTAGGATGACTATTAGTAACACTTTTGATGGTAGTGCTCACATTATTGAGTTGCATTTACACAGTTGTTAGCTTACCTACATACATTTAGAATTAGGTTTTGATCAAAAGAAAGACATCTGTTTCTTACCTTGAGCTTTCTTGTAATGTCATTAAAGAAGTATAGTACAGAAACAGCATTAGGCAAAGAGCGACGTTTCAGGAATCCTTCTATGCTGCATGCTGCTGGGATGATACCAGACTTGTGTTTTAATTTTCATTCTGAGTTTTTCTGTCCCTGAAGATTTTCTACACCTCCTCCAAACCATGGACTCTGGCCCTGTAGCAGTGAAAAGAGAGACAGGAGTGGTGATTGCTAAGTACTCTTTATTCAGCAGTAAAATACACACAGAATAGCAATAACAGCTGGAAGTCTCTGCTCAGAAACAGAAATATATGTTCAATTTACAGCATGGACTTTAAAAAAAAATATTTTGGCACAGTACCAAGGGATTGGCACAAGTATAGTACAAAGCTGAGATTTCCAAGACTGCCTGAAGAATTTGGTTTCTGAATGCTCATTTACCTGGCTGTTTAAGTCCCTTTATTTGCTGTGATAATCCCTTCCTAAGTCAACCCTGAATGTACAGAAGTTGAGTTCCTTGCTTCCCTGGACCCTTGTTAGTATTGGTGAACTTAATTTCAGTTGGTTATTAGAGCAAATAAGAGACTGTTGTACTGGATTATGCATAATTTTCTGTTTAATTAAATATAAGTAGTACAGGCCCAACATGACACATCTAATGCCTGTTTTCTGTTCGTGAGATAGTTATGATTAACTTAATTTCTTGAGTTTACATGCAATTACTGCTTGCCAGAATAGGAGCGAATTGGAACCACAGATTTTAAAATGAATCCCATTCAGATTAGTGGGAGCTCTGTAAAGTCTGCAAAATTATGGTACATTTAACTAGTTCTGGTATTTAGCAAGAAATAATTTCCTGTCCTCAATGCAGTCTCAGGAATTTATAAAAGGTGTGTTTTGCTGTGTCATCTTGGGAAATCAGTAGAGATCAATCCAAATTCTTGAATCCAGCACAATTAATTATCTGAATTAATTCTCCATTTGAAAAAGGAAAAAAATAGCATTATCTCATTTGCTTTTCTTACCTATCTTATACTTTTGGGAAGGATCAGTCATGTATATTAAGTGGTTATTATAAATTCTTGATTGTCTTTAACTTCAAGGAACAGAATAAACACATATTTGTTTTTTAAGCCTTTAAAACACATTCACATCATATTGTAGGCTTTTCCACAACCAGGAAAGGCAGAAAAAAATACTGAAAGGAAGCAGAAGAAGAGAAAAATCCCAGACATTTTGGTCCCACAGTCATGTCATGCAGGAGCTGGGTTTGGAGGAAAATTACCTAATCTTGCAAAACTTAAAATCACACAAGTCAGCAACACTGGCAGTTTATTTTGCACATGCAAGCTGTGAACATGAAATTCTTTATAGGACTATAATTTCTTTTATTTAATATTATCAACCTGCTCTGGGGACTTTCTCTGCTACGGATATGACATTATGCAAGTAGTTTGGTGCACATGAGCTTTTCCAGTGAGTTACTTAAAGAATTTAGAAGAGAAATAATAGCAGTGTGAGATCTTTTTTCCCAGACTTGCTCTTGAAATTATTTCTGAGGTGATATAACTTGGTGAAGAGATTTTTGATTTTGCGGGATGGGGAGGAATAACAAACCAGCTTCAGGTTGGGTTTTTTTTTTTTTTTTTTGGTGTGTGTGGGGGTTTTTTTGTTTGTTTGTTTTTTGTGGGTTTTTTTGTGTTGTTGTTGTTTTTCCCCAGTTATTCTACAAAATGCCCCCAAACTAGGGGAAATCTCCAAGTAGAGAAAGTTATTTAAACTTAAGCTACAACCGTCCTTAAAAACAGCATATAAGTGCTCAGAGGAGGTGTCTTGGGACTAGGCACTGAAGTTTTGAGGAAGGGTATGAGCAGCCTCCTGCTCCACACACTGCCCATGACAGAACAAGAGTCCAGGTGTCTGGGCCAGTTTGCAGGACAGCATCCAGGATTTTCCTTCTTTTTTTCCCTGCTCCCCAGGGAGGCAAACCCAGGAGAGGATGTCTCTGAGCAGAAAGGTTCTTACCCAAGCAGCCAAAGCCTTACAAGGGCCAGTGCCTGAAAGGCACAATTAGGAAAATTTGGCCAAGAATTTTGGCCCATATTTTTACAGTCAAGGGATGGTAAGTAAGAGTTGAGTGTCTCGTGGGCCAATCTTCAGGTCTTTAACATGTACAGCAATACTGCATTTGTGTGAAGATACTCTCTGGTTGAAACATGAATCATACAGGTTTATTGCTCAATGAGTGAAAGAAGTATTTAACAAGGAGAAATCTCTTTGGCCACTGTAAAACAGCAGGTGAGCCTAGATGATCAAAAATCCCTTTTTTCCTCCCAATTTATTAATTTGTATGGATGAAATTCTATCTCTTTGTAAAGAGGAAAGCATGTAATTAAAGATTTCTTATAAGAAATATTTTCAATTAAAATGCATCACAAAATGGCTAAGGATTTTGACTTCTGTGTTGCTTCCAAAAAGCCACAGAAAACAGCAGAACAAGCAAAAACCATCAAGTCTTATAAATTAAAGAAAACAATTCCTTTTTGTACTTTTTAACAAATAACCCACTTTTTTTTTTTGCCACCCACAACTTATGAAAAATACATGGCTACTCAAAAACTGTTTTACTCATACGATGTTCCAAAAGCCTGATGTAGGTTGCTTTTAAAGTTATCGATGTGCAGTGATTTGATTTATAAATGCTGTTAAGGCAACTCATAACTGTTTATTTTATAGCATTCATTGTATAATATTTTTTTCTTCAAATTAACTTGTAGTAAAATGTATTTTCCCACAAACATAGTGCAACATAATTAACTTTGCATGAGTTGCTTTTAAGGCAGAAAGTGTTACACAGTACAGTTTTTACAGAATAAATCACCTCTGGGGAAACCAGCAGAGAAAGCTTTTTCCCATCAAAAGCCTCAGAGCTCAGTAGTTTTGTGGTGTATGATTTTGCAAGTTAAGCTGTAAACAGAGGTGCAAACTCAGGTTTTGGCTACTGTGCAGTGACCCCCCTTTTCAGAACACTTCCTAAGGCATGCAGAAGGGATCTTGATTCTCCAGATGTACAGGAAGAGCCTCTTTCCTTGATGTGTTGCAAAGATAATGGAGGCTACTTTCCTACTGTTCCTTAAACCAGCTCTCCATCCTCTACCCAGTGCCTTCTCCCGCTGAAATCTCTTTCTAAAACCCATTTAGTGATAACTGAACGTTTATGGTTCAATGTAGACACTGGAGAAATTTTATCTTTATGTTTGTGAATTGTAGGCATTGTTTGCTGTGCAATGCCTACAATGAATGTCATGGGAATATTGTTATTTTTAGGGAATTAAAACACCCTTGCATAGACACAAGTCTATGCATCAATCCAGTCACTTGTACATACTCAACACTTCTTGCAGTTATATATTACAGTGTGTATATCACTACATCTTTTGCCAAAGATGAATTAGGGCTTATTCTGATTGCTCTGAAAAGCCTGGTTTTCTCTGAAGGAGTTCATAAGCTTTGTTTGTTTGTTTATTTGTTTGAAAAGCACCTGAAGCAGCAGTGTCTTTGTACATGCATGCTATAGCTTAACAATACAATGAATTTCCACTGGCATGTCAGCAAAGCAATTTGCATGCAGAAATGCTGCCTCTGGTATCAGAAATCTCCTACTCTTGCCCGTGGGTTGCTGCTCTGTCACAGAAAGTGAACAGCCGAGGAGAAAGTAATCACTGTCTCTCTTGCACAGTCAGCTCTGGCAAATAAAAATAACTTCTCACATCATGACTTGGAGGTTAGACATACCACATTCTTTTTAGGTGAGCAAATGCAGTCAATAAAGTAGGTGACGAAACGCTGCAAAGGAACTTTTTGCAGTACCAGAACATTGCCTCTAATGTCAGATTCTTCCCATTAGCCTCATTCTAGAGAAGAAAAATAAAGAAGTCCTTTCCCAGGAGACATTAATACTTCCATGCCCATTTTAAGTATTTTTCCTCCTAAATCTTTCACTTCTAATATTTCACTTCAGAGGACTATCTATTCTTCTCTGCAGAGAATGAGCAGACCCTGTGACCATCCACAGCAGCCTCATTTCATGCAGAGGACTTTTATCATAATTTTTCTCATTCGAGCAATCTCTCATTAATGGCATGCCACCTCTGATGCCAGAGATGCCAAAAGGAGCTGAATAACCAGCTGTGTCAAAGTAAGGGGCTTCCATAATGAGACATGGATGCTGAGTCCCACATTGCAGCAATTCCCACAGCAAAATGGCTGAAGGAACACTGACATAAAAACAGCTGAATGTAGGCTCATTGCTGTGGAAATCCTCTTTTTTTACTTCCTTTTGGAAGGAGGATTTCATAGTGTCTTGCGTCTTTTACTGTACATTTTCAAAGCATCCAGCACAACAAGGATCTGGTTCCTGCTGGGGGGCACAAAGAAAAACTACATTTATAAAGTCTTTGACTTTTCTTGCCTGTAAGAATTGAATCTTATGCCCAGCCCACAGTGCTGGAAGTGATGACAGTAGTATTTTCTTCCTCAGTTATTACTTATACTTGGTAAAGTTGGTAAACATATTCAAATTCTGTTGTAGCAATGCATGACACTTATTTCTTCCTGCTCTGCTAGAAATTCACATAATTTTAATGTCAATATAGCTACAGATGGTTTCAGATGAAAAGAGGCAACTATACACATTACTTGTTGCTTGCTGTAAGATGGCTTTTTAAATGGAATTCCTGGAGAAATGGCCATTGATTTTTCTAGAAGAGAGAAACTGGGAAGGGGAGAAGCTTTAGGGCATTTAGCATTTGCAAAGGGATAATTTAAAGAATTACAGAAGCTGCAACAGATGACTAATGCTTCAGTTGATACTAATCAAAGCATAGAAGTGCCTTTAGATGACAGATTTTATACATCTCTTATTTTTGATAAAAAGAAAGCCTAAGCCTGGGGGAAGAAATAAAGAAGCAAATAAAATAAATATTAAAAAAAAAAAAAAGAGTTGCATTCTAAGTTCAGCAAAAACAAGAGTGAATTTGTGAGACACGGGTGGTGCTCCAACTATTCCTGAATATTCTGGCCAGCAGCAAAAGTCAGCTATGCCACCAGAGCAGTGAATAGTGCCAAAATTATATCTGTAGAGACAGATTCCCAGCCAGTGTGAAAATGTCCTCTTCCCCACCAAAGTTATGACATTTTACCCCAGTCTCACATTTGCTTCATTGCATCAGAGATAATTCAGAGATTATTGCAAATTACAAATGTACTGGAGCAATACAAGGCCCTAGGGAGCAGTAGGTGTTTTATAAGTCCAATAGTTAACAGCATGGACCACGATGGAAAGTTAGGTGCATAATGGCATCCCTTATAGGCATTATTAGCATTAAAATACTCCTGCATATGATTTATTGCTCCATCAGAACATGCTTCAGGTTTCTTGCTGAAATCCAATGTGTGATTCTTCACAAAACACCTGAGCCATGTAGTCATGGATCTGTAAATACCCAGCAGTATATGTTAATGTTATTATTATATCTGCCTATGTTTCAGCAATTTTGGATTTTAAAAAGCCCTTAAAATGCAAGCTTTTCTTCCTTAACAGCTACATTTCTTGTGCTTCAGAAGAACAAAATTGTGGCAGCCAGAGAACCTCTACCAGAAGTACAGCAAGCATCTCTTCATTGCACTTGGTATTGAATTATGAAAAGGACTTGTATTTTTAACAGACCTGATGCTGCCTGGTTGTTCTCATACATCATCTCATTTCCCATTCCTTTCTGCTGCCTCTCAGCTTCCACTTCCCTCCAGAGACCTGCTTTATTAGCCCTGCTACTCATAGAATCACTTGTTTTGTGAAAATATATTCTGTGAATTTTCTTTTGAATTGATTGATCTTTTGGCTTTTTTTTTTACTTCATGCAGTCCCCCAAATAGATTGTGACCTTCTTGTGCTAAATATTGGTTCAGTTTCTTGGGTGCACTTCTTGATTTTTAATTTTAGCATTGTGTAGATATAAAAAATCAAACAAAAATCTATACAGCCATTTGATAGAAAAGGAAAGACAAATTCAGAGGTTCCACAGCTAAGCCATATGCTTTATCTGTGCTAGAATTGGCAATCAAAATCCCAACAAACAAACAAAACAAAACAACCCCCCCCCAAAAAAAACAAAAACAAAACCCAAACCCCACCACCCTAAGCCTCACTTTCTTCCTGAGAAGTATGGGTCAAAATTACTGTTTATTATTCTTTATTATTTATACTTTATTCAATAAAACAGCACTATATGTTTAATAATAAAATATTATAATTTAGAAGTTTATTGTATTATTTGTGGTTTACATTTCTTTATTTTTCATTAACTATTTTGTTTTTAAGTGCCTGCCCCAAATGTTGTTTTCTTTGAAAATGACAGTGGAAAAAAAATGAGTCTTGAATTTTTGGTGAGGTAGAATTTGGGAAAGATTGCATTACAAATTAGTTTTGAAATATTTCAGTCTGTTATGACACAATAAATATTTCAAGTTCAGTTTATTTTACAACTTAATAGTGCATTTATTTGCGTATTATTTCCTATTGGGTTATTTTCAATGACGAGAGCCATGTGCTATATTATTTTGCACTATCATGATAGATGTGTCATAAAATAATGCAGAAGTAATGAAAGTTCCATACAGATGAGAAATCAAAAGTAATGAATATAACAGAACAAAATGAATTCCCAGCATATGCCAGAAGCAGATTTTTTATAAATCTCTACTCCATGTTTAAAATTTGAAGTCAATACAAATTTATGCATCCAGGGTTTTGCCAGAAAAATTCCATTTCCCTGGCAGAAAAGAGTGTGACAGAGGCTTCCTGACAGGTTCTGCTGTTCAGCTGCTGAGGTGAACAGTAACCTTAACCAAATCCCCTTAATACAAGGTCAGAGGGCATGGGGATGTACCAATCTAGTCAGATTTGCTCAGAAATAGGTCTACATGTTGAATTCTGCACACCTTCTCTCTGCTAATGAATTACATTCTCTTTACTTCCACTCTCATCTTTAGCAGAGAAAGAAAAAGCTCTTTTTGATGTCTGACACTTTTCAAGGCAATTTCTCGTAAAGACAGAGGATTTTTTTTTAATAGAAATACTCAGCTAGCAGTACAAAAACCATTAATCATCTTTAGAGACAAACTTGGCTGATGTAAATTGACATGACTGCATGCAGCAAGCATGTGGTTATGTGTATTCTTAGCTAATTTGGCCCATAATCACTGGAAATATTAGTCAGTCAGATTATTTCATATGCCAAGGCTCATGTGATCAGATAGTAATCTGGAAGATTGCTCATTGAGACAGTACTTACGTATGTGTGCTGGAAACTACCTCAGCTCAAACCGTAATTCGGAGTATCTCCTGCTTCTGAAAAGGCTGGATTGAGGTCAGAGCCAGCTGTTTGGTAGCCACTTCACTGCAGTCTACTGAGTAAAATACTGGATTCTAGATAAAGCCTTTGCATAGCTGTTGACAGGACTTGTCTATATGTAGTTACCTTTACGTCATTCCCATGGTGAACTCATTTATTTATATCTCTTTGGGCATGACCAGCACACTGGCTAACCAGTGAGTAGCGTAGGACATACTGGGAAAGGTTAAAGCAAAACAGTGCCCAGTTTTTAATTCCGACTTTGAAAACTGACAATAAGAAAGAGCCAATCTGATCTACAAGTCAGATTGACAAAACACAGAGATCAGCTAGAACAGTTGTTTTTCTAATTAACTTTCTGTAGAATGCTGCTGGTTTCTTATAATACAGCATGGTCCCAAAACAAGGATAGGGTGCAAAAGCAGTGATGGCGAAGTATGTGTTGAGTGCTGAATTTGGAAATTACCTGTCTTTCTCATTAGCTAGTTATCTGTTTTGCAGCCAGATCCTCAGCTGCAATAAATTGATGTCACCCTTTTGAACAGATTTACCCTGGCTGAAGATGGGGCAGTGGTTAATGAGCAACTGGAGTGGCAGAATTTCTGAATTTCTGCAACTATGGAAAATGCCTGTTACAAAGTAGGTGACTCGGCAGTGCAGTGGCACTGACATGTCACAAAGAGAAAAAAGTATTCAGAGAGAAACGTTGAATGAAATATTACTTATTTGCTGAAATTCTATTATTCAAATTCTTATTGATATTCTCCTCACCTCTGACCTCCACAATAATTCTTTAGTGCAAGAACTGTGTGATGCAATTATGTACAGATCACCAGATTAGACAGAATTCCTTGACTTATAAATGTGAAAGAGGTATGAAAGAGGATAACTATCTGATTAGCTTGCACTCACAAAAGACACTATTAAGTTCCCTTAATATCTTCCACTTAGTGCTCTTCCTTCAGTCATAGCATAAAATACTAATATGGTATTTTAAATCTTAAAAAGAAATGTGATTCTTTGTGCATTGGTGTCTGAAGGAAGAATAGAAATGGTATGGATGACCCAGAAGGTCCTTTAATTCTTGAATTCCTGTCAATGAAAAGTTGCCTCAAATGGAAAAGTAAAAGTTTTCTGTCTGTGAAAATACAGGAAAACCAGGATTTGACATTCTGAAATCATCCTTTTATGAATGAAAAGTGTAATAATGCAACCCAAAGCTGTAAAATATGCATTTATTCATAATATTTTTTTCAAAATAAAGTAGTCTTGAACCTTACACATGATAATCACTTATTGGAAAGTTTACTATACTTAAAATCTGGTGTTAGATTACAAGTGAAAAAGTTGTAGGGAGAAGCTGGCTTGACCATCAGACTGTGGAAGATGCATACCAAATAAGATCAGAAATCCACCTTACTTTAAACAAACTAAGGGTGGTCTTTCTCTCTGCTTTGCCTTTGCATATTTATAAAGCGCTGAAATAGAGGAAAGAAAGGGTTATAACACTTTCAGGCATAATTCAGAAGAATGAAAGGAGAGTAAGACTAATAATTACAGTGAAATATTCCAGGGTGTTTTATTCAGTTAGCACAAAGGGTAATAAGAGCGGATGCTTTCCCAGTCCTTACAATTCCTTAGCTTGTATTGATGTACAATAAAAAGAACAAAAGATAATTAAAGGTCTACGAAAAAGACACTCTTAGTAGTAAGCTGGTGCCTCAGCATCCATTTCTCAGTGATCAATATTAGAAAGTGTAACTTCACTGGTTGTTTTATGAGGCCTTTAAAAAAGGACACAGAATTATCAAGATCATAAAAAAATGTATTTCATTCTTTTGTGAGTATAGCCTCTTTATTCTGCCTGGGCAAGGACACTGCGATTCTTCTGTGTCACAGCCCATTCTGAAGGGGGAAAGTATTTGTGTTATTTTTCAGCTTGTGACCTGTGTAGTTTGTCTCAAGGGGAAGGGTCCTTCTCGAAGCCAGCTGGCTCATAAAAGAAGTGTCCTGCTGCCTCCTGGCTGGATGTGAGCTCTGTGCCTTCGTGGAGCACCGCAGCCTATGCAGAGCTGCGTGGAGCTGCCAGACCGCGACTCACCAGCCCAGTGCATCTCTGGGCACAGGCTGGCAGCGCTTAAACCAGCTCTGGCCTAAAGCAGCTTGGATGTAGCCAGGCACAGCAGTGTCCTGCTAATGAGCTCTGCCTCGCCCAGGGATGGACAGAGCATGGCCCTTCCAACTGCTGCTACGGGTGTGAGCGCCGGCTTTGGAGATGGGGACTGGTGTGTGGTGCTGCTCATCACCCCCCAGGGGCACACTCACCAGTTCCTGGGCTGCAGCAGGACACTACAAAGCACTTTGTAGCCTTTAAACACCTGAGGCATCTGGGTGGTTCCACAGGTAGACCTAAAACATGAGCCTGAATTAATTTTTTAAATAGCTGAAGTTAGGTGATATGAATCCTGCTGCTGTCATAGCAGGATTTGGAGGGGAAAAAGCACTGATTGTCTTGGGATGAAAAAAGGGAGAGGGATGTAAAGGTGGAGTTGCTAACAAGGGCTGGACTAGACATTTTGAACAGATTGAGAGCAGATCTGCCCTGAAGTCAAAACATACTCAGGAGAGCCGGAGATGGAGTCTTGGGCTCTGTTTTGTGCAAGCACTGCTCTATAAGCATGCTAAGCTTCTCAGTTTTTCAGTTTTCTTGGCCTAAATTGGTTGATCAGCTCTCCAGAGCTGGCCCTAGCTACTCTATCCCAGAACCTGTCACAGTGAGGTGTTGAGCTGTAGAGATGCAGGCCCTGCAGCAATGTGGCTTATACTGCATTTAGAAAGCCAGTTCATCATCCATCAAACTGGAAAAGATCATCCTCAACCTTCAGCTGGCAATGCCAGCTCTGAATACCTGCACATCTGCCCTGTGCTAGGACACATGACAGATTTCGGTCTGCAGGCTTGCATGCTGAATAGGCTTTGCAAGCTAACAGTGCTTGCATCCGTATCAGATGGATTCTGGGCTCCAGGGCTCACAGGTGTGAGATTACAAAGTGTGAGAAAGCAACTTCAGACATTTTTAGAGGTTTCAGGAACACAACCCCCCCAGTCCAGTATTCAAGTCCACAGAGGCTGCGCACATGACAAGAAAAATACATGGAGACTATGGGAGATGTGCTGTTCTACTGGGTGCTGCATGGAATGGCTTAACTGCAATAAACACAGATAAAATGTTTTCTTTCCTTTTTAAACTAAGGCAGATAAAATGTCTCCTTCTATAGTTTCCTTCTATTGTTTCTTGTAGCTAGGAAGAAAAGGGTCTCCAAGGGCCTTGTCTCTTGCCTGGCCTAATACGGTTCGGCACGGTTTGGGTCAACATGGGTGTTGGGGACAGAGAAAGGGTAATCCTTGGTTTCAAGGAGCCTAGGCCTTGATTTGGGTGGAGTTGGCGTTGCTTAGCAGCCACATCAAAGAGACAATCAGGGTTTAAGTGGAGTTTTATTTACAGCAGTTTCTGTAAATGCCCAGTAAAACCCTCTGTAACTGTGGAAAGCAAAGTGTTCTCATCTAAGTCCCCCCAAAAACTTAGGAAAGGTCTGTACTTTACTATCAAGGTGTCATTTTACATCTTTAGATCACTGAAATCTGTATTGAGCTCTCTGCCTGTTCATATTACTGGAAGCAAGTTGGTTTACTCATAAGTACTAACAGCACATATATTGTATATTTGTGTGGGGTGTCAAATTACATAAGAGTAAACTTTTGTTTCTACACTGATTTGTTGCTTTAGAGTCAACAATTTTATTTTGTTGCATCAGTATTTCTCCAAACTCAGTCTTTTCAACAAAACAACCTATGTTAAGGAGCTAAATGATCTCTACTAGGAGAACTTACGTTCTTCTCTATTTGTTTGCATGGTTATTGTCACAATCCACTAGTAAGTAGTTCAACATGCTACTTCTGCAAGAGTCCTACTGCCTTTCCTCGTAAGCAAAAAGCAAATCCAAGTCTTTTGCTCTAGTAAATTCTAAATATGTTTCCCAGGTAATTTGTACACAGTATATTATGAAATAAATATACATAATAAAATAGAGCCTAAAAAGTCTCCAGACTGCCCTCTAAAACAGTGACACCTGAATTGCTTCAGTTCACATGAACAAAAGCATGCAGAAGCAAACTCATTTCAGGCAGAAAGGACAGAACCTACCATTTTTCCTGCCGCCCTCTCCAGAGAACCCTTTCATGTCTCTATAACATGGACCTCAGCATGCTTGAACCTAACTTTAAAGCTAAACCCTTCAAGTTTTCCCACTGGTTTGATCAAGGGGGCAATTATTGCATCAAGCAGGGCCAGCAGATTTCCCTATTGACCCTAGTGATTTTACCCTTCCATCGACCAAGCAGAGGTGGTCCAGGTGATGTATAAGTCAAATTTGGACAATCCTTAATAACATACCAACCGGTGAAAACGAATTTGCTGATTTTTTTCATTTTAGATTGAAGGACTTGCAGACAAATTTAAGCATCTCTTCATTAGAGGACTAGAGAAGGGATCCCAAAAGAGAAGAAAGAAAAAAATTAATCTGCATGCATTTTGCTTTCTTTTTCAGGTACTTCCAGCATCTACCCTTCTTGATGTGAAACACAAATTTCACAAAGCATGTAAGTACTCTGGTTACCAGGCTGGAGACATGGTTAGAGGCCTTTCACTTACAGAAATTTTCAAACTTATTTTTCATGAATCTCACACAAAAGCTGAGACTGGCCTGACAGCTCCAGAGCTCAATAAGAATAGTATTTGAACTAAGGTACTATTGTAGCTGTTGCAGATGGGAGTCTGGAAGGAGAGATCTGCATAATTTATCACTGCCAGCACACAAAGGGCACTAGCTTTTATCTTGTTTTTAACATTACGTGGTGTCATTTCAAGACCAGTACTGCATTTCTTCTCCCAGTGTTATACTGGATAAACTTCAATTAACAATAGAATGCTTCAAGCTTGCCATAAACTGACCATGTGGACCAGAAAGATGCTGTAGTGGGGAATGTGACCTCAGAGTAATTAAATAACATCTGGGATTCAGGTTAGATATAGGTAGAAATTCTTTATGGTGAGGGTGGCAAAGCACTGGCACAGGCTGCCCTGAGAAGCTGGATGTCCTGTCCCTGGAAGGGTTCAAGGCCAGGTTGGATGGGGCACTGAGCAACCGAGTCTAGTGGGTGGCATCTTAGATAATGAGCTTTCATTATTTTTACAAAAAAAGGGTCTGCTCAACTAAAGGCTAGATGCCTTTTACAGGAAAAAAA
>WBMY01010738.1:229720-539083 GCA_013397315.1 Donacobius atricapilla | reverse complement strand
AAAAAAAAAAAAAAAGAGAAGCTTATCAGCCAGTAATACGCTTGAGTTCAGAGCAGGGTAAGTAGAAAAAGCATGCTTCTCCTGTGTCCTTATAATTTTATAAAACACTAAAGCTTAAGGCATCTGTGGTTGCACACGGGTTCAGTTGGTGAAGCGAAAGGCTGTTAACCTGACTGCTCTAAAGTTACTTATTTTCCCTCCCTGTAAGGGCTTGTAAAATACAAAATGGCAAAAGTTCAAAAGCTGCACTGCTGAATATGAAAAGATCGAGCACAGAAGTTTTAATATTTCAGTAAGGGTCTGTCCTCCCATCAGTTTGTCAAATGCAGTGCAATTCTGCCTAGAATCTCTCAAATCAATTGAAACTGGATTTATATTGATGCAGTTTAAATCAGTTGGAGAACACTGGCACAGAGGTTTATGCCAATATAACTGTAATGAGGTTTTTAATGGATTTGGGCTAAAATGATGTGAGATTGTGTATAAGACATTTTAATGGCACCTGTTTTGATATTAAGAGGCATCTTACTCCTCAAGTACCCCCAGTGATGGAAGTGGAACTGAGTATAAAAACAGAAAGCATACAACAAAGCACAGTACATATCGTGAACCAAACCTCTGTCACTGCAGCGTGTTACAGCACATGGAAGGGTTGGCAAGTGCCTTCAATGCTTTTTAAATTCTCATTTTTTTATGTCAATTCATCCCATTCCCGGGAGTACACCATATCACTGTCCTGTGTCCTTTCTTCTCAGTTCAGCTTATTGCTTTGATCTCTCCTTCCAGTTCGGCCTGGATGTTGTTGACCCATGAGGTTCCCCCTCCGCTCTCCCTTTCTCAATTTCAAGGATCAAACCTTCACTTTTTTCTCTTTGTATAGTTAGTGGGATGATAGCTAATAGAATACAGTTCTCTTAGGCAAGGGCTGAGAAGGGGTTGAAGTTCATCTGTGGATGCCTTTGGTTAGCATGCTATTTTGTACTAGCTCATGCATTCACTTCTGTCATTTTGTGTGTGTCAGACTCACATGTTCCCCTATAATCTTTCATTAAAACACACTCCTACGCACACCCCCTTACAGTCTCCCTGTCTTCATACATTTTCCTTTGATCACCCATGCAAATTAAGCCTTCCCCTCAGCTGGTATCTTGTCAGCCCTTCAGTGAGAGGAACCCCTGTGCAGCAATTTCACAAGCATCACCTCTGTCACTGATCAGGTTTTGCTGCCCGATTCAAGAAAGGAGGAAAGAGACTGAATTATGAATTGCAGCACAGGCTGTTAGCCATTAAAATAAAAGAAATGAGATGCAAGTGACACGTGCCATCTTACTGGTAAGTTAGTCAAATATTAGTTTGCATGTGTGTTTATACAAAAGGCAGAATATGGATTTAGAAGTCCAGGAACAAATACTGAAATACTCCTCAGCCCTCACTTCAGCAAAAGTGTCTCTGCTGAAACAACCCCAGTAAGGCCTAACCTTGTGCTTTTTGTGGCATTGAGTTCAGGGGATCAATCCCAGTTTTATCACTGAAGATTCAGGGATCTTAGTGGAGAATAACCATTTAAGACAAAGCACCATTTTCATGGGAATTCAAAGGCTTTGTCCAGACTGAAGTGATTTTAAATCATCCCCTGGCTGCTGTAGCCACAGCTCACAGGAGGGATGGACAGCACCAACTGGGGTCAGCCCAGAACAGCAGATTCCCTGCTGCAGCCCCCTCCAGCCATCAGCTCTACAGGGGCTTTCTGTAACAGATGTTAGAGCCAGGCTGTCATGATTAATAGCAAACATCACACCTGCCCGCCATGGATCTGTCTAATCCTTTATAAACCTACTTACAGTTTTGACCTCAGCAAAATCCTCCAGGAAGGAGTTCTGCAATATAAGCGTGTTGTGGACAAATGTCTACGCTTCTACAGCTTGATATTTTCTGCCTGAAAGTGAGTGGCAGCTGAATGTCAGGATATCATTGGCCATCATGCCGAGTTTTCTGAGGCACGGGAAAAGAAGCCTCAATCAAAATGGTGCCATTTATTAGGAGACTTTACTAGAATTTTCCTCATTCCTTTAGCTAGCTGGCAGAGATGGAACCAAGCCAAAAACTGAGTGTATAGGAAAGAAGTCTCTTGATGCATTTTCTCAGTTGCTTATGAGTTAGCTACCTGGCATTTTCTTCATCTATAGAGATGATGTTTTCAATGGAGAAAGAAATATCTTGTAGGCTAAACTTCCCAAGCTCTTGTCCTTGGCAATAACTTTTCACCTTTAATTTATTTTTATCTTTGCAAAATGTATTGGACTGCTGGGGGAGGAAATCTTACAGATAGAAAATGAAAAACTGTAATAATAATGCTAATTCAAGTATCACATAACTAAAATAAAATACCTCTAGAACAGGTAATATAGTGGAGTCAGTGATCATTAAATATTTTCAAGGTTACTGCATGAAAGGTGCTGAAAAAGCTCTTGAAAGAAGAGAAAGAACTGATAGGAAAGGGGGAAATAAGATCTCAGCAGTGCTGTAACAAAGTGATAGAGGCAACCTCCTGCTCAAGGGGGACAGCACAACTGCAGCTACATTTTGAAGCCAGAAGGGTAAGCATGGGGAGGCCAGAAATTGCCCTCTAGGCAGAAGGAGCAGGCAGGGGAGGGAGTAAGCCTGGTGATGAGCGGAAGGAAAAAGGGAAGTCCAAGAGATAACTGTAAATATAATATCAAGGGTATCCTGGTCCACAGAGGGAAATAAAATGCTCAAGGAATAAGGAACATCTAAGCTAAGAGAAGTTATATAGGGCTTTTAAAATAAGTAATATCAATGAAAGCAAATCATCAAGACAGGAATTGTCAGTAGATGGCACTCAAGAATAAACAGTATAATTTCTGAACAATATGAAACTTTAGAATCCTGCTATACGATCTTATAACTGCTCCTTACAGGTATTTCTGTAGTGATCCTGGGAGCCATGTTCCCAGGAATGCTGCTGAAATATTTTCTGTTGCTTTTCTCTAGAGAGAGGACAAGGAAAAAGACAGTGCAATTCCTTCTTCATGATGGGACCAATCTCTCTTTCAGCCTCCCCCTTACGGTAGGACAGTGTCTTAGGAGTCATCTGCCAGGTTTTACCTACTGCTCTCATCCTGCATGTGTCCCAGAAGCCACAGGAGAACCGGCAGCCCTGTGGATCCCATCACCCTGCAAACTGCCTAGTCAGAGCACACCCCGTGTGACGCAGATCAGAGACACCCGTGCAGGCCCGTCTACCACACCATTTCACCACGCCTGTCAAACACTCCCACCGACTGCCAGGTGCTTGAATAAGAGGTTTATTGCCTAATGCAAGGTGTTGCAGTCTCAGAAGGCAAACATAAGCAGAGTTACCACATCACACAACTCTTTTCCCTGTGCATATTATCCCTCCTTCCCTTTTCAAAATGACCTGTTGCTGCCTTCAGCTCCCTTCTACCCCCTGTTGCTTATCAGTAGTGCTCAGCTCTGGCAGTGCCCACCAGCTGCAGGGAGAGCAGCAATTTAAAACCAACAGGTCCTTGTTCACCCAGAACCCTGAAGTAGATCTTCAAAACAGAACAGCGGAAGTCGAGCTGACAGGGTGAAGAGCAAGGAGGAGAATCTCTAATTGCTTAGAAATCACAAGGCACAGCTCAAGGTACAAAGAAGTACTAAAATTAGTTCTTTAGTGCAGGAAGTCCTCTTTCTCTCCTCCTTTCTAAAAAGGCTGCTAAGGGTTTTCATGCCCTGAATGTGCAGCTTTTCTGGTTTTCATGACACCTGAGATCTAGTAGCAGGATTCCAATAGCAAAGGCATCAGGAATAACTGTTTTTTGCCAGGCCTGTGCTAACACACAAGAGTGGGATGCAGAGCTGTTGCTGGAAAGGATGACTGTACTGCATCACGTAATTCCCTTCTGGAGGCTGGCTGCGATGTTAAACTGCCAGGCTCAGAGAGGTGAGAAAGGATGCTGTGTGGATTAGTCATTAAGAGCAGTACCAGGGAGCGCAGTGACTGCTAAGCCAGTCCTTGCCTACCGGCTCTGTATAATCAGGACTGTCTGATAACACAGTCTTGCTGAGAACCTGCAGTTCCTCTGATTTCTCTACACTTTCTATTACAGCTGGATTCTCAGGTTGCAGAAAGTTAATGAAATCTGTCCATTTTGATGCCTGGAGAGACTCATGTGCCTGATGAATACATCTGCTGGGGACTCAGAGAAGCTGAATTATGCTATTTATGGCTCAGCAAAGTTGACTTCATAGTCTTGGGCTGTCAATCAGCCATGTGTCTCACAAACCAAAGAGACCCAAATAAGTTATATCTAGGGCACAGAGCCTTCCAGAGGGATCTTTCTTCTGTCCTATATTAGGAGATCAGGTTTTGAGAAAGCCAAAATGTTTGAAACAGGGCAATGATCTGATCCCACCATGAGCCGCCTTGAGCTGGATGCACTCCCCAGACAGAGAGGCAGCTACAAACTCTATAGCTTTTATTAGACCTCAAACTCCTTCCTCCCTGATTATGTCCTAAGTAGTTCACACTAGCCCAGAATCCATATATGAAGGAGTTTTCCAAAGGACAGACAATATCCTGCTGTGTGCAGGTGTCTGATTGCAGAGCTCGAAGGCCCAGCATTTCGTCCCCAGTATGGATTCTCAGAGCACATTGGGTTGGCAGTAACATCCAGCTATTGTTTTTGATGAATTCTCCCCTCTCTGTATTCATAACAACTCAATTGAAAATCACACAATGAAGGGGAATCACTGGGGATGGGCAGTTATTACAAATGGGCACTAAGAAGTACGGTGATTTCATCAGTGTAAATTGCTCATTCATCCGTGTTGACTTTGTAAATGGAAATTACTAGATTAGGAGGAAACGTGGTATTTATTCCATACTATATTTATAATTTATTTTTCTTTTATTTATTTTTATATTTATTTTTCTTTTTTCTTTCTCTCTGTCACACAGCAGAGACCAATAGGACACTAGTTCTTGATGCATTTCAGTATCCTTCAAATGACACAATTCTAAGATCTTTTTACTTCTCTGTGCCTGTCAATACAACCCAGCTCATAAGGAACTCCTTGAATTTCTTTTTACTGCCACAGTGAGGTTTGTACCTTCCAAAATTCTTTACTTTTGGCTTCTCAGCTCTAAGCACAAAGTAAGCAACAGCTCCTGCCACAAAACTCAAACCGTTTTCTACCCTCTTCCTTCCCAGCTCACAATCAGAGATCTCATCCATGAGTAAATTGCCTCCCACCTGTGTAGCACATGCCTGTCAGACCAGGGACCCAAATTTTTGCCTCAGGATGGGGCTTTAGTCACAAGGCCAGCCCATCCAGTAACTTCATTTCTATCCTGTGCAGGGAGAAGCATCAGGAGGATGACCTCCTCTCAAGCGTATTTGTGACATATCTGTGCAAATCTCTCTATACAAAATACAGGAGTCTGTCTGCTGGTACAGATTCATGTGACCTGAATTCATGGCTTGGCTGTCAAAATAATTGAAGCCTCCCTGTGAAAGCTGGGAGTTTTTTTCACTCCTTTGCAGCAGCCAGTCAGGAAATGAGAATGGCATCATTGACCTAACACCGCTGAAAGAAAGGAAAAGCCAAACTAAGTTAACCTCATGATTTTAATCTTCAAAGTGAATGAAGATTTACCTTATACTCAGGGACATCAACCCCCCCCCCATTCTGTGATGAAATCATAGAAAAATTATTCTGGTCATGTTCCAAAAGGGACAGACAATGCATGGAGCCCATTGCATAAGCCCTACAGAAGGTTCTGTGCACTTCACAGACGCTGTTGTGCATCCTGAGCTGTGGTCATAAGCGTCCCATTCAAGCCTGACTCATGCCTCTTGACACTGCTAAGGCCTAGATATTGCATTTGGACATTTCTAGCTGGGGTGCTGAGATAACAAAAGCAAAAGTGAGCACCAGACCAGGCATCTGCAGTTCATTTCTCTGCTGAGAACTTGAACCTCATTATAAGTTGTGGAGAAAGAGACACCAAAGCAGTCTGAAAAGCATCTGATTAGGTATCCATGATGTTTTGCTTTCTGAAGTACATTCACAGTTGTAAAAATATTTCATTATTAAATTAGGAAACTATGGTGGAGGTTTGGCTCACCAAGCTGATTTAGGAGCGTGGCACAGAGAACTTTAAACAAGAATTTCAGAGACAGATGTTTAAAGCATTCTGGTCTCCGAAAGATAATCATAAAAGCCAGAAGGCCCCCTTCTTTTGAAGGGACTTTTGAAGTCTCCTGATTAACACTGAAATGAATGTGATCTTTAAGACTTAGGTCTTTAAGACTTGACTAATGGGAGTCATGCTATTGACAGGGGTTGGTTGTGTGCTAGACACTTTCTCCCTTTTGAGCTTCATTTTCTCATCTATAAAATAAGAATAATTAACCTGCCTTTCATCCACCTTGGTGTCTTTTGTCTCTTTTGGCTGTGATCCTCTAAGAAACATTTGGGACAAAGAATGACTTAAATATATGTTCAATGACCTATTGAACCAGAGGGAGTAAGGTATCTAAAACACAAAAGCCAGACTATACATTAAATCCTTATAGAAATAAGAAGACCTTCAGAAAACCAGCAATATTTAAATCAGCAATGTAAAAAATGAAGACCAACTCAAAAAGTTTAATGAAAATTCACATTATTTCTCTTTTTTTGACAGCTGCTGCATCCGATGTTATTGCATTTCATTAGCAGGATTACAGATGAGTAACATAATAAAAGGCAGGAAATCTATTGAGATGTAGCTTGAAGCAGAACCGTCCCCCTCTGCTCTCTGGGATATTGTTCCCAACTGAGATTTCCATGGCTCCAACAATGCATCACAAATGACATCCTATGTAAACAATTGGAGAACAAATGTGAGATGCTATTTAAATGCCTCATTAAGAAAAGAAAATTTTGTAGCTAGATTCTTTGCTTTTCTTGTCTTTGCAGTAGATTTAATTGACAGATTTAGATGAAAAAAAAAATTTGTTAACCAGAATTGCCTGTTATTATTTACAATGTGTCTTACATTAGTGCCTATGGCACAACTGAGAAAATTATAGTAGGAGGCCCTATAGAAGTAATCCAGGCCCTAGGAATATCCAGTCTTGAGGAATATTAAAGCCTACTCAACTGTTAACAGAAGATGCCAAAGTAGTTTTGTGTTTAAAACTCCTCCTACATCAATTTAAATTCCGATATTAATGTTTTTTGTCGGAAGAACAGACTCATTTCCAATGTTAACCTGGTGTTCACCAGCAGACTCATGGGCTTAATGTTCATTCAAGGAACTCATAATGCTAAAAACCCCAGCGGGCCTTCATTAGTGTGTAAAAAAGAATCTCATGTCCATTAATGAGACAGGTGTCTGTTGATTAAAGCAGGGCCAAGGTCACCTGAGGCTGTGAATGTGCTCTGCATCTACATCAGGTTCTTCACAGGAGTCTCTGCACTTTTGAACGCCTGAGTTGGTACATGGCTTCACTGAAAGGTCCAACAGCTTCTCTTACAAAGAGCTGCTTGGAATGGATGTGTATGAAATGTCCCAGGAACTCTTGTGAAAGATATCCAACAGATGCTGGATAGCAGGAAAGGAAGTGAATCTCCCCTGCCAGAACTACCTCCTTGAAAACCTGTGAGAACAAGAGTAATAAATGACAAGTCCTATGGTGTCATCTCTGCTAGGCAGGCTAGAGAAGAAGCATCAGTTTCTGCTTCTAAGTTCAGACTTTCCCCCAGGTCCTCTTCCTCTTGGATTCCCTGGATGTGCTTTTGCAGCCCCTCCCTTCTGTGGCGCCAAGATCTGTGATGCAACAAGTAGCTGCAATTCCAGGGGTAGGGTCAGGTGAGCACAAGAGCAAGGGGGGCTGTTCAGAACTTCATGTGAAAGATCTCACCTTGTGATAGTGGTTTGTTTTGCATTTGTTTAGACACAAGCCCTCTCTCATATTTGTAGGCTATTTCTGTCTTTATTTTCTTATTCGTACATGGTGAGAAAGAAACCCCAAGAACAATCAAAATAAGAAAGCTTTCAAACAAAATTTGGTATTTGCAACTGTTTCAAGTTAATGAAAGCCATGCATCAAAGACAAGAAGGTGAACAAATGATTCACAGTAAAAATAATGTAGTGGAGTTCTGCCTCTTTCTAAATTGTCCCCAAGTTGCAATGATATTGAATATATTTGTTGTTGAAAATTACTCACCACTGACACAAATGATGTGTGAGTTATACTGGAACAACATATGTTGTTGCTCTGGTTTAAATGCACACAAGTGGAAGGCAATTTTTTTAAAGTTCTGCCATTAGACTGCAAGTTCAGAGTGCACAGTCTGGCTGAACTGCGTCTATCATATTTACAGAGGGGAAGCAGTACAGGTGTTCAAAGGCCTTGAAGGCCATATAGACTGGGATGAAACATCATCCCTCAGATACAACAATGAAAACTAACCAAGCAGGAACACCACAATCAAGTCCCTTATGGGCTGTGTCTGTAAAGCTGTGGAAAAAGCACTTTGCTGATCAACTTTTAGGTTGGGAAAGGCCTCTGAGATCATTGCACCCAATCTTTGACCAATCACCACCTCATCAACTAGACCACAACACTGAGTGCCATGTACTGCTGTTTCTTGAACACCTTCAGGGATAGAGACTCCGCCTCCTTCCTGGGCAGTCCATTCCAATATTTAGAACACTTTCCATGAAGAAATTCCTCCTCATGTGAAGCCTGAACCTCCCCTGGCTCAGCTTGAAGATATGTCCTCTCATCCTGTCAGTGGTTGCCTGGGAGAGGAACCCCACCTTCCTATCACCTCTTTCAGGGAGTTGCTGAGAGTGATAAGGTTCCCTCAAGCCTCATAGCAGCGCTTCTGAGGCACAAAAGCCTTTCCACAATCTAAGTAAAGTGGTGGGATGGGAAGATTTAACCAGCCCTAATAAACTTCTCCCAGGAAGGACACAGGAACATGACAGCCTCTGGCTCCCATGCTAATGTCTGATCTGCTGCCAAAGCAGGGCAGATCTCTGCTGCCTTTTTCTCACTGCTCCTGGAGAAATTACAGTTTAGCCCTATTCTTAATGAGGATTAATTTTCAGTGTGGTGAATTTACCAATGAATTTATGAGAAGTTAATTTGTTCTGAGGACAAATTCAAATGTGCTCAGTTAATTGTTGATGGCATTGGTGTGGCTGTTAGATACAAAACCCACATTGCTTTGGGGGTCAGTGAGGGAAAGCATCCTGATTAGCTTAGTGGCTGGAGAGAGCAGTATCCCCTGGATAGTCAATACTGAAAGAAAATTATACTTAATTAGCATAGTTTATTAGCTAATTGGCTGTGGAATGTTTTTAAAGAAACAGCTAGAGGCTGGGGTAGGATTCTGCCCAGTACATCAGCGGGGAAGATACAAATGAGCTTTTGAGCCATCTTTCCTGTATCAGCTGTGATTGCTGGACCAATGTGTACTTTCTGATGCTGGAATATAAAACCAGCAGGGCCCCAATCCTGCTATAACATTTGTTGGCACCAGAGTGCATTTAGGCAGTGTGCAAACAGCACCAGTTTGAAACATCGACCTCACCAGTTCTCTGCTCTCTGTCCCTCTTGCAGCTCTGTGGAGAGCTGCTACCTAAATGTACTCAGTAGCCATGCTGATTGCAGCAGTAGCCACACCAGAGCTTTCTGAAGTGAGGGAGCAGTGCCCTGTGTTATCAGTGTCCTGAAGCACAGCATATCTATGACACTGTAAGGCACAGCACTGTTTGTTCCCTCAGAACCTGGCACGGGATGAGCACGAACAAAGGTTTTAAAAGGAACAACATTTTAAAACAGGCAATATCTTATTGCCTGTGTTTCCTGAGAGATAACTGAGCATTTATGGATTGAGATAGACAGCAAGCGATTCCATAAACCACCAAATATTGAGCTGCGTTTTTAGAAATCTCATGCCAAATTATGGACAATAAGATAGAGGAGGAAGAATATTTTTCATCACTGAAACACATATTTAGTTTGGCAAATATATGTTCCTTCATGTGCAATTTCTCAGGTTTGTGTTGCGCCTCGTGTGGAGGTTTCACTGATAGAGCTTATATTTAGGAAGAGAATCCTGCTCAAATTCTCACATTCCCTGGTACCTGAACACTTATTTTTGCTACCCTTTCCAGACCTGTGGAGATGGGAGAATCAAATGCAAAGGTAACTACCAGAATACAGATCCTCACTTGGCATAAATTACTCATCTCTCTTTTAATTTGGGCTGGCATTTCAGACCCAGAACACACCTGTCTGCGAAGGCAAAGCAAACCCAATGCTGTTACAGCGCATGGGTGATCTGCTTCCTGGGGGTCCCTGGTCCTGAACCCATTGGGCAGAGCCCAGCTGCACTGACCACCCCCTGCTACCCTGTAGGGTGCGACTGTGTCACCAGGGCTGTGAGGGCAGGGTAAGGGGGCCAGCCCTGCAGTGACACTGCTCCATGGGGAGCACGCTGCTGTCCTGGCCAGCCCTGCGCAGCACCACGAGCTCAGCACCTCCTCACTCCCCTGCACTGATGAAGGGCAGCCCCCCATGGGAAAGCTCCCTCCAGCTCCAGGTTTGTCAGAGTACCTGTTTTCTTGTTGCTCTGTATTCTGGTCTGTGGCTGTTATTAATGAAATAAAAGGTGAGCCTCATTCCCCTTCCCTTCCTTTGCCCACGCACATTAATTTAAATGCAAATTCACTCAGAAAGATCAAAATTAATTATGCTTTCTGCAGCAGGCTACATGGAAAATGGAAATGCACAGGTCTTTTTTTTCCCTTTTCTCCTTCATTTTTTGGAATTGCAAAGAAAAAACAATGTAGAAAAGTATGAACCTATGAATCTAATGTTGCATATATGGTTGTTTCTCTCCTGATGCTTTTTGCTTGTCTGAAATTCTGCCGTTGCTTTCAGTTGCAGGCTGTTTCAGAAGGAATATTGAAAGGTTGATCTGTTAGTGACACAAATTGACATCCAAATGACAAATAATATTCTGTTTACCACTAATAAGAATCAATCTCCATTAAGAAAAACTATGCTGACTCTTAAGAAATTTGTCCATTATTGCCTGATCAGAATACAGCTGAAGTATTTATTTTCTAATTTCCAGTCAGGGAAAAAAAAGGCGGGGGTGGGGAGGAGTGCTTTGTTCCTCAACAAGTTCTGGCATTTATATAAGATTTTTCAATGAAAATGCAGTCAAGTAAATTTGTGATTCAAGGTGCAGGGCAGAGTCCCACAGGCTGGAGCTTCACATCTGGGTGAAGTCACAGCACAGCAGCTGAACTACTCCCAGGAACAAACATATGGACAGGACTATCCTTTTTTTGCCACATCCTGGGCAAGAAAGGCAAAATTCTGACTTTTTTTTAAAGAGGAATGTGTGGTGCAAGAATTATATGCATTGTGCTATAGAGGCATTAGGTGCGCTCTGAGAAATCTTCTGGATCAGTCTCTGTCAGGCTTCAGTGGGGCTGCCAGGGTGACTGTTCCATGACTTTATGCAGGAAAAATGGATTGTCACAGATTTTAAACATTTAAGGCCAATGAACAGGTAAACCAGAAGTATTTAGCCAGATACTCAGTCAGGCTGGGGTCTACTTGCTTAGCAGTCTGTGGGAAATGCATGCTCTGGGCCAGAACCTGTCCTTAGCGCTGCTGGTCTTAGCAGTGTGTCTGGAGACATCAGTTCAGCCCGCTCACTGCCTGTTCTCCCTTGGCCAGTACTGTGATTGTAGCTTGATGAATTCATGTATTGCAAAAACCAAAGGAAAGAAATGGATGCTTATGACCAAACAGCTAATTTGTCAAATTCCACATGCCATTAAGAAAGTACTTTTTTGTGTCCCCATAGCAACTAGAGTTCAAGGCGTCTTTGTAAAACACATGGCCAAAGATCTTCCCTGTTAAGCTTACAAATGAAACAAATCAGAGAAAATATTCAGAGAAAAAAACTGACAAAGAAAAGGGATTTATCCCCCCTATGGAGCCATGAAAATGAGCATCCATTTGAGTACTCTGCTGAGATTTTACAGAACAAGGCACACTCAATCTGCTCTTTCCACTAATTTCCCATAAAAACATGGATCTAGCTCAATATCTGCTCCTGCTCTTTAAATATTCTGATAGACGCCCTCAAAAGTTCTTCTACCAGGAAAACACAGCCTAGCTGAATGATCCCGGATACAGAAAGTGTCCTCCCAAGGTCAGCCCTGTACCCTGAAGACTTAGCAAGAGGTGAAAGCAGCACACAATTGGTAGCCTGACCCTTGTGAGCCATGCTGGGCTCAGGAGCTCAGTCCGGTGTCGGCTGAGGGGTACCTGAAGGGGGCCTGGCCAGAGCTGGTCTCTGCACTAGCCCTGGAAAATAGACCCAAGTGACTGTGCTGGCACTTAACTCGTCAAAGCATCAAAGCATCTCTTGGCCTGCAGCCAAAGAGGGCCTTTTGAGAGCAGCCATGTGAAGAGACGCTGTGGCCCTGCTTGCCCCAGGCTTGCTGCTGAGAGCTGCAATTCTTCAAGTGGGCCAGTGGTTCAGATTGCAGCTCTCGGTGGCTGCCATTTATTACAGTGGAGGCAAGCACAGTAAGTAATCACTTCAGATACTTTCTCTTTTGATCTTGTGGACGAGCTTAGTTTTACTGTGGTTTCTTTGGTGTGCTTTGCTTTCTGCCATCATGCTTAGGAATCACTGGAGTGCAATGTTAACACAATAAATCACACAGCCTTTCTTTTCCAAATAAAAGCAGAAAGTAATAGCTTTGAGTCATTTCAGCTTCCTGCTTTTCCTGCTGTCAGCTCAGTGAAGCAAGACTACACAAACTTCAGCCCTGCAAAGGCTGTGGTTGCTAGCATGGTGATGTCTCTATCCTTGTTTTCTCAGAAACGTTCCTGGGAACACTCTGACAGGGCTGCTGCAACCAAGGGAGACAACACCATGGCCACTGTCTAAGGCCACAGACAAGGGGCAGCTATATTTGTTCAGTGTTTACTTGTCAAGCAAAGACCTCAGCAAATTTTAAGATAATCTGTCTGTCTCTCTATATTATGCACAAACCCAGCATACCCACACATACTAAAGTATGAACCTTTCCTAGCAAACTCTTCTTATTGCTACATGGATCTCAAAACTGCCATCTGGTTAAGGTTGTGGAATGCATTTCAGCCATGCTCAGTTCACATTAGCAAGTGTTGTTATACTTCTCAGCACATGTGCAACATTTTTGTGATCAGATAAGGGAGGCTGGTGCTGCAGCGGTTCCTTGGAATTTCCGCTATTTCTGCAAATTTAAACAACATGCTGCTGCTGATTGATTATAGTAATTTTGTTGTTCATATCACCCTATTCATATCACAGCAGGTATTGCTTGTAATTATTAAGGCTATTTGTTATTAGAGATGCATGGGTAGTAAAATACATTGAGAAGCAAACAATTTAACTGGTAATAAAATTAGCTGATGATGGAAAGTCAGTCTGCTAATTATCTCCAAATTGTGTCTGTCAGTTGTGTTTTGCATTTCTTAGACTCCTCTCTCCCTAGTAGAATAGCTTTTGCCGGTCTGCATTCTAAGGAGCACACCGAATTCCCCAGCAAGGGAGGTCTTCATCATGTTACCTTTGTTCTCATACAGGCTCACATAACTTCATACATACTCTGTGATAAATGGGCATTTGATTGTGCAATTTACTGCAGAGCACACAGTACACTTTTTTTTTGGTAGATGATTCTTTATGAAACTTAATAAGAACTAGGTCAATTCCTTCTATTTCACAACTATTGAAAATTACTAAATACTTAGATTCTTAGCTGTTAAATTTTCAAAACATCTTGTGATATTTAAGTGGTGGAGCACACATTAGGGTCAGTTTGACTCATGTGGATAGAGTACCTCTGGACAGTGTTAAAGCTGCATAGGGGCTTTTTTGACTGTCTTTGCTTCTTAGGATTGTCTGATCAGCTGATTCATTTACTGAGATTCTAGTATACAGGCAGTGAAAACAACAAACCATGTGGGCAGCAGGACCACTGGAACTTGGTTTTCTGTTCATTTTTGCACAGTGGTATTGGCAAGTGGGCATGACACAGAGGCTGTCATTTTAGCTGGTATATGTATGTTGACAGCACTATATCTTCTTTTTATAGCCAGTATTAATAGGTAATTCCATTAGGAAAAATTAAAGGTGGCCATCAGTTTTTATGTGTCCTGTCAGATTGCTTGTATTTTAATCTCCTTTTTAAATATGGACAGGTACAACAAATAATTCACACAAAATTAAATATTTTTCCTCATATCCATTTTTAAAAGAGGTTATTAAAAGTAAGCACTGAGTTACTTTCCAAGCAAATACCCTCCTGTTTGGAAAAATTACGGTGCCTTAAACAGCATAGAAATTAAAACATTTTAAGTGGGGTTTTTTTTAAATAAATGTATGGATTTTTTTTAATGCAAAATTGGAACAAATTCCTGGTAGAGAAGATGTAATATGGTCAAAGACTTAAGAACTGTCATAATTGCTTACACTTCCAGACTAATGGCCTGTACACATAGACATAACTTTGCCTGAATCGTAACAGAATAACTCACAGAACTGTACAACAGTTTGGGTTGAAATGGATAATCAGAGATCATCTAGTCCAGCCCCCCTGGCATGGTCAGGGATATCCTCAGCTAAATCAGGTTGCTCAGTGAAGAAGAATGAAGTTCAGGTCACTTAAATTCAAGGAGTTTGTGAATGACTTCTCAGCTGAGGAATGGGCAAAGCTTTCAGGTGCCAACATGCCTGCAGGTGGGGGGTGACCATACTGGGATCTGAGGCAAACAGCCTTCCAGAGAAGGATAAGCCAGCAGAGTAGAAGTAATCAAATAGAGATGGGAAAACTGGGAAGACATTTCAACAGCTGTCCAATGGTGCTGCAAAGAGAGGAACCAAAGCTGTTTTATATAAATGCTAGAAATGTTGTGGAGGAACCACAATATTGACTAAACACTAGAGGATGTAATATTGGCTAAACAAACTTGTGGTTTGAACCATCATGGCCACTCTTATTCTCTGGAGAGTCTATAGCTGCCTTTCCAAGTCAAAGCCAGTCTGGGATATAAGTGAACTGAAATGTTATTTTTAAAACTTTGTTCCAAGTGTGAAATACCTATCCAAACCCATAAACCCTGCATAAGGGAGCTGAACAGCTCTGCTAACCATAAGGATTATACAGAGACTGTGACCTGCTGTGGCTGAGTTCTGATGCACTGTCACAATGTCAGAAAGTAAATATTAGTACATGCCTGATCTGAGATGTAACAGGAGTTATAAGACAAGCTTCCATTACCCATGGTCTCTGATTGCCACTAATCTCTGCAGGAGGCAGCAAAGGAAAACATTAATAAGAAAAAAGTGGGAATTAAACACTGCTAAAACCCCCACAAAACAACCCTGCAAGAGAAACCCTTCAGCTTTAGACTGGAAGCAAGGGGAGCTCTGCCAGGTGTGGGAGTGCAAAGAGACTTTCAAGTACTGCCCACAGCTGCAGCTGTGCCTCTGCCTTTAGCAAGTGCACATATTTACCCTGTCTGGGAGCAGGACTCTCCACATGCACTCCTGAACTCCTGCTGATGCCAGGTGAAGCTACTCTGTCAGACAGCCTCGGCTCTGCGTATCAACCCCTTATTCTGACAGGCGGTAGCAAGAATTAATACTAGTGATTATTAGTCCCTCGGTTTGGCTTCTTTTCACAATTTAAAGAAAAGAGAGCTTTCCTGCAATAGGAATGAGGGGAATGTGTGTCTGCCATAGGCAGGCTTGACTGGAATAGCTTCCCACACTGCCAAACAGAAATCTAGAGCTGTTCTAGTGAGATTTTTGGAGGATCCCTGTGGAAAACACGCATAGGAGGATGGCAAATAAATGGGGTCAGTTTGTCTGACTGTTACCAAGTGGTGAGCAGAATGCCCGTGAATATGTGAAATTTCCAGTCTGAAATGAGCCTTATCAAGCTAGGAGAGCAGACTCTAGGTGGTGTATACTTCTCCCCAGAAAGTAATGCTGGTTTCTGCAGGACCCTGGACAGCTAACCTGGGAACTTGGGAACCCTCTTGCTAAAATCTGCTGGCAGTCAAGACTGAAAGTGGGAAGCTTTGGTGATCTCACTCGGACCAACACAGAAATGTGTTTGGACTTTGTCCCCCGCTCCATTTCGCATTTCCACTTGACATTAGCTAGTGGCCCCCCACCAACAGCAAGAGCAGGGAAGGAACAGCTAATTCCATATCTTTCCAGAAGAATACATGCAGCTTTCCAAGCACAGCCTGGAAGCCAGAGACACACTGATGTAATAACAAGGTCACTGCAGATGAGCAGCAGCAAAGGCATACTTCCATCTGTCTAAATCTTTGAGTATGTTTGAACATAATGGTGTACTGAGGCTAAAGGACTGGAAATGTGGGATGACGTGCTTAAATGCACAACCTCTGTTTGCCCTTGTGAAGATTATGAGCCATACCTAAAAGAGCATTGCCACAGGATCAGGTAAATTGACTTTTATTGAAACATACTGTAATATGAAGGGGGGAGCTGGGGGGAAGATTCCAATTTAATACAAATACATTGCATTTCAGGCTCCCAAATAACTATTGATATCTGCTGTCCTGGAGCAAATCATATCTTCCCTGACAAGTCAGACAGCTGCTCCTTCTCTATCTTCCCTTTGTTATCTTTAATAGCCATGGATTGTTGTGGTAGCTTGAAAAAGATGTTTGCAACTTACTTGATGGATGTCTCACCTCCTGCTATTAGCCCTGGTTCATGGGTTCATCTAATATCCGTTCTTGCCTACAAAAGTCAGACAAAGTTCTTTTGAAATGAGAGTGTGCTGAGTGTCACTGCACAGTGCACATCATGTACAGCTCCCTTACCCTCCAGCTGGCAGCTGCTGGCATGAACAAACTCTCCTCATCATCCTGAAATAAGTTAGGTAGAAACAACCTCCAGAGCTCATCCACAGATCCAGGCTCCTGCTCAGAACAGGGCCAACTTTATAGTCCTGTAAGACTGTTCAAGGTCATCCTCCGATGAGGCCTGACTACCTCCCGGGAAGGAGATCCCACAGCTTCTTTGGGCAAATGTTTCCACATTTGATCACAGTCACTGGGAACAATTTTTTTCCATTTAAAGGTATGGGAATATTTGTACCATAAACATGGGATCACTAAGATTTGTAAGGTAAGTTAGATAAAAATCTGACCAATTTCATGTAGGCTTTGAATTGAAAAGACAAAGCAAATCTCCTTCAGACTATCAACTGTCCTCAGGTGTGTCAAAGGAAATAAAGACAAATGTGGTAGAAATGGCTGGGGGTGGTGACACTGCAGCAGGTTCCTCACTTTTCTCTGACAATCTTTGTTTCTCCCAAATGTCAGTCAGCACCATGGGCTATGAAAGTTCTTATCACGTTGCTTTAGGTCAGCCCAGAAATGTGCTAGGTCAGTTCTAAAAACCTTCAATAGTGAACTGAAGAGTGTGTATGGGTTAAGCAAAGTTACTTGTCCTTGTGATGCAAAGGAGGAGTGTTTGTATTGTCCATTCAGCAGCAGACCTGGAGAAACACAGCCTTCTGCATAGAGGAACTAAAGAGCTGGCCAAGTTAACAACTTGAACAGCCATGATCCTCTCTGCAGTGTTTCGGTGGCAATTACCTGCTCACTCTGACACCAAGGGAAACAAAAGCAGCTGGAGACCCATACCTGTTTGACCAACATGACAGGTGTTCAAAATCATCAAAGGGAATCCAGTAACAAAGGCTAACTGATATTGTGCATTTTGGAATGATCTTTAAACTAGAGCATTTAAAAATCTACTAGGAAACATCTTCAAGTTGAGGCTATCAAGGAAGTCATAAGTCATCCAGTATTAGCTACCCATGTGCTGCTGTGTTCTGTGTCTCTATTTCCCTGATTAATCTGTGGTTGAGAATTAATACAAGCTGCACATCCCTAGTCAGGTTGTACATTCCTAAATGGGAAACACCAAGTTCTGGACCAGACTCCAGCACAGGCATATTTTTAGAAGGAGGGACAAGATTGATACATTTAGCATGGAGTTTTGGCAAATACAGTAATAAACAGTATTCTCTTTATATTTCCCAGTGCTGCATACACAAGCAGTGCTGATGGAGCATTTGGCATTGAGATTGGCTCTTCCAGTACTCAAATGGGAGAAGGGATTTACACTCTAATATGTGTATTGTGTGCTCCTCTCAGCTCTCTTGTATGCTCCTTGCATAGGTAAGAGGTGTTATTTTATTCCATCTCACTTTTGCAGCTATTGGCAAAAAAACAACCCCCAAACCTAATAGAAATTTAGCTTTTCTATAATGAAATTAACAGCCATGCTTTGTGATTGGAACAGGTCCCCAGTGGTACCCATCCCGTGTTGGCCTGCAACTAGAACGCAGTGAGTATTCATATGGCCGAATACAGCCGCCTAATGTATTACTAATCCTCTGTCAGATTCTCCTCCTCACAGTATTGCTCTCTCTGTATGTCTTATTGGGTGAACCATTAGCACATTCTCATTAACTGACATCAATTATTAACTTATTAGTTTTCTCATTAATGAAGTAACCGAATGGTTTTCATAACCACTGAGTGAAATGTTCCAGAATACAGTGTATGATCACATGATGAAGACAAGGCAGTTTTAGGCCCATTCACTCCCTTCCTTCCCTCACTGCATTACCTGTTTTAATACTTGCTCACTGCCTCACCAGAAGATACAGCTGGCTACCAGAAGCAGCCTCTGTGTCAATTCACAAGTTCTTGGTGGACATGGCAATCGAAGAAAAAGCTGCCAGAGACTGTTTGCTGTTTGGTCTGTGGATGTGTAGAATTGCAAAGCCATAGAAAATGAGGGCTCAGCGCCTGATGGAATTTAGCACCCTGACTGATATAAACAGTCAACAAACGTATATTGAAAGCGAGACCATATATATAGAAAAGAGCAAAGAGGTGTTGCAGCTATGGCAACATCCTGTGTCAGTGGCTCTTGGATTTTTCCAATATCCAGCTCACTGCCTACATTAAAAAAAAAAAAGAAAACCAAATATTGTTATTTCATGCATCTGCCTGCACACTCTAGATCCATTACGATTGGAAGCAGATACCTCAAAATACTGCAAACAGTAATGTAATGCTCAGACCTGGTCTGCCTAGGTGAGACAGCTAGCAAAGAAATCTTGGATCGTGAGCCTTTGCCCAAGAAGTTGCATTCATCATCAGGTGCTGCCTGTTGTAAAACAGCCTGAGAATGCAAATGCTTCAGCAAAATATGTCAGTGAGGGAGATGCTGTGTAACACACTTTGCCATTAGTCTTGCAAGACAGAACAAGAAGTGCTCTGTGGGGTTGTCTGTGTGATTGCATGGCCTGTCTCTAATGGGCCAGATTAACAGAGACAGCAGTGTACAACTGTCACACATTGCTGCCCTGTGTCATGGCAGCCTCATGCTTTTGTTTAAACAGGAAGGGAATAACCCTGATGGAAGAGCTCTAAGTTGCTAACCTGGAGAGTAAGTACCAAGTCACCAAAGTAAATCAGAATCCAAGCTATGCCTACAGATGGACCACTAGCAGGGCAGCCTCAGCATTATGCTGAGCCCCCAAGAGGGTACCTGTTGTTCGTGCCATCTCCTCTTCCATTTTTGTCATTGCAGACGGGCCCTTCTTGAAGGATTCCGTCAGCATCCAAAGCCTTGCTGTCTCCTCCATCATTACACTGTATTTTACAGACCTGGGTCAGCAGGTTGGTTGGACCACAGTAAGTATGTCCTTGTAACAGTCAGCATGATACATCTTAATGGGCAATGTGTTTTGGCATCAAATTGCTTCAACTTCCTCAGCCTGTGCTTCCTTATGTAAAATGGTGTAATTAGTTTATCAGCACTCAAAACAGAATTAAATGGAGAGTGAGCCAAGTTATCAATATGCTAACTGTGACTTCCAATTAAAGATTAGAGGGGGAACATAAAAATATTGCCCGAGGAAAAAAAATCAATTTTAAAAACCAGTTTTAGCTTATCTTGGGCTCATATGCCTGTGCAGAACTGTAGCCAAATACATTAATTTGCTGAAAGACTCCTCAGCTTTGAAAGTGGAAGGATATTATAAAGAAAAAACGGATTTCTAGTAATCCTGTTACTAATGCAGGAAAATAATTGGATGGATATACCTTACTCTTTGTTCAAGCAAAGAACAGTTCTGAGAGAGGACAAGGATTCCTGGCAGAAGATGTCCATCTCTAGGCTCAAGAGTGAAAACTTTTGAATCTCCTTGTAAAACAAAAGCATTTGCCATGACAGCAATACCTGTCTTATGCTGTAGGTAGACCTGGTTTGCTTTAGTTATTTTCCTATAAGCAGCTGTTGGAAGGTCAGGGTGCTGAGAGAGAGAGGCAGCACATTCCACTCCAATAGGATATAGGGAACTCTAACCTTACAAGCTCCTTTGGGAAAGTGAGAAGTGAAAGATTAAATTCTTTCACAGGCAAAGACAGAAGACAGTAGAAGGGTTGGAAAGGACAGTGAAGGAATGGGAGACAAAGAGACCTTTCCAATGTCCTGCAGCAGGCACTTGTGGAGGAGCTCAGAGAAGTCTCATGATCACTCTGACCAAGCTTTTGCTACGGTCTGCATGTAGAGCGGGAGCTGAAGTAACACACAGCCCACATCTGTACATTGAACAAGGAGATTCCCAATTCCTGAAGTGAGAAACACGGGTAAGACAGAACTACAGTTTCTGAAGGCCCTAAAAGCCATTATAAGACTACTCGTGGCAATGGAAAGCAAAACACTGACTGCTTGCAACTCCTTTGATGAAGCAAGTGAATTTTTTGCTAACTGGCATCATGGCTGCTGGCCAAATTATTAGGTTCTTACCTCAGGCAGCCCACAGATCCTACCCTGCTCACATGGGGGGACTTACAAGCCACTGTCCTTCCTTGGCTGTGCCTACAAGGATGGAGCTTTTAAGATCAGGTGTTTGAGCAGCTTGCAGATGATAGTCCAGTTCCTCTCTCCAATAGGTCACTACAGGTTAGGAAGTATTCCTACAACATACATTCAAGGTGAAGGTTACTGCCACAACAGTAACCTTTGACCTGGGAAAAGTCAACCTCTGGATCAGCTCTATAAGGTCACATATCCATCCCAGCTGCTTGACATCATGTGCATTTACCCCTCTCCTGGGAGGCAGCTAGACCCAAGCAGCACAAATTCTGGCAGCTTTTAGTCCCTGTGAAGAAGAACATAACCTGTGTCCATCCTCGCCAGTTCTGAAAGGACCCAAATCCCCAGGGGAAGATCACCACTTTACTTCAGTGGAGCTAGAGCATTTCCCACTGTGTGACCTTACCTGTTTGAGTAAAGGTCTGTGAGTTTACTGAGGCTTTACCCCATCCTGATTAATGGCCTAGTGGGGCCAGAATAATTAATGCTAGTCCTGTTTCCTTCACGAATCCATTCCACCATCTCTCAACCATGGAATTTCCTTGCAAAGTAAAATTGTGATTACTGCAGCTTCCTGTTTGCTACAATTAAGTAATCTGCAAGAACCTTATTTATTCTCTCTTTTTCTGGTGGTTTATGTAGCTTAAGACAGTAACATAACTAAAGCTTAATATCCCATTATAAATACTGCAGTTATGACCAGGAGTAGATACTGCAGGCAGAGGCATTTTTTTATGATTTAATCTGCATGCAAAAAGTTGACTCCACAAGTTTCTGAATATTCATCTTATCCCATTCTACTCTATATTCTAAATTGTCTCCATTCTCAGTGGGAGAAATCTTCTTCCTAGCCACGTCACTTAAACAGTCAAGAGACTTTTATATTATATCTAGTCTATAGCAATAGAGAAAAGGTTCACAGAAGACTGTATTCTAACAACAGTGATTAGAAATGCATTTGTACACAGGATGTGTAGTTTTACTGCCGTTTTTACTGTCTTTAGATCTCCGATGCTCCCATCCCCCTTGATGCTCTAACAGATTTACGCACACAGTGAGGGAGGCTTCTGATTTAAAGGTTTGACATTTAAATAAACAAGGCACAGAATAAAAATACTCTTATCTCATCAGCAAAATGACAGCTAAGGTACAAAGGGCCACATTCAAGTCTGGACTCCAAAAATAGATGCAGAAGAACATGGAGACATATTGGTTCTCCAGAGGTTGATGTACTGGGCATGGATCTATCTAGGGGAACACTCAACACAGAGTTGGGTTTTCTGGGGCTGTCACCTCCCTGGAGATCACACTTGACGACCAAGAACATCAATGCTGGGAATTTACACCAAGACAATGACTTGTGGTTTTTGAGAGGGGAAAAGAGAATCGACCTCCACCTCCTAGGAGCAGTACATTTTCCAAATGTGTTGTAAAAGGTGATGTTCCTGTCTGTTCCCAAGAAAAGAGTTTGTGTATCAATAACTCTGGGAAAATCAAGAAACTTCAGCTTCCCTTTTGGAGCATGGACAACCTCAGACTTACAATACTTGTCACACTCTACCTTGGCAGCTCAAGGGCTTGTTGTCTCCTATAGCCTCTTTAGTCCCTCTGCCAGAGGCTGACACCTTGCAGGAAAGATGTTTGCTCTCCTTCCTCAGCTTTCCTAAAACACTGTTGCACAGTGACCAAAATATTTTTGGTGTTTTGCGCTGTGAAAGGCCAGACTTCACCTGGGCCCAGGTTACACCACAGCTCTGAGGTTGGCTGACCAGTTTTCAACAAGTCCTAGAAGCTGGATTGCTCTGATGGAGGGAGGAGGACAAACTGGTGTGAGGGATTTGTGATTCTTCTCCATTGGAACAATTATTTGTCAGCCTCTTTTGACAAATGAGGCCCTTTATCCTTCTGGGATAGAAGTAGATATTCAATCTCAGCTGGCTCTTTTAGAAGAAAAGAGGCCCTCAAGGCTGATTTCCAGAATATAATTCAGGGACAAAACAAAATCTGTTTCTTAGTATTGTGAATTTTTTTAGAACTACTGCTCTGCTCTCCCTTCTTTTATATAAACAAATATTACCTGAAACATAATTTACTTCTGCACAAGACTTACCAATTTCTTTACCCTGCCTAGAGGGCACAGCTGACGTTTGCTGACTGAGGCTGCAGAGATACTAACGGGAGCTGAATTTATAGATTTGTTCTATATGTCCCTGTAAAGATTTAACCCCCAGGGATGTTTGAAATTCCCACAGCTGGAGTGATGGCTTTTATTTTTAATCTCTATGCAATTTTGGGCCTAAGCATGTTTCACAGACATTTCTTTTTACATAATTGCAATGTGGCATGGTGACTGTGAAACATGGCTGGTGTTTTACTGCTAAGAATACACAGTGCTGCTGTAGTGAAAAGAAGAAAAAACAGAAAAAATCCATTCTTCTGGCTCAAATTCACACTGCTACTAAAGCTTTCCTTATTCAAGCAATGATTGTAATTTCTGATTTATCAGCTTCTGTTGACCTGTTGCTGCCTGGGCCAGCTACCAAAAGGATCCAAATAGAACTGAGAAAACAGCATAGAACTCTAAAACAAAATTTACCTCCAATCCTTCTCTCAGAAGATTAACCCAAAACACAGTACTTCAATATTTTTTTTTTAAACTGTGATTTAAAATTAGGGATTGCTTAAGTACTTTGACTCCTGAGGGCCTTAAAATAGTAAAGCTGGCAGCAGAACTGGTCCATTTCAAATTTCCCAATGAAAAAAGATTCTGCTCAATTTGGAAATGTAGAAACTAAAACTTCTTTAAATCCAGGAGCATCTTTGAAGTCTGAAAATCCACATTTTTCACTAATAGATCTGTTCTCTCCTGGCTGGCAAGCAATTTTATCACCAAGTTAGACATTGTAGAAAATGGACAAGAAGCCAGGACGGGATCTGTGCTTGAAACTCTGCGGTTATGCACAGCAGGAGTACACAGTGGGGAAGGGCAATGAGGGGGTGCTGCTGTCCTCTCAAGGGGGAAGCAGCGTTTTGGTCAGTGTGGTTCTCCTCTCTTGCATCAAAGTTTTTTGGTCCTGTTGGTGAACATGGGAGCAGCAGTTTGCTCTGACTGTCTGGCACAGCTCAATCCATTGGTCCAGTAAATGTGGAACAATCCCAAGAAATCTATGGGATGATTGAGATAGGAAGCAATTTGCGTATTGATGGTTTGAAAAAACAAACAAAAAAACGAACAGCCAAACTGCTGCAGACTCATTTTCTCCACCTTCTCTACACTGAGGTTAGACTTGGACTCCCCATGGGGAACTACTTCAGATATTTTCCCTTATTTGGGAAAAGAAGAAGAGACTTCAGTAAAGGTTTATCATGTCTCAATGGGATGTGAAAGTACAGACAATTACAATAGAAGGGAAAAGAGAGGTTCTGAGGAGTCTGAAGAAGTGCGAGGACTGAGAATCCCAGTAAACTAGTGAGTGAGCCAGTGTAAAGATGATAAGTGTAAGAAAACTTATATTATCGTAGCTTAGGAAGGAATTTGAGGTCCAGGTAAGAGAGAGAGCTGAGGATTTGTTTGATGTGTCAGAGAATGTCTGTGAATACGGTTCTCAGCAGATACAAATCAGGGTTTGCATATTTTGTGGCCAATTCAGACAGAATTAGGCTGACTAGGGACTAGTCAGTGGGACTAGGACCCTACAAATTGCATAACACACTCAGGGAATTGTGGATAACTGAAAAACTTAGCAGAAGCGCCAAATAAACAAAATTTGATTCTGAGTGAGTCTGTGGGTGGCTTAAGAACAGCTAGAAAAACTGCCAAAGACAGAAAAACTGTCAAATGGTTTTTCATTGCTAAGCCTCTTGGACCAATTAATAATTTGGTAGAGAAGATGATCTCCAGGAAAAAAAGAAGTCACTATTTCCATGACAGCACCCTTTCTAACTACAATTATTTGTCATGCAAAGCATCTCTGTTTTACGGCTAACAGTTTGTACTTGGCAGAGGTTTCTCCTTGAACACACAGTAAGTGTTGCTCTACCTTGGGTACAGTTGGCCAAGTCTTGAGCTGATCCCAGACAGAAGCTTCGCACTTTTAGAAACATTGTGACCTTTCACAAAGGCAAACCACACGCAAGATTACTCTTATTTTTCATTTAATTAAGTCTAATATTTTTCAACCTCCAGTGTTATCAGTAGAGAACAGCTTGCAATTGCCTGATTTCTTGCCATGGTTTTATATTGTTTGGGTCTTTCTTTGGGCTACACGTACTTTTGGCTCTCTGTTACTGCCCAGTGGCTGCATGAAGTTAACTGATAAGGGAAGAGAAGACCTCTGAAACTGCCCAGCTGGCTGGTTTGGATTCCTCAGATGCTGCCTCTAATGGTGCAAACAGTGTTGCAATAATTTCTCTTGGTCTCAGCAACAAATACCACGAGCTCACAATGAACCACGCCAGAGTGCCAATTTTTCAGTTGTCAAAGGGAATTAGGGAGCTACTAGAAAAATTAATTGTGAGGGTTCTAGATACTGTTAAGCACAGTAAAGACTGAAAGTATTTATAGTAATGCCCTTGAGTTTTTACCCCTTTGAGTGCAAAAAGAAGGTAGAGGGAATTCAGTAAACATAAATAGAACAATATGTTTCTTTCAGTCATACATAACTTTATGCTTATACCCTTCCTTATACCTTTGTTCCTTACTTAAGGAACAAAGAGCTGCTTGATGTACAGAGCCGGTAAATGTAGACATTTTCCTATTTGTATTCAGAGTAACTAAGAAGGTTGACATTTTGTCAATCTGTGCAAATTTGAGCAGTTTTAGTCCCTCTAGAATGCAAAAGCCTGGCACAATTATTTTGTGTGCGGAATTTTGCCCACACATGGTGTGAGGAGAGCACAGAGAAGAGTGAACCATAAGGTGAACCAGTGTTCAGCACAGTGAACCAGAGACTGAACCAGTGTTTGAGAGGACCAGGTGCCCTTTTGGCCACTTTTGCCTGATGACCTTGACAAGTCACTGAATTTCTCTTTATTTCATCTTCCAAAACACTGGCAAGAGAGAAACAGTATTATCCACTTTGCCAAGTGCTTTGAGACTTCTGGATGAAAAGTACAGATGAGGTTATTTACAATAACCAGGTGTTTAAAAAGCACTATTTTGTTTATGTATCTACATAGCAGATGATAAATACACATTTTAAAATGTTGCACATTATAAGGCATATTTCAAAATGCTGCCAAAGACCTGTAAAGATTTGGCAGCAAATCTGAACTTGCACTGGTGTTTGGTTACAAACAGAACTTGAATTCTTCACTGTATATGTATCAGTACAAACATATACAANAAGGTACAAAGCGATATACAGAACAGACGATTGGGGATACAGGCATCATAAAGTCACTCTAGGACACATACATATGTGTGCATAAGAATAACATTTGTTAATTTGCAATAATTTTTCATTTTGAGTAAGAAATGTGAAATGGCTTGTCATCTCAGGGAAAAATATTGACCATAGTAAGAAGTGGTCTGATGCCAAGGTTTCAGACAGGTCAGTCTTAGGAGAAGAGACAGCAGGAAGATGGGATTTCACCTCCCTTATTCCACGAAGCATTCACGGGTCTGACTCAGAGAAAAACAAGAGTCCATTGCTGTTCACTCCCCAGCTCCTTAAAGTGGCCAGAGTCAGCTGCAATTTGCCTATAAAATTCTACAGCAAACCCATCCCTATCTCTGATATTTGCAGTAAATATTGAGCAGCAGTCTGAAATACTCCTAGACACTGAATTAGTGCACAATCTACCAAGACAAGGGAAGTTTCAGGCACCCCTGCATGCACAATTTAAGTTTTGTAGACTGCATTAGCCAGTTCTGTGAGAACTGGAACAAAAAGTAATTGAATATTCAAACAGCCCTTAAGAGCTTTATTATCTGATGCAAAATTGCTGCTGCAGTGGATTTTTGAAAACATGAAAATACAAAACTTTTACAAAGGTGAAGATTTAGAGATGGTGCTGAAATGATGCCATTATCATCCCCAGGTAACTGTATGGCCTTTAATGAGGTAACAAAGTGTACAAAGTAGAAATTAGACTAGAAATTAATAATGTTTCTTAATGATCATCAGCTCAAGAGTACTTAGGGCTGGGATTGTAAAAGGAGTCTTAGGTAGCTATATGCTAAGTTTAATGTGATCTGGGGACTTGGGAGGATTTAACTGCCTGTTTCTCTTGGGTTCCCCTGAAATCCCAGCTTTTCTCTTTACACTCACACACAGCAATATTCTGTCTGTCTGATAGTGGGAGATCCTCCTCATTGTGCAGTATGTACTGTGCCAGTCTGACCTTGGCTCAGACTTGCAACTACTGCCTTGGTCTCACATTTATCAGAGAAACGAAGCCCTGTCCATTGGATAATTTATATAAAGCAGCTGCTTTTCCATCAGAGTTATCCAGGACATGCTTGAGCTGTTTTGTATCTCTTGCTGTGCTGAGGACTACAGACAGAGACCCAAAGTCATTGTCCTGGTTGCAGGTAATACCCTCATCCCATGCTCTCTGCTTCTATCCAGACATCCCGTGGGCAGTGGAAGAGAAAACATCACAAGCAGCACCACTGACTGGGAAACTGGCCCTACATGGCATGGAAAGATCTGCAGGAAGGGATCAGTGTGGAAGAGGCTCTATAGTCTTTCCTCAGCTCTGCTGCTTGTCATAAATGAGATAACGTGAGACTATGCCAAAAGGCAACAAGATAGGGTGTGCTGTGTGATATGACAGAAAGGGCAGGCCATAAACATTACAGAGAGGAATTAGCTGATGCCCTCATGTGAAGATACTAATATGTGGGCTGTTCAGTTATAAAGATTTGGTTGGACTTTTTTCAGATCTCCTCCACTCCACTGCCTGTGTTTACAACTTCTTTTTATCCTGTTCTGCGTTCTTCCGACCAGTACACATGGTACTTTAACTCACACCAAAAACCTTTCCACTCTCTTTACCAGACCTGTTGGGACAGTGTCAGGCACTATGTCACTCTACCAGTCAGAAAATCCCTCCAATAACTTTAAAGAGCTCCTTTCACATCTGCTGCATTCATACCTCCCTAAATACACCCTCTGCCTCACAAGGTCAGAGATTTGAATTCCTGGCTGTTACTCTGCTCAGCAAGGTGTCCCTGGCATGATGAGCTGAATAAGAGATAAAAGAAGGAGGTACAATCTGGCTTATGCAAAATGAGATGCTCTGCTAATTTGCAGATTCCCTCTCCTGTATTGTTTTACTTCTTGTTCCATCATCTCTGGGATAATGGAAACTCCTACTTAGCTCTCTTTTGACTGGTTTCTGATCTCAGTTTCTGATGTTAATGTAGTAGGTATTTCCAGTTTCGGTGTTACTGAATCAGATCTCTGAGGACCTGATAACTGAGATGGTTAAAGAGGCTTGATTTTATCACCCTGTGTTGGAGACCACGTTGAGCAGAGTTTTATTCCAGAATAGTTTCATTTAAGAGCACTTTCTCTGTGTTACTGAAAATAAAAGGTCTACAGTGTATATAATGTCAGACACAGGTGAGGAGAGAAGGAAGGTAAGAGACCTGGACACTGTGCTAGATATGAAAAGGAGTCTACAGATGTGGGGAAAAAAAAGGCAATCTCCTGTTTTTTCTCTTTGGTGAGTTAATGAAGAGCTCAACAGTTAAATCCTATTGAGCTATTCTATTGCTCATTGTTATAGAGACATACTGCTCCTCCAGGAAAAGATATTTATGCTTATCGTGGATCATCATATTTGGTTGCACCCAGTACATCAAAATAATCTAGGCAGGACCACAGGATGGCAAAGAAAAAGTAATTTTCTTCTAAATATTAGGGTTTAGTGCTTTTGTTTGTTTGTTGTTTTTTCTTCTTTTTTTCTTTTTATATTTATACAGACTAAATCTGCTCTGTGTTTTAAATGATCACTTTTTTCAATAAAATGATATTACTTTTTCTCAGAAACAACAAGCTACACTGTTACTGCTTTCAGGCTTTTGTTTAAAATGTGATTACTACTTTTGCAGAATACGTGAGCAGGAATTACTAATTCTGAGTGTCTATAAAAATGATGGGTTGAACTGATCCTTGACATACCTAATAACTCCCCAAGCCCAGCAATTAGTCAGCTATAGGATGAGTATGAAGATACTAGTTAGGCTTAATTGCATATAATAATTGAGAATCAATAGTAAAAGAATGGTGCTTGCCCTTGATTGCCAGTGGGTAGAACCAATAATTGTAATGTTGTGTTAATTTAAGACTTTAAGACTTTCTGTTTCACCTACTTGAACTCATGGGAATTTTTAGCAGTTTCTCTGTCTGCCTTTCTGGAACTAGTTTTTCATTTATGAAAAATTTAGAATCAGTGCGTCAGAGAATGAGAGCAGTGATCACAGCATAGGACATGCAACAGAAAGAGTCTGAAACTTACGTAAACTAAAGTAAACTACAATAACAACTACTACAGCAAATTGAGCCTCATCCTCTAAAACAGATTCTTACTGATCTTAACAATGTGCCAGTGTGACTGAGTTATGACAAAGGCAAATACAGTCCTGTCTGCCAGACAGTGCCCAGTTTGATTGCATATCTCATGGCTGACCCTGCACCACCTGCCTCTACATGGGTGACGTGACTGACACACAGACAAGACTAAACCCTGTCCACACCTTGAGCATCTTGATGCTGCTCACCTCAACAAACCCCAACTCAGGAGCTAGTGTCAGTGCTCTCAACTGCTTCTCTGAATTGCACTCATGCATCCCCCCCTTTCTACATCAAACCCCACCACAAGGATTCAGTATCCTGTGTTAGGAGCTTTGGCTTTTAAAGAGAGACTGGATTTTTTTACTAAATCTTGAAACTCTCCTCCTTTCAGCATGTGAAATCAGTCTGGGGGTAAGGCAGGAACACTTGATGCAGTAACAAGTAAGCACAACTTGGTGCTAGGTCCTGCCAAACTCTTCCTGGTGGCTTTGTAATGTGCTTGTGCCAAAGAGATGTTGAAAGCTGGCGGTTACGGATGTACTTTGTGGTGCAGCTCATGGCCGAGAGAAGAAGCTACACTGAAGAAAGTAGCTCATTCCAGGCTCTTCCCAACCTGCCCAGACCACATTACCTGTGCCTCTGTCCCCTAACCATAGTCAAGATTTAATGTGTTAGGTTTAAATAGCAGAGGCCATCCCTTACAGTGTTAGCAGAGCGCCAAACACAGTGGGCTCACATTTTGGAACAGACCCATACAACTCCTATTAGGACAAAATTCTAATAAGCCCATGGCTGTGAGGTATTCCACAATGAGTGCTCTTGGACTCCTAGATTAAATATTTTTACACACACACAAACACACACACACACCTGCTCTTGGGATCATACAGAGTCTAAATGGAGCACAGGAGTCATGATGTCACTTGGAACAAAAAGGAATTTGAAGTTCCCCTGGTAGAGAACATCTAAGTCTGTTGTTACTTTTGAAGACTGTCCTGCTATGAAAGGATAAAATTTCAAAAGGTTTCCCCCTGTAACAGAGGAAAAGGGAACCTAATTGCCACACATTTCTGCAGGAAAACCTTTCTCTTTCAATGTTCTTCTGAAGAGTGATTAGAAGAACAGCCTGCTGGGGGGCCAAATGGTAGTTTTGAGAAAGGTGGTCTAAAGTCAGTGTTGCTTCCTTAAGCCATAGGTATTTATTCATTACAATTCTACAGCAGTGCCAATAGACACCATAAAGCCAAATAATCCATCAGTTATAAATCTTTCTCCCAGAAGCAATGATAGGCACTTGAGTTACAATTTGCCAGTCCTTGTAAATATGTAGGACTACACCACTTCTATTTTATTCTGGGATTCAGTCCAGTGGGGACAGGTGATCAAATCTAAATCTCTCATCACTCTAATGTCATTTTACTTCTTCCATCTGTGCGTGGCGTAAGAATGTTCCCCAACAAAAAGCAATACAGACTGTACCAAACCGAAGTCAGACCTTAAAACTGAGGGCAGCTTATGTCATCTCCATGACTCTGCCTTCTCTCCCTGCCCCTCCTCTCAGCTCTCTGTGCCTAGCAGGGGTGACAATGGTAAGATAGATATGATTTCTTCTTTGTTTTTGTAACAGTAGGGTTATTTGGCCAGTCTGCCCACCACAGGCTACTTCTGCTGGTGCCTGCATAGGTAGGAAAACCACACAGTCACTGAAAAGGAGCTCAAAGCACTATGCACCAGGCAGCTGGTCCTGCTCTTCCATCCTCCACCAAATTTCAAGCAATGATAGCCTTCCTTCCACATGACTCTGCTAGCAACCAGGATTCAAAGCTGTGTTTGTTTCTGCCATGCCTTGTTGGCTTTTAACTGATGTACCACTCAATTGCAAAAAACACTGGCAAAAAGCAAGCTGCCTTCAGCTTCTTGGCCTTGATTTTCAGTGTTATTTAGATTCCAAACAGGCACCTGATGGCACAGCCAAAAATAAAAAGAGGAGATAACTGTGATTTTGACCACTTTCTTCTGCACAGAGACCTATCTCTCATTTCCTAGATGGATTTTACTCCTTTGCTAAAAAGACTGCAGAAGAATCCCCTGTGTGTCATTTAAGACCTGAAAATGAAGCCAAAAGTCATTGGAAGGATGAATAGGGGTTGTGGATCGGGGTATTCTTTTTCTCACACCTTTCTTGATACAATTTTCTACTCTGCCACAACTATTTTATTTTCCATTTCTAGTTTTTTCTAACAGAATACACCGGGCCTCTTCTCATATATCTGCTCTTTTACATTCGCCTCTCGACTATTTATGATCAAGTGGAAAGCAGGAAGAACTTCCGCCACCCAGTGGTTCAGTAAGTGGCACTTGTGTGAAGTATTATTTTCCATGAGAAACCAAAGGGATGGAGACTGCATTTCCAGAGCCGAGAATGTAACAGAGGGTCTGAGGCTGCCTGCCTGGTGTCAGATTTAGTTATTACCAATACCTGTTTGTCAATCTAGCAGCACTCATAAGCTTGATCAAAAATGGGATCCCAGCAATGGTCACTGCACCTGGTCATCATGGAGATGCAGTGTTTTCCCCAAATACTTTGACATCAAGTCAGAAAGCAAAATAATAAACACAGTGGGTAGTAACCCAAAGTCATGCTTGACAGAGAAGACAAGATTTCAGGTGCCCCACTCCCAGTTTCCTTATAGCACATTTCTGCTCTTGAGATGAGCAGCATGAGCATCCAGCACAGAAGATAACGACCCCCACACCAGCTCTCACCTAGGCACAAAAAGGAGAAAATTCAACAGGTGTGCATGTCATGCGCCAGGTCAAGAAAGTCAAAAGAAGCATCTCCACAGGATGGTGGTAGAATGCACCACACAGACTGGGAACTTGCACACTTAAAGGAACTTTCCTTCAGTGGAATTGTCCCCATTGTGGGTGATTAGTGCCTGGCAGAAGGGTGAAAAGTGATCAAGGAAAGCCTGCCACCTACATAAGCTGGACCATTTATAGGAAGGCACACAGGGACCTAGGAGGCTCAAGGATTGTACAGCTTTCCCACACACTTCTTTCACACTGTGATTGCAGAATCAGGGCAACTGGTACACAGCAGAGAAATACAGTGAGTAATAATGCCATTTACAGATGGAGGAACAGGCACTTGGAGAGACATTAAGGAAGTTAGTGGAGCTGAGAATGAGAACACAGAATAATTGAATTCAAATCCAGAGCTGCAAGATGCTTGTCTTCGTTCTTCTGTGCATATGCTTTAAGAGAGAGAGTTTCTGGGAGCACAGAAGAATCTGCAATGCCTTTACCTTCTTTTATGTGGGCAAGGGTTTTGCAGAATCCTGTCAGTGACCTCTCCTTAAAGGATTCATCTGAGGTCCCCACCCCGAGCCAAATCAATTTTAAAATTTCCAGCAAAGCTGGAAGTTTGCTCCAGGCTTTGGATAAATGGTTAATTTTTCAAAATTCTCCTAGCTCAACTTTCTCTGGTTTAATTACTTTGCAATTGTTTAGTCTTTGACTTTAGCTACTATACACGGTACATAATAAAATTATTTGAGATTTCACATGCTGAAAACCACTTTTCATTTATGTCTTATAATTGGTTTGCAGCAAGATGGGCTATGGTAGTACGGTAAATGTAACCAAGATAAAATGCCATCAGGAATCACTCCTGACATTTGTTTCTGAAACTCAATCACTATGAGCTGCAACTCATTCTCGGAAGCAAATCAGCAGTGCCTGTTATTGTTTCATAATCTTCCTCAAAAGAGAATCAATATAATAATTTCTACCACAATTGCCTCATTTCTTTATAACAGGCAACAAAAAAGCCATCACAATGGATTAACTTAGAAACAAAATCTCATTTTGTGTCCACGAGGAAATGAAACACAAACTACCTCCATGCAGCTACTCGAGTTGGCAAAGGACAAGGAAACCATTCAGAAGATATTCAGAATGTTTTTAAATGTCAGACACATCCTACAGGAGCATTAAGGTGGCCTTAAAACGTGGGAAACATCTTTTGGAAAAGCACGTCAGATGCCTGGCTGTATACACAGCTGTCCTGTCTAAATGTCTTGTCAGGACTATGTATCACATTCAGAGCTCGAGGAGCTCTTTTTATTTCAGGGCTAGTAAAAATAAGTTGCTTCCCTGCAAAATGCAAGCAACTTTGTATAACACTGAAAATGATTCCATTAATCTTTGGTTCCAGATGCTTCAATTAAGACAATACCTTAAATCCCACAATTTTAATGTTACTACAGTTTCGGAACACTAGTTCTTATTCCTTTCATGACATTAATGGTGAAGTAATAAAAACAATCTTTCACTTACCTTAATTTCATTTTTTTTCCCTTCGCAGCTTGGCCTGCTTCTGTCACTGTTTACACTACATCAGACATCTTCTGGAGACATTATTTGTTCACAAGTTTTCAGAAGGGCACACTCCTCTGAAAAATATGATAAAGGTGACAATATGTTTATCATCTTGTGTAAGAGAGAATATCCTCATATCAAAGTATTCCTTGGAAGAAGATAAGGAAATAAAAATTAATTTATTTTGTAGCTCCAGGAATTATGTTAAGTGAAAATATAATAGATAACAGGAAGGATTTCAGGACCATGTCCCCAGGGACATAAATTGAAATCAATGTCCATTTTAGCTCCTGCATGTAGATGTCCACTTTGACTCATTCACCCAAGGGGCTGATTGTCATGTCCAGGATATTTTTCAGACTGAATGCTATTTTATGGGGATAGCTGCTGCAGCAACATCTAGCAGCATTGACAGAAATAGTACACTGCTTCCCTTGGTGCAATATAAATACAGAGCAAGGAATAGGCCATGTGCTAGGAAGTGAAAATCAAATTACAAGTAGGAAAAAAAAATCTCAAAAAAATGGAGGCCGCAGGCAGGAAGATACTGAGCTGGCCAGGTATTCTCTCTTTCAAAGCCTCTTGTATTTCAACTGCATGTCATTACTCGCAGGCCTTCTTTTAATTCACGCACTCTATCTTGGCTATTTTGTATCACCCCTCTATCCCGTTCAGTGTGATGTAAAGACCCTCCCTTTAAACACTTAGGATTTTGGTGAAGGAGACTAACACATAGCTACAATATGGGGCTTCTTATTTACTCTTTCTTGTTTTGTCTGGTTTAGTGTTCTGTTTGTCTTGCTCTATCTTGCTTGGAAATGCTGCATTTCAGGTACAGTAACAGCTCAGCTGTGTTAACCAGCTCTAGACTTTTAAAAGCACAGCTCACAGAAATGTGATCTTCAGCAGTAAAATCAAAAAAGGAGAAAACAAGTGCCAATTCCTACAACAAGAATAAAACACATTCAACGCAATAAAAAAAAAATCCATACTGTGTCCCCAATTTTTTTTTTACTGGCTTCATAGCATCTTAGAAAAATATATATTCTAAGGCCCACACGCAACTGCAAAGCCTTTCAATGGTCACCTGGGTTTTGCACTTGGCAGAATTTATACTTATAAAGTTGCAGTTTGTACTTCCTTATTGCCCTTTCAAAAAAATTATCTGTCTGTTCCAGGGCTGTGCCTTTTACTGGGGATTCACATCCTGGATCGCATACTACATCAACCACCCACGGTACACGCCACCATGTAGGTATGGGTAGGACACAAAACTGACAAACTTGCTTTGAAAAAGTCTTTGCTCGGTAACCGGAAGTCCTCCAAACTCAAGAAATTGGTTCCATGTTAAATCATATGACTGATCTAGACAGAAATTCGTCTTTGCTCCCTCTCAGGAGGAAGATTGTCGTGTTGGAAGCACCTCTGCTTTGTGCCACAGAATGTTCATGCCTGTTCAGCAATGGAAAGTTGCTGTCCAGTTTATGAACTGGAAATTTTGGACAAGTAGAGAAAACACGAAGATCAAGATATGCTCATCTTGACAACATTTGTATTAAAGAATGCAGGAGAGAACTAGAGCTGGTTGCATTTTCTTGGAAGAGATATTTATTTGCTAAAGATACATACTTTTCATGAAAATTAAGGTTGGGTTTGGTTTTTGTTTTTTCTCTGAGAAACCAGTAAAAATCCATCACATACTGCTGATAACAGAAAGATTTAAAAAAAAAAAATTGGATTTCATCCATCATTTTGCTCCCTCTCATCACATTTTATTGTTTCACTGCTGTTTCTTCATGATTTCTTTTCTGTTTGCTCTCTGGACTTTTGCTTCTTTTGAGAATAATTGGCACAGGTTTTACTTTCTGCTGCTTTACTTTCCTTGTTATACCTTAGTCCTTCTTTTCCTCTGTATCTCAGATTTATCTATCAACTTTGGGGAAAAAGCATTTGCTTTGTCATTTTTATTTACACTCAGTTAAATTGCTAAGCTTTTTCAATCAAAAATTTCTCCTTCGTGACATTTGCTTTTCTTTCAAACTAGCACAAAAGATCCATTTCAAAATTATGTAATTCATTGAATGACAGCTGGATTTGGTGCAGCTTTAACAATAATGCTGCAAACAATGCAGAAACCTCCCCAGACACAGTTTTTAGCAGTCTGGGCTATCAAATCAATAAGTGCAGCGCCTTTATAGAGGAAACTCTTTGTTAAGACACAAAAGAGGAAGCATCCAGAAGAAATATTTCTAATTGGTGGCCACTGACTTACAATGTCTTTGGTACCACAATGGAGTCCTGTGCCAGCCAGGAAAAAGGAGTTCTCAAACGTAAAGTCTTGATGAGACATGGCCAAGGCAAGTGAGGTACCTACACATGGTTTGTGCCCCCCAGCTATGACCAAGGTTTGCTCAGGGAACTGTAAACCTTTGAACATGAACTTGGTAGAGCCCTACACTGGTCTGGGGACAATGGCAAAAAAGGAAAGGCAGCCAGATAGCAGGTAAAATTTACAAATTTACAAATGTATTTCTCGCATGACTGTGAAGCAGGTAGTGGCTGTGTAGTAAAGCCTCACTATTGGCTCACTGCTAAAGTAAAAAAAAGGTAATAGATAGGTTATATATTGAGTTTTCTGCTCGTGGAAGTAGAAGGTTGAAAACTGCCTTGAGACCAGTGGTGTAAAACTGGCATTTCTAGAGTGCTGTTACTGTTTGTATTGTCTTCATATTGTTTGTGATAATATCCAATCTTTCTGCAGAGCCTGTCAGGAAAGAAGCATTTCTGCTTCTCAGCACTAGATTAATGTCACCCATAGCAAACCATGTGCATACTGTAAAATGCAATTTATAATTTCACTCTGTTTTCTAGCATTTGGCCACAAACAAGTTTCTTACGCTGCTCTTGCTTTTCTGGTATGTACAAAAATGAAGTTTTATTTATGATTATGGAATAGGATTAACTCACAATTTAGTAAAATGCAGTGATGCTTCTGCGCATTTGTATATATACATATATATATATAAGTCCATGTCCATAGCCTTGTGTACTTTGACTGGATTTAGTACTAATCTATTAAGGTTTCTCATTCAGGAAGTATCCTACTAACATTTATGTACACAGAGTTTAAACTGAAGTACTGTATTTGAGAGCTGTGAGAACATCATCAGCATTATTACTACTGGAAATTGTGTTAGAACACTAATGTTTAGACAGACTGAAACCTGTCATTTTTAAAACACTGCAGAATTACAGGCTAAACAGATCTTGCAATAGGTCAGTGTGCCCTGAATAACTTATATCAACAGCTATTAAAAACAATATAAATAAACCCTGCCAAAATGGGATAAGCCAAGGGAAAGTGCAGCTGATGAAGAGTGGCTGAGACTACCCAACCTGATGTTTGAACATAATTGTATAGTGAGACAGAGGCTTGGTAAGAAGTTCTCACATGGAAACGTATATCCTCTCTGTCCTCTGGAACTGCTGGGCCAGTAGCCAAAATATCCTCTTTGAAAATCAGATACAGTCTCCAGAAATACGACAGGGTGATGGGACAGCAATATGTCTAGGCTCCTCCAGGCAAACACTATTCAGAAAAACATTTAAAAGCTTGTTAGCAATATTTAAATGCTTTTGTAAATAGGGACCCTTAAAGGTCACAGTTTTGGCAGTGTTTGTCTCTCCATGCAGTTCTCAGCTTTTCTTGCTCTAATAAGGTATAGCAAAGAAAAGAAAAATACTTCTATGAAGAAGTCCACACCCTCCATGAGGCTCTAGAGCCAAAAGCAATAACCCAGTACGGCAAAGACAGGAGGCTGAGGCACTGGTAGCCAGTAGTATGCTCAGAACCTTGCAGTGTGCACCCTTCCTAGACTCAGGGGGTGTTTGAATCCAAGCAAACTTCTTGTTTGGTAATCAGTGTTGCCAGAAAACTAGTCCTCATCCAAGTCTCTGCTTAGAGAAAGCCTCCTTCTGCTTTGAAACATCCTTCCCTGCATCAGTGGAACATGCCCTGCTATAGCTTGTAAGGAGAATGCTGTCATCAAGCAAAGGGACGTGTCCTGTTTGGGGTGTTTGCTATAAAATAAGTCAATCCCCTTAAGATCTGCATCAGCACCTGGTCTGGGCTCTGAATTCTTACAGCTCTTTTGAGAATTCCCTAGCCATGGAAACTCAAGACCTGTCCCTTTCAGATCTTGTGTTGATAGGTTCCCAGACAATGAATTTAAAACATCAACATACAAAATAAAATAATATGAAGCTGTTTTCACAGGTTTCTAAAATAGATAAATAAAATATTTGGAAGATTTTTTTTTTTGATCTTCTTGTACATCTTGTCTTTATTACACATCCTGATTTAAGTGTATACATCTGCAGCTGCTGTAAACAACAATATGGAGTAATATAGAGTTTCTGCAGGCCCTCCTGAAAGATTCTCATGTTTAGAGAAATTAAGCTTTGCAGGATTTTTTTTCTCATAGGGTACACTTGGAATATACAGAGGGGAAAAACAGTGTGTAGGCTTCAATATTAAATAATCATAAATAACATCAGCTTTTTCTCTGCTGTTCCCTGCCGTCCCATATTTTATATATGATAAACTGAGGACTGGCTTAAATTTAGCAGTGGGTCTCAATGTAGAACATTAACAGTCACGTGTCTAAAGAGAGACATAAGAGTTAATCACAGTAGAATGCAGCTGCAGAGTCAAAGGTAAACCAATAAATATCCCTGCAGAAATGCCCTTAGCTTGTTTTACTTAGAATTAGTAGAGGTTAATTATAGTGTGTGAATATCTCTTCCTCCATAATAGTATGGGCATCTCATTAGCTACAGTGTTTTACAAAACCACTTTTAACCACAAAACCTATTTCTTTAAAATAACAGCAATCAGAAAAACAAATCATGTTCCCAGTTCATAATTGGAAGTATGTAAATTAAAATTATGGCCATTGCTATGGTTAGAGTTATAGCTTATGATATGGTGTTTTATAATGGAATTTCATTTTCTGGCTATTTAGTGTTTTACATCTGGTATTTATAATAGAGGATAATCAATTAGTTGGAATTAAAAGAATTTAAAGGACTGTAGGACTTGAACTGTAACTACCTACCCATGCAGAAAAACAGCTAATAACAGGTCTATTTACTAACAGACCTGGTTTAAACCTTCCAAATAAACCCCACAAAAATCTCTGCCAAAAAGGGGAAAATTCTTCAGCAATTCTTCTGTCTACAATGTTCTTTCAGATAATGCCACATTTCAACATAACATGAAGTTACACATTTCTTTCAATTAGCTTTAACAAAAATTTGTTATGGATGACTTTCAGAATTGACTTAAAAATGACATGTGAAGTTCTTTTTTGGTATTAATTTTGTGACTTCACACTTTTAATATTTCTAGGTTTTAACATTAAGCTTTTTATTTAAATTTCTTAAACTTTTTTGACCCTTGCAAAATACAGTATGACAAATTATATAGGAAAATGCAACTTCTTTAACACTGCATTTTTTTTCAATTTGAGAGGACAAATCAGTCTTCAAACCCAGAAATTAATAAGAAAGTTCAATTCAGCCTGAGCTTGAACTGTGTACAGAATTTTAGTTTTCTTCACAGAGCAGGGGAAAAATGAAAACCATAAAATTACACAGTTATGATGACAGGTCATCTTCTTCAGGAATTTAAACTGATTTTCCTACTGTTTCCATTTTAAATATAGGTAAATACTGATGTTCATTCTTCAGTACTTGTAATTGATGAGGTACTGAAAGCCTGAAGCAAATGCGAAATCAGCCTGTACTACAGGCTATATAACCAAATGGGGAGAAACAGCTCCTCTTCCAAAGGTTTGAAATACCTAAATGTTAGAGACCAACTCTGAGAAGCTGGTTATGGCTGGAAACAGCATAACCAGAGAGCTTCAGAACCAGGAATAGTACTGGCTCCCTTCCTTTATCAATCCCTGACTACTATCCATTCAACCAGTCTGCCTTTTAGAGACTACTGCTTTTTTAATCACCCTTTTTTCCCTTCCTGTTTTGCTGAACACCTTTGAAAGTGTGTACAGGAAGCAGGGTAGGGACAGTTACTTGTGACATCTTTACAAAACCAGAGGTCAGATTTTCACCTGCTTCTCTGCAGCTTGGATTAAATCCAGGAAAAATCAAGAAGAGCATCTTGATGAATTCCTCTGAGCCAGGGAATTTCCCTGATCTCCCCAGGGCCAAACATTTTGCATGTGCTGGGCATGGGAACCTCACTGAAGGCCGGGCTGCATAGAGCTCTGTGGAGATTTGCCAAGGGCTTTCACCCCAGGCTGCACCCACAGAGATCACAGACTGTTTTTTGGAAGACATATTTCCCGGATACAGACACTGAGTGATAATGGGGAGGGTTCTGGTTATGCACTGCGCACAATTGATACAGCCTTTTAAGCATACAACTGAAAATATGTTTTTAATGTCTTGCAGATGTGTGAAGCTGGAAATCACTTTATCAACGTAGCTTTAGCTCACCAAACCAATTCAGGTCTGTCTTTGTTTCCTGTTCCTTAACCTATCCATCTTCTGCTGGTGTATGGTAATTTATGAGCCTACATCCACTGAATAAAGAAAGATGAAGTAGTAGCCTTGCCATTGGTCTAAAACCTTCAAAAAATTATGACAAGGAAATATTAGCAACATTGTTGTTTCAAAACTTATAGCAAATTTATCTTAATTAGTCACAGCTGCAATTTAAATATGGATTTAAGCACTGAAGTTCTTTAAAGCATGCCAGTGACGGACATAAATTTATTTAATTTTAAATAAGTCTCAAAAACTTCTAAACTATATTGCAGAATTTTTAGACACATTCATCTCAGGCAAAGATGTACCTGCGTGTATTCAAATACACAGAGACAGACTCATGAATACTTACACAGGCATCAAGTTAATGTGTAATCTTAACAGGTTGCGGTTTTGCATTTTTGTGTCATGAGAATAAAAGTTATACAGTATACACCAGAAAGTAAAATATGTTTGCAGACACTAATAGTGTAATTTCCCCACTAAAAAACCCTATTCAAAAAAATACCACAGTATGATCAACTTCACATACAGAAGTCAGTTTTTATTCTGAAATATTTTCATGCACTGTGGTTAGGAAACGGCTTATATTATTTCTTGCAAGGGGCCTAATTCAGTCTAAAAGCAGCAAGAGCCAAAAAATTGATTTAAGTTCTTTCTCACTGGGATAAATACAACTTTTTCTACCTCAAAAGATTTCACCGCAACTTTTCTAACAACTTTTCCCCTGAGACCTTTGGCCCAGGGGATTGCTATTACATAGCCCGGTTGTGATAAGGCTCAGTTCCCCTCTCGTTGTACTGCAACTGGTTCTGATTNCCCCTTCACGTGGCTCTTCCTGCTGGTATCCTGTCCCAACTATACATATGAGGTACATGACTTTCTTCTGCTTATAATGCAAAGGGTACGTGGTTACTGTTTCAGCCTTTGTCTGCAGAAAATCTGCAACACCTCCACGCAGTTTCGTCTGCACATCAGTCCTTATGCTCTGTATGTCAGAGTCTCCTTGCTCCCACAAGTGTTTCTCCACCAGACCCTCCTTCTCCCTCACATCACTATCACATGGACTTCTGTCTATATTTCCCTCCGCTACAGTCTCCCCAGTGACCTAAAGATTTACCACCCATCTCTTCACCCCATCCAGCACACTGGGGGCTTCCACTTCTCACTATTTTTCCTGTCCCATTTCCATCACAAGTACCACACTCTTTTTCCATGGGAAGCTTTTGAAAACTTGCCATTTTGCTTTATATAAAACGTACAACTAACCATGCCTTTTTCTTTACAACAGGCTGGGTCTTGGATTAGTTTTACAGTGATGACACAAACTCTGCCAGGTAAGTTTGAAAAAGAATGAAGATAGCATTTTAAGTATTTGTGGAAGAGAATTCTGGAAATCTAAAATTTGCCAAAAAAGTTTATAGTATATGAAATATTGTCATCAAATTTGCCACATGAGATAAACCTCCAAGATGCTCCTAAGAGCAGCCTGCTTAGTAGCATTAGTGACTCTTGCTCAGTACTTTGCGGCATCCTTAGAGAACTAAACACTCACAAAAATATGGTCCCTGGGACTGAACTCTCCAAAATATTCACTTTTAAATAATTTTTCCATTTCAAAATGGAAACCTATAAAAACTACTTGTAAGAAGTAGCCCCACATGGCTTACAAATGAAAAAGGAATGAATTTTAGAAGTGGGTTGAACTGCATCATGGAAAAATTAAATTGAAATTTTATTTGAAAAGGTGAAAAGTTATTGTGTTTTAGGCTTTGGTATTGAAATTATCTGAAAGTTTGGGGACAATGTAGGACTGTCCCCACAATGGCAGGAGCAACAACATATACAACACACTCATCTTTGCTGTAATTGTCCCAGATGTAACTTGACCCGACACCAAATGGATGTTTCTGATTAACCACCTCCACATTAACCAAAGGATAGTGAATTTGCAAAATGCAAACTCAGTACAATTGTCCCCTATTTGGTGCCTATCTGCTGGATGAGGTAGCTACTGCCTACTTGCTTTAGGGCTAAGCTCTCCCTCCACACTGCAGGGAGTTACAGCACAGCTCCCTGTCACAGTTGGCAGGCAGAGGTAGAAAAAAAGAAGTGTTATACTTCAGAAGCAAACTAGAAATACGGTCAAGAGAGGCCATGGGTTGAGACAGCCTAATAGCCAAGGAGGCCTTGTGATATATGGATTTATGGTGCAGACAGAGGTGGCACAGGGTGTGTCTTACAAATGCAAACATTGTCTGTGTGAATTTCGAGGTGGAGGCTGAGCCTTGGGCTATGGTGTATCAGCAACTGCCAGGCTGAGAGGAACTGCAGAGCTGTCTCTGCCCACAGAAGAGACTGCAAATATTTCCATAAACCCTACTGCATTTACAGAAACAGGCACTAAAAGAGCACGCATGATCCTTTTCTTTGAATTTTTTTTTCCCTGCTAGTTGGCATCTTTGCTTTCCTGATGGTCATCCAGATGTCTCTATGGGCCCAGAAGAAACACAAGCTGTATCTGAAGAGATTTTATCCAGAAGTGCGGAGAAAAGCAGCTATGATTCCCATCATCTTCTGAGACTGTCACCACAGTTGAAGCCTAAGTGTACACCTCAAGAGCCAACTCAGAGTAAATGAGCCATTTCATTCAGGAACTAAGTGGATCAGAGGCAAAACTACAGGATATCTTTTTCAGGAAATTAACAGTTAAAGATGGAGAGGTTTTAATTCAATGCAAAATTTTAGCTCTTGAATTCTTGGTTCCTGCTAAAAGATATGATTTAATTCGATTTTCTGTAATGGAGCTAATTGAAAAGGGACAAGAAAATTGCTTATATTGAATGCTAGATATTTAGCTGGTGTAAATGGGCACAGATGCTGCTAAAATTAATGAACAGAACTCCTCTGCACACATTCAGGTATGGTAATTTTAAGGTTCAGCATTAGATGTTGAGGAGGGTCCTGGATTTTTGCATCAGATGAGTCACAGCCTTTTTTTTGTTAGACTGCACAGAAAAAGCACATTCTGCCTCAGCTCCTCCAAAGCACCACATCACAGGATGACCACTATGCTGAGAACACTGTTTAGTCTAGCTTCACAAAGTGTTTTTTGGGGTTTTTTTTAATCAAATCTTATAGCAAATTGTTTAATACAAATTGTCTTAAATTGCTCACTGCAAAGAGAACTGGCTTTCTTTTATTATTAGGTAGGCAGACTAGCCCCATGATCCCACAAGGGAACTGTTTGTGGCTGCTTTTCATCTTGTAACTAATGTGAGGCATAACCTTGGATACATCATTGAAGCCCACTTCCCTTTCTCACACTGAGCAGTCTAGAAATAGCAGAAAACCTTCTCCACTAACAAGAGTGCTAAGACTCCCTTGTTCAGTACCTGACTGCATCCAGACACTATTCACCTTACTTGTATGAAGCACTGTGAAATCCTTAGGCATGAGGTGAAACAGAGCACGGCTCATTATCAAACATGAAAGAGATGCCAAACGCATTTCAGTCTATATGAGATGGGCACTGCTGACAGGCTTCAGCTCTCCTTCAGTTTGGACAGGCTCTATCCGCTACTTTGCTTTCCAGGACATTATTTTTTAAGGGATTCTCTGGGCTTGTATTCACATCCTGAAAGCACTGAGTAGCTCTGTTTGCAAATCAGTGGCACCCATGTCATGAAGGAGCACAATTTTAGTTAGGCAGAGCAAAAGAACCAGAACTGCTTCAGCAGGTATTAGGATACGAAGAGTTAGGGCATTGAGTTCAGCTTTCATTCTATTTCTGTTGCACATGTATCAATATCTTTTGATGTCCTTAGGCTGGTGAAAAAAACCTTGCCTAAAGAATTTTATAATCATTAGAGAAACACTGGAGAGTACACAAGCAAGGCGGGCAGTTTGTCTCCTAAAGGTGCTGTTATCTTTGCGCCAGCTCAAGTGTTCTAACAAAGTTAATTTGTCTGGTAAACTGGGTTCACATCCCTCTTCTAATGTCTAACTTATGACACTTATCCTATTAGCCACTGTAACTCATTTTCATCTTTGTAATGTAAATACATCACTTTCCATATTTTTTAACTTGTAACCTGTGAAATAAAATTTTTATTCCTCTCAACAGAAAACCCTAATCAAAGTGAATATCCAGTTCTCTAACCCAGACTGCTAATAAAGACATATTTTTTGAAAAATTATTTTCTGTACTCTTTAATCAAATGCTTAACCACAATATTTTTAAAACTCTTTTTTCCCAGACAATGTTAGATGCAAGTAGTTAGATGTGAGTAAAGGCTGTTGTCTGTTTTTTTAAATCCAGCTACTGAAATTCTTTTCCCTTCGTGTTCATTAAATGTCTTATTTTAGCATTCTTAAAGTTTTAAAATAGTCCATGTAGGAGAGTAACTTATTAAAATCAATTACTTATCTATTAATCTTTCGATTGCAATGGCTGCAGTTTTTAGTCTGTTCAAGGCATGTTTCCAGCGGGATTCCAATTGTTAGGAACATGGTTCCTATTCAACAGTTAGCTTAGGTGAAGGAAATACTTCAGGAATTGTTAACTCCCTGTTTATTAGTTGTTATTATTTATTCAGTCCATGGGGTAAATGGGAAAAGAGTTTTGGCTCTTGGAGTAAATGACTGAAGTTTTAAAAGGCAAAAAGTAAAGCAAGTGTGAGAGCAAACACGAGGTAAGAACAAATGAAGATACATCACAGAAGGCTGTCTCAGATAAACATGATAGATATTTTGAGATTCACTAGTGGGGTGTTGATGAGCTAAAACTGCTATGAAGAGTGTTAAATGGCTTCACAAATAGCAATAAATCTCACTTCCTGCACCTTTATGGCTCTCTCTGTATCATATGTCCTCCTCTGATTTTCAGGGCAAGTTTCATGCAATTAGAAAAGGTAGGTTGACTTCCTGGAACAGGGGCATGTTCTACTTCGAAACAAAAAGCTTATGAAAATTACCAGTCTTTGCCTTGATACACATTTCAGAGACCTTGCTTATAGACCACCAAAAAAGCCAAGCAAAGAAAAGAGACCCACCCAGCTAGAAAAAAGTAATGTACAAAAATATCAACAGTGATTTTAGCCCACTAGCACCATGCACATTTTGAACCAAAACAGTTGTCTTCATGCAAACATTTTAATGAGGAAGTGTCTCATAATTGTTCTGGTTACCTGGAGAAAAATGCCTTACTAAGCTCTGTAAATTCAGATCTTTGTCGTATGAGGGGCTGATGAAGACGTAAGCGGTGAACTGCAAATTCCTTCGGTTGTGTTTTCTCTTAAGCTCACTTCTCAGAGCCACCAGTTGAAGGAAGGCATGGGCAAGGCTGCCCCACTGCCAGAATCCCACCATGTTTCAAGGTCAAAGGAAGTCAATTTCCACTAAGAACCATAACAGCTTTCAGAGGCAAATTACAACATTCCTCCCAAAAGGGAGGAAGCAGGAGCACTGAACAGCATGAAAATCAAGTGGCTCAAGTTAGAAACATGTTCTGGTTAGCTATGAGGAGCTGCTACAGACTCATAGACGGGGCAATTCCTGCTTAATGATCTTCAGGAGGGAAGCCTTCAGAGACAAGAGACCACAAATAAGGCAAGATGCAGAGACTAGACAACAGTTTGGTCAGGAAACATGTAAAAATAAATCAGATGGAATATCAATACATCCTTCTTGGCCTGCCCAATAAGGACTGTGGGAATGGCATTGCCAGTGGGACTAAAGTGTATCTCAAAATAATCACTCCCTGTTCCACGCAGAGAGGTTGCTCAGCTTCCAGGTCCTTCCACGCTTACCCTGCAGCTTACAGCTGGGTTTTTGCTAGAACTCTCCAGATGGATGAGTCTCATCTGTCCCAAATTATTCCTCAAACACTCAGGTTAAGGAGACTAAAGTTAAGCCTTCAGATACACAGCTCTACCTTTTTGTGGCTGGTTCTTGCCATGAAATGCCAGCCTGGAAAAGCGCAGACACCAGCTCAGGCTTTCTGGTGGTGCAGGGAGGTGATGTGATGGGGAACTGACGTGGCAGATGCTTCTGTACACAACTTGGCAGCCTATATTTGGATTCCCGGTTTGAAAAAGCCCTTAAGACCCAGCCATATGTTTATCTTATAAGATGGTTACCACATCTTTGCAGCTGACAGGATTGAAAACGATCTCTGTGATTTCATCTTTCCATAGGGAAAGTGGAACTCGAAAGGACACTGAAAGCAGGAGAAGTGAATAAAGGCAGATGGTCATCTTTTTTTTCAAGTTGCTATTACCATCAAAATATCTTGTACTTTGCATTGTTTTGTATAAAGTAAGTGACTCCAAATTGGCTTTTATCGCACTAGGAACTGAGATAAAACAGCCTGTTATCAAAGCAGTTCTCTGAAAGAGAGCCTGCAGTGTTAACTAAATATAATAAAATAAAAATCACTGAATGTGAAGACTTCTAAAGCATACTATAAGAGGAAAAAAGCTATAGGAAGGCAAGAGACTTTTTATCTATTTATAGGTTTAACAAGTGCTGCTGAACTAAAAATTACTTCAAACCATAAAAAGCTTTTCAGCAAGCTAATATTTTTCACATGATGCTTTATTGGCTTTCATTTTCTATATTTTCCTAGGCATAAGTGCTGTCTACATGTGATATTCCTTGTCATTAACATTCATGGAAGCTTTTAGAGAAACACACTCTGTGCCTATCCCAGAGTTCAATAAATAAATGTAGATGAAGTGTTGTGCTATCACTGAACACAGATTAGTACCTATATGAACAATATTTTTTATGAAAGGTCTGGTTTATCATAGGTGAGTGCACAGAGGCTGCTATACAGCTACAATTAAAGGTGATTTTCACATCACGCATGGGAAGCATCACAGAAGAATGTTTATGTTAATGGTCTCTGCACATCCTTCAGCCACCTGTGACTCAAACTCTTTCTGCAGGTATCAGCTCCAAGAGCCATGCCTTTATCATGGTCCTGGTGTTTGGTTATTCATTTGTGAAGCACACCAGAGTCTGCCTTTCACCCAGTTCTTCCCTGAGAGGACATTTGAGAACATTTATTTTTCCATCTTGTCCAACTTGACGAGCAGTTGTCCAGGTGAGGAATATTGGTCACTGTGTTACTGAAATAATCTGTGTTGAATTTCCTTGCAATGTAATAGTCAAACCAAAACCACTTTATCAAAAGAAAAGACAAGATAATGGGTCCTGAAATATGTGTGCTTAGGTTAAAAAAAAGTCTGCCACATATTAACACTTCCACAATACCCAGTCTTCTATCATGTACCTGCTTTTATGCAACTTCTGAAGCCTCTGAAAACTCAGGAACCAAGTATGAGGAAATCATTTATAGTTAAAAGAAATATGATAAGGCTATTCAATAATACTAATGAAATCCATATTTAAAAAAGCAAAATTCACATCTTTTGTCAAGGAAATCTGATGGTTAGCCATTTTTTTTCCTAACGCATAGTATTATTCCTGTGAAAAAGTAATACAACTCTACGACTGATTCTTTTCAGTATTCTGAGTAGCTGGCCATACTCAATGGGAAAAGGCTTTTGTTTCAAAATTGCAGGTTTCACCATATGGGGACTCTTTTAAAGCACTACAAGACAGGCTGCAAAGAAAACAGACCACCACATCAATCATTTTTTTAAACTCTAATTCATACCAAAAAGTTGATGAGTTTTCAGTTGACTGATGAAACTGTAACATTAAGTTACAAAAGCAACAAATATTTCAAAAGGTGTACCTCTCCTCAAGGTAAGAATAGGGAAAAAAAGGGTACTTTTTATCTTTTCTATTAATATTATTGAGGCCATTTCCAAGGTTCTAGGGCATCTTTGCAGAAGGAGACATTGATTAGAGATCTGGAACGACCAGAATCTGGTCGCACTGTGCTTTTAGGGATTAGCAGCTATGTCTTTTTTGAAAGAAATTTCACTCTTTCTGACAACTGAGCTTGACAGAAATGGATTAGAGATGACACATCTCCAATATTGTATCTAATGAAAAACAAAGCACCTATTTTTGAACCAACAGGGAATTTTTGTCACATATACACACACACGGTATTCTTCCACCCTCTGGTTTACATCATCTCTTTGCAGAGGGTGCTTTGCATCGGACTTGTATGCCTGTCATTCAAACTCCTAATTACTTACCTTTTAGAGCTTTGATATACACAATTATGTCACAGGAAAACCCCTTTGTTTCAAAACATCCAGGAGGTAGAATCTTTTGTACACTGTTAACCAATTCCAGCCCTATTGCCCCATATATGCATTAATACTTAGCTGCCATTTTTAGATATCCTTCCAATGTGAAGCACAATGTTCATCTATATTCAGAGACTTGCCAAACATCCCACCTCCATCCAGTTGCAAGCATAGAGCTAAATCTTCAAGCAGTGAGTTGCAATACCTGGCACTATCCGAGCCCTAGATTCAAAATGCTTCTCCTTGCTTCCTTTGCTCTTAACCTCTGAAGGGCTGGAGCTACTCAGGGACTTCTCTCTGCAAAAGTAGAGGTTTAATTCTTCCAGGTTTGCATTAGTATGGTGCTGTGAAATCATACCGAATATGTGACAATAGAAACACCAACACTCTCCCCCATGTTTGACACATTTTCCTATTTAGCAGGCCCTAGCAGGTAAAAAGAAGATAGATATTGTGCTCTTACAGATACAGGGACAAACTGAACAGGGCTATGGTAATTTGTGTAAGGCAGTATGGGGCAATCTTGCCCATGGCAGTTCTGGGGCCTTGGGACTGCAAGATGCATGTATCATCCAAAAAGAATACCTAAACAAGTAAAAGGAAATACCTTGTGTAATTACACCGTTCTGATATAATTAGATGCAAATAATGCATCATAAAAACTGTGGACAAGACCTCCACTTCTCAGCAGCCCTTCAAGCAGTCACTTTTTAGATATCATTGGGCAAACAGAAATAAAATCAAATCCTTCAGCGCCCACAGATGTAGAGTTGACATACACAATCAATACGCAGTTAGAAAGAGAGAAAAACTGCAGGAGTTTTCTTACTTGAGAAAAGGAGCAGGGGGAGGAGCTTTGCTTTTCACACCCCCCTCCCCACACTTTCAGCAGAGAAAATAAAATTGATTCATTGGTTACAGTGCAGGGAGATGAGCATCTCCAGCAGAAATTAAGGGCACAAAGAAGGTCACAATACATAAAATTTCAAGCAGCAGCAGACAGAGCTGGATAAACTGACTGCCATTTTAACTGCAGTTGTTGATAAAATGGTCGCATTAAGAGGCAGCTGAAGGATGGTCAAAAGGTTAAGTCAGAAAGGCTGGTAGAGAAAACATAAAAAACATCCTCTGCCACAAGAAATGTCTGCAGATGGGGCTTCTACTGCTGCTGTCCTCATGGGGAGGAGGGTGGGAAACTCAGGGCAAGTAGGTCTTGCTGATGTCTTGATCTCAAGTAGGACTTGTCATCTGAAGCCAACAAATGTTAATGGTACCAAAAGTCAGGCCTGGTATTTCTATGATTTCTAAAGCATCTAATGATTTTCCTGTCAAAGCCAACATTTTCTCTTCATCTCATTTTCCTTCATCCCCAGAGGATATACTATATGCCTTTATGTTGCAGCAAAATATTCTACAGCTGTAAGTAAAGAAAGCCATCTGTTCTTTGAAAAGAGTGTCTCAGCTAAGATTTTTTTGGGGTTAGGCTTTTTTTTTCAATTAATACAACCAATCTATCAGGTTACTTGCATGTCACACACAGCTAAAATATTAAGCATTGCAGCATAAGCTAGGAAAAAAAAGTTCAATCAATCCATTTCTCCCTTCTGATTTTTGATTAGCAAAAAGTGTTGAATATTTATGTTTACACCAAGAATAAAAATGTACTACTTCCCAATGTGAGCCTTCTTTCCAAATCTTATTTTTAGGAATGAGTTGCTCAGTGTGCCTCTTTCTCTACAAGCAAGCACTGTTTCCTTGCTAATTACTGTAAATTACAAGTGCAAGGGGCAGCATTCCCTTGTTTTCTGAGAAAAAACCATGTGGGCTGAATGCTGCAAACTGGAAAATGTACTGTTCGATTTCCCCAGCAGAAACATACTCTAACTGCCCCGTACATGGGAGTTTGACAGCTTGAACTGTGAGTGACCCAAACCTGATTCTTCAGACCACTGAAAAGTCAAAAGAGCAGCATGAAAATTCAGCTTGCTGCCAAGGGGGAAACTCTGGAACACTCTGACCTTCTATTTAACAGATGTAATGTGGCATAGGAGTATGAGGGGGAAAAGTCTTTGCCATAATTGAGAATTTTTGTACACCTAAACTCATCCCAGGGATAAGCAGGTGGTGTGAAGGGTCAGGCATTTCCCCATGCCTTGCCTGAGGATTCAGGCCCAAGAGGCTTCTCATAGGGTCACCAGTCTGCATGGCTCCAAAACCACCTCAGGGGAAAAAGGGCTGAAGCCACCAGAGACACCAAAGTGTCCCTCTACTGAGTAGGCAAGTCTTTTCACACCAAGAGGGCTGATATCCTTGAAACTCTGCCCTGCCCCTCACATTCCTGTGCCACTGATGGTGCATTCTTCCAAAACAAAAAGTGCCCACAGTTGCAGATGGCCATTGTAATCTCCCTGAATGGCATAAATAAAATAGATGGATGCAAGCAGACTAATGATCTACTCTAGGATGGTTGGTTATGATGCATTGGAAAGAACAGCTGGCTGTCAGCAACATATTTATCAGGAATTTAAAAGACAACAACAGCCATATAATCCTGAGGATTTAATGACAGAGTGGAATGAATGCTGAATAAACGCTCCTTTTGATAAACTCACAAACATTTGGGCAATGCAACAGGGATTTATATTCTTCTGGGAGAAATAAACAAATTAAGGATTTCATGGCCTTGTGGAGACCAGATTTGTATATGTGAATTTCTGTGTACTTTTAGATTAACTTTATCTCTCTTGGTATTAGTGGAAAACAAACCATGGTATTTTCAACTTGGTAGAAGTTCCAGTCTTTTTCTATTCAGCTTGCTTGTTATTCTGTCCTCCCTAAATCAAGTAAGGAATGTTAGTTGCACACTCAAAATGCATTGTGGAACAGAATTTTGTACCTGGTCTACAGTGAAACCATGAAAACCATACAAAAATTTTACCTTTATGAACATCAAAAATGTTTTTGCAAAAGTTAAGTTCTTACGGTGTCAAAATGTTTCTTTACAGCATGGTAGAATCACTGGAATTAATGAGGCAGAGTATGACAGTTGCATTTAAAAATTACTAATCATTCAAACTAATACAAATAGGCAGCACTATTGGCGCATAAAATAAAACTGCTAGAAAAAAACTGTGTCAAGCAGGATGATGCAGCCTTTCATGGATGAGCACAGAGCACTGCTTGTTCTCAACTCATTAAACCTAAGCAAGCATTGGCATGCACCCTCCACGTGCACCCTCCAGGAAAGAAAACCATGGAGACTGAGACTGAAAAGAAACCCTTCGGTAAGGCAGCATTTAGGGAGGGAATGATGAATTGCCACCGAATTTTGGCCATTGGGTATGGTATATCAGAGGCTCTAAAACAGAAGTAAGAGAACTCTTTCCTGTCCCACCCTGTGGGTGCTGTCAGAATTTGAAGTGCATCCCATATGGATCCTCTCACTAGATCAAACTCCCAGGAGAATTTCTCCTTCTGCATTTGTAACTTGCTGTGGGGCACAGCACTGCCCAGAGGACTCTCCGCAGCCTAATAGGGGTCAGAAAGTCCAAGATACAACACAACATTACACATCAGACATTGCCAACATCAGACAATAGGTAGTGGATCCTGCTATTAAGTGACAAAAAAATCTTTTTCTTACTTTTTAGCATAAGATGTTGCTGTCTTTTGCTGAAGTCCTTACTGAAATGCAACTCTCCTCATCATGCCTCATCAACAGAGCTTCAAAACTTCAGCTGTAAACATGTATCATTTTCACTGTGCTGAAAAAAGTTATTCTGTACCCTAACTGCTACCTGTATTGTTATTAATCTGCAATTCATGAGCTTTCAGAGCTCTCTGGTTGCCATCCTGAGCCAAGACTGTCACACACATACTTAACCCCAAGCAGACTGTGATCCGCACACAAATCAATGGGCTAAGACTTCTGCAGCCCTCAGTGCCTGAAATTTAATGCTGAAAGCTCTATCAAAACTCTTCCCCTGCCCACAGTATTCAACTATATGGAAAGGACATTCTGATAGCACTGGAAAAAAGTTCATGAGCTCAGCAGGGGAATAGTGTTTCAAGTTCACCAAGATGCCTGCTTCTCTTTCTGTTAACTGCTGAAAGAAGCAATGGTCTGTATTTCCTACCACATGCTCCATTCCTCCAGACAACTCACAGCTTCTTCCTGTTCCCTATATGTGGACCCACTGTTGCTTACTAGTTGATACATTAGCACTTGAAGCAAAGATCAGAAGCTTGTTATAATAGAATAGCCTTTGGTGTAGGCAAAAATAAAAAGGAAAACAATTCCTTACTCCCATCTGAGCATAAGGGGAAAAGGCAAATAATGTCTCCAGGTATAAGGGTGATAAGTCTTGAGTTATGGAGGATGACATGGAAAGAAAAAATCCTTCTAGATTTCATTACCAAGCTCATTTGAGATAAACTGTAGGAACGATAATTTCTTGGAGGGGAAACGAACTTTGTACAGTTAAGTCTTTGCTGTCAAGAGCAAAAGATAAGAATGACCTTTGCTTTTAATGTATTTGTCTTTCCATATCCATTAGAGACAGTGAACCCAGTCTATTAGCACCATTGGTCTAACACTAAAAGTCAATTTGATTTAACCATACTTGCTGGCACTGCAAACTGCCTGACTATCACTCAATTAGAAGGGAGACATTAGCTCAGGTGTTGCTTAGGATCTAACTGCTCTTTCACCTTTATAATGTACCTGAGATTCCTCTTTAATTCAGTGTTCTGTAATCAGCTGGCTTTAAATCAATCCAGCATTGTCAAAAGCATATGGGATCAAATGAAAATGCAAAATTTAAAATACAAATAACCATTGAAGCTAGACTTTAAGTGTGAGCACTGTATCATTATGGCAAAGTTGATATCATTTACAGCAACATTAAAGCAAGTGTTATTAAGAGAAAATGAGACATTTGTCAATGAGTGTTTTTAGTGTCATTAGAGGTCTTAGAATTAACACACTTGCAATATTTTGACTATAAACAAGCTCATTCAAAGGTTCTTTTTAGCATATTAGCATCTTGTTAGAGTTGGAGGATATTTCGGATCTTCCTTCCTCAACTAGTGAAGGAAGAAATCAAATTTCCAGCCAGCATGTTACAAAAGTGTGGAAGTGTACCATTTGCTGTTGCATGTACTCAAAATACAAAGATCAGCCTTTTTTTGCTGGGAAATATAAAATTTTATTTCCACCATCCCAAAAGGAAATATGAACCAAGTTCTGATATCCCCAGTCATTACTGAGGATTTTTTTTTATGATATTAATTACCCATTATTTTTTATAGGGCCATTTCTTCAGTGAGAATGCACCCACTGAGATTAGGGGTCTGCCTCCAGCATAATAAAGTTAAAACAAGCTGTGAATATCACAGATGGGCATATATTTATTGTGAGAGAATTTTTCAAATACTCAATTTCAGGAGGAAATTTCTGAAAACTAGTCTCAGTTCTTTGCAGAGTCCTCATAAATATATTGCTCTGTCTCATCTCCAAACACCTACAGTGTCTTGTCTATGTGGATATCTCAGTGCAGGAACGCACATGGAAAACCCCACATACTGCACACTGTGCCAAGAAGGCTAGATTCCCTGCTGCAGCAACAGACATCTGGATTTTACTCCCTAATACTGGTGTCTTAGCACCTTTCCTGGACCAGCCCAAATCCTCGATTTTCTCACCCTCTTTAATACATTGTTTCTTTACAGAGCTGCCTCAAAAAGGATGGCATTTTTGCAGTACACTTCAGAGAGGCATTCTCACCACAGGTTTAAAAGCAGGTTTAAAAGTTAATGTCTAGGTCTGGCTGCTCATCTTCTGGTGTTCCTAATAAAAGCACATGTTACACCCAGACTACCCTTCACCAAACCTTAGAAATGGAAGTGTGATGTCAGGGAAAGGGTCACAAGCCCAAGAGAGGTTTGGGGCACAGCTGTGGGCAGCCTACCTGGTGTTAACCAAGGCATACACCCCTAGCCCCTGCATGCATTAATTAAGTTAAAAATAACTATGAAATAAATAAAATTGTGCAGAAATGCATGTTTGGCAGCTCTACCTTACTGAGTGTCATCCCCTTCAGCTGAAGAAGGTCTGGCTCTGTGGCTTATTGCTCAATTATGAAGTTAATCAAAGAACTAATTGAGCTTGGTCTGCTTGGTCTTTTGAGCCTTTTCTTATGGATTAGCTTTTATTAGAGCTAACAGAGGACATGAGAAAGGCTGTAAAGGGCAAGGAGATGATAAGCCTAATATGTGAGAGGAATGGTAGTTGTATGTCATATTTGTGCAGACAAAATTGGGTTCTGGGAAGGAATATGACAGATCCATGTACCTTTTAAAGACCTATAACCTGCATGTCATTTGAAACCTTTCTTGCAGTGTTTTGCTATCTCAAGTGTTCATTTCTTTAACTGTGCTTTACTAGCCTGTTTGCAGGAAACCAGTGCCTCATGGGAGTGGGAGGTTGTATCCACCTGTCACTGTGACAAGACTAAACCTCTTTTCTTAGAACAAAGTGATCTCAAGGAGAAAACCTAGGTATCAATGTGATATTAAAGATCTGCATCTACAGTAGCATTTACAGGAAGAAAAAAATTAAGACAGAAGGGGCTCAACAGTAATATAAACCATATAGAAGAATGATGATTTCTTAAAGATGTTGTTCAAAGTGAATTTGCCTTGTTGAATGTGGGTTTCAAAATGAAGGCACATGATTAAGTTATGTGAAAAAAGAGCTATGAGTTACAGTTCCTGACATTTTGGTGCTATTTTTCTCTAACACAAACATGGAGAAAAATATTGTTCTACACTTCAGAACAATCAGGATACTTTATCTTTTAAAACTGTTTTGGAGAGCACACATTCTGCAAATGTCTTAGCTCATACTGGATAATGATGAGCAAGTGAAACAGAATTTCATGCTTACTAAAATGTAAATATAAGGAGGCGTTCTTTTCTTTTTCTAGTGATTATCCTATGCTACAATTACCTTCCTTTTGGCTGTCTAAATAATATTCTCTTGATGAAAGGAAAGTGCTTATGGGAACTTCTATCACATGGTTACAAAGGAAGAAAATATCTTATTTAATGCACAACAGCCAGAATTCAATGGGAAATAATTGGAATTGAAGATGCTCCCTTGCTATGGGATTTTTGCTCATCCTTGGTCTGGTATGAGACAAGAGCTACTGACTGGGAAATACCTGACTAGTGCAAAGCTCAGAGTCAGGTGTTTGGGTACACACATTCACCTCCAAAGGCTGATGTAATATAAACAATTTTGGCAGTCCTGATTTTCTCATTCCAGGAGACAAGAGTATGATCTTCCACAGCAGGCAAAGACCAGAAAAACCCTGACTGAAGTTTAGGGGCAGTGTTTGCCAGCTCTATGCAAAAGGATGCCTTGGTGACACAAAGACTCTGGATTTTGGACCCAATCACATGCCTTGAGAGTATGCATACCTCAACCTGTATGATTTGCTTGAAGTCAAAATCTCTGTGTGGTATAAAACAGTGGTTCTCAGATACTAATGTCATGAACAGAAATATAGAGCAGAAGGGACAGCCCTTTATTCTTTAATTAGCTCATACAGCTCTTCAGCCGTATCATACATCAAGACTGGCCATAAAAATGGCAATTTTATAGTGTGTATAAAAAGAATAAAATGATTCACAGAGATTGAAGATCCATTTACAGCAAATGTATATGCCTGTCTGAGTACAATGGATTCCAAACAGATACATTGCTGTGACCCATAAAACTACTTCAGCAACTTATTTACTGTAACTTTGGGTGACATTGTCACAGATTAACAGTTTTGTAAAAAGTTTAGGTGCATAAGGTCATCATATTTTTCTTGAAGAGAATTTTTTTGGTCAGAGGTGTGATGTTGGTGTGTAGTGAATGCCCATTGCAATTCCTTGATGTCCATTATTATGTCTGCATATCATTAGGATGTGAAATGAGTGAGTGAACACCAGAATAGTTTGAGAAATTTAGGACAAGCCTAATTTGAATATTTTGCACCTAAACTTTTTAACCCAAAAACTTGAGAGACAAGATTTAAATGCAACATAAATGTGACCAGTTAAAAAAGAAAAAAAAAAGATGAAGTTTAAAATGCAGATGGGAATAAGAATTTAAATGCTGTAATCTCTGAAGAGAACCAGCAATCAAAGTCTAATATCCTCATATTGTGCCAGATAATGAAATATTAAGCTGGAGATAATAAGATTTCTTTCCACTGGATAGTCTTCAGCATAGTTAAACCTATGAATGAACAGCTGAAGTGTTTTATATAAGCAAAAGGTTATATGTCAAGGATTCTGAGGACTGAAAAGAAAAGAATCCCAGCCCATTTACTACATACTCACATCACTCATTCTCTTTTAAAACTGTGACACAATTAAATGCATTTCAAGAAAGACAACTGCACTGTTGTGCACTGATGGGGACCAGGGATGCAGTGGATACTTGTTTATTCAGTTTCCCCAAGGAAACAAAGGCTATGTAATTGTGCTCTTTGTGTGTGCATATCTACACCTTCGTCTTCCCCAGTAAATGTGACTATTTCCATCAAGTTTGACAAAAAGGCAGAGATCTTAAAGACAGTAAATTCCTTAAAATGTTAACAAAACTGGGAAAGTAATAGAGAGACAAATTAGCAGCTTCTAACTGAAGGAACAGATGTGGCTGAGTCACCTCCATCAGCCTCTGACAAGCCAACACTGACACAAAAAGCTAGAGAAAACCAAACTAAATCCATCTCACTACCCCTGGAGGTGCTAGCTCTTCAATGTGCCAGTGAGGTGCAAGAATGCTGGCAAAGTAATTCCTGCCCTGACACTGGATTGGCAGGTATGGAACTGGATTTCTGTGGTCATTCACTGAGGGGTTTTATATTTAGAACTACAAAGAGGGGTGAGTCCACTACAGAGCAGAAAGAATAAAAATGAGCTTTACACTGCATTTGTCAATGAGTGTTTGTAGTGTCGACTACACTGCAAAGGGAAGTTAAAAATGGGGGCCACTGCATGTAACAGCTATCATTTTCTACCAATGCTTTCAATGCCTTTTTTTCCTGATCCTGCTTTATGACAGATGTTTGCTCATTTTTACAAAACTGGTATAGATGTTCTGCCAATTTTTAATGCCTTTCAAATGCCTTTGAAACCATAAACCATCAATGCTATAATAGTGTGCTCAGCAACCTGTTGCATAAAGAATGAAAGAAGAACAATCTTTCATACCATTTTTCAAAATGTGTTAAATGGTTAACACAATGTGGTAAAGAGTGTTTATTCACGGAATAGTTTTTGAATCATGTTTTCTTTTACCTGTTTATGAATGCCTATGTTCCCTTGAACTAATGCAAATATTCATAGCACATCTCTACCTCATCACAAACTACAATTGCCCATCAATTAATCTGTTTTCTTCATCTGCATTTTTGCATGATCTCGTTTGGAGACAAATTGTGGAGAGGCAGAAGTGTGATTCCTTAAAATATTAGCAAAATTGCTATTGAAAATGTGCGTACAGGGTGCATATTTACACCTGTAACTGAAGTACATTTCCAGCAAAGGCAAAGCCAAGTTCCCTTGGGAACATACATGGTCTTTGCAGAACAGTGAATATGTTGGGATTTTTCTTCTCTTTCTAAAACAAACCACAGCACTGTATAAAGAATGTGGCAGATGGTTACTTCCTAATCTGCACATGAAATATCTTCCAGTTACAGAATTTGTTGCTTAATGTCTCAAAGTCCATATTAATTATACACACTAACAGAGAGGCAGTATTGAAAATGACTGGATCTGCTTGTGAGCCTGCACAGCCTTCATTGTGAAGTTAAATTGTTGTTCCTCATAAAGCAGCTGAAAAGCTTAGACAATGAAATTTTGCCAGATGGCTGTTGATAACGCAAGATGCCGGGCTGCTTTTCCTGCTGCAAATGACCAGGGGAAAAGCAGGTCATAAAATCTCCCGAGGGTTTGAGGATTTGGGATTTTTTTAAGCATGGAACAGAATTTGTGCTTGTTTTCGAGGTGTCAGCAAGGTCTACTAAGTACCTTATGAGACTTGATAATAAGCTACAGGTAGTATTTGACTGTCATACAAGCTCTGTCCTGATCCTCTGCCAGGGCTAAACACTCAATAGCTTTCTATCAGTCACTGAACTGCAAGAAAATATGTTTGCAATATAGTCATTAAGAAATAAGGTTGATTACACACCCACACTCTCGTGAAACCTTAAACCTGCCATAGAGAAACCGGCAATTTTATGATGTTGAAAGGAAGAAAAATACCATGGCAACTTTTCTGTGCTATTTAATCACATTTACTGAAATTTTATCAGGTGCTTTTGAAGTAAAATGACAGGAAATAATCTATAAAAAATAATGTGCTTTTAAATACAGAGACCTTGAATTTGAGCGTAAAAGGAAACCAAATCTCTAATTTAGTGGAACCAGTATGATTAAAAATAATTACATTTGTGAAGCGAACATTTGGAGAAAAAATGATTAATGTACTCAATAATAACATCCATCTAATTTGTATAATGAGCATTTTCGTCTAAAGCCATGTTTCCATTCAGGATATGAAGAGATTTAAAAGGAAATAACTTAGTTAGCATCAACTATCTGTATTTATATCAGCATCCTGATTCTGAGTATGTCACAGCCTTGCAGCTCTGTTTGCCATTCAGTCTTTACAAATAAACCCCAAGAAGAACAACTTGTAATTAAATGTTGTAATTTATAGCCTCACATACACTCCATGAAACATTAATTGTGGCAAATCAAAAGAAATACCAGACATTTAAATACTGATTGCTCACCATGTCAGCAAAACCACAGAAGTTAGAAATCTATATGGATATAAATTAATATTCATTAGAGCTTTATTAACTTTCCCTAACAACAACCTCAGAAAATATTATTTTGTCTTTCCCTTTGTGGTTGTAACTTTAGATTGTCAGCCTGTTTTCTCCACTCCAGACTACTCCCTCTCTTTTTCTATGAAGGGGTCATTCATAGTTCTCATTGTAGTGGATGATAGAGGATGATGAGCTGGAGCACTACAGCTTTCTGAGTTAGCCTCCTAACAGGATGCAAAATGAGGGGTCATTTAATTTAAAGAAAAAGAGGCGCTGTTGCTTAGAATATGCCTCAAAAAACCTGCAGCATCAGACCTTCACCGTGTCTAGCAAGCCCTAAGGGGGTGGTTAGGGTTGACACCACGCAGCAGAGGCACTGCAGAGGGTCAGAGACTCTTTCCTGCCAGATCCTGAGAGGTGCTGCATGTGGCACACTAGCCTCACAAACAGAGCACCATGCTTCACCTGAGAGTTTATTCCTGCTTTCCAGACACCCTGCATCTACGTCTCATCCTTCTTCCTGTGGGAAATAATGTAAGAAGTGTTTGAAGCAGTTTTCCAGGAAAGCAGCCACCTAACTCACTAAAGTCTTCATGAACTCTTAGTGATTAGCTCCCATGAGCTGCTTAAGAGAGTAGCTAAGAACATGAATTAAACCCTCTGAATTTATCCAAGTATGGTGGGTAGGGAAGAAGGGTGATCCGGAGAATAGATACAGGTCAGCTGTAGCTCTAACTTTAACATTCTTTTCTACTCCCTCTAATTTAAGTGTTCCTTATAGGGTGTGCCTCTGATCTAGTTCATTGCATTTCAAGTCAAATTCAAGAAAAGTTCCACAGGAAAACAGAACCTCATTTATATTACTTCTCTAATGCTGTGGCTGTTTAGAATAACTTCCTTTCTAGTCACTCCCTAAAGGTTTTTCAAACAAAATATGTTTTCCATTTGCTTGCTAACTAAAAGGAGAGGAAAAGAAAACAGTACGCATTCAGTCCAAATTACTGTAAGGTACCAAAAATGAGAACACTGTTCTCAGTTCTCGTTTTTCAAGGAGACTTCAACAGGAATTTAAGAAAAAGAAAAGGTAATTTCCACAAACTTTAAGTGTGTCATGTTCTGTTTTCTGAATGCTTAATAAGACTTTCAAGTTTGCAGACTTATTAAACAAGACAAGGACATTGAATTTCTTCTGTGTCTCTAGCCTTGCCTATGCCAGAAAAGTTTAAATTTTTATGTTGTCTGACTGAGCTGGTTATACCTGTCTGTGCTCCCAGCACTGAAAGACTGAGAGTGTACAAAAGAGTTACAAAAACATAATCTAATATTTTATGTGTTAGATGCCCAAGGTCAAGGGTGCAAATCCCTTAGTCTGTGTGGTGCATCAATGGAAAATTAATGAGGCTGTTAAATGTTAAGAGGTGTTTTAGTCATATTATAATGCTTGCTAGCAGGGCACAGGGCTGAGATGCTACTGAGGGCAAAGAAGATGATCTAATAAAATAACCTTGCAAGGAGCTTTCCCTTCCCATCTGAGGGGCAACAATCTGCCACAGCTGAGGTGGAGGAATTTCTTCCACAGAGATCATATCCTTCAGGCATACTGCAAGATGAACAGAAATGCTCATTGCTACTAAAAGTTTCTTCCCCTTTTCTTCACACTACCCTTGCTCAAGGAGAGAGGAGAAAACCCAGGCCCCACAGTTCTCAGTTTCTGCAGCTGCTTTTCAAGTACGGCTCCCTTTAAGAAAAAAAGGTCAGCCAGGATAGGAAAGTAGACTGTCATTTCTAAGGTACGACAACTAAGAATCTGTCATGACCATTATTCAACTAATCAGAGATAACATCAGCGACCTCATTCTGTCAAAAAATACGTACAACAATGACCTCTTCCTTTATCAGGAGCAATGGGATACGACAGCACAGCCATTATTAGTGTGTAGATAAGAAAGCCCCCCCATGAACAGTAATGTGTACCCATAGCTTTTTTTAATGTCTCCCATTTCTCATGTCTGGCACATTTTGTTTCTGATGACAATAATATATTTAAATAACCTTGTAAAAATTTGCAGATATACCTCAGTGATGAGAATAATTGTTGATGGTGGGGAATGGTGTGAATTTGGGGAGGGCTGGAAACCCCATTTACTTAGGAAAAGACAGATGGCAAATGTGGTCTGGCTGCAGTTTAACTAAGAAACCTGCACACAGGGTAATTGGACCATCGTGTTGTACAAACTTCTCAGATAATTGCTGGTGGCTTAAAGCTTTATTATTCTAATTCAGAGTCCCTGACCTGTATTTCCAAAGTAATTAATAAATTTTAAGACATTTTAATAAATTTGCAAGGATCATTGTAATTTACAGGCTTATGCTCTGCATAAAGCCAGGCCAAAGATCAATACCAAATAATCTCTGCATCGACCCTGTAATTCCTGACTGAGCACTAGGAGTTGCTTTAGAGAGATGTCACAGAAAGATCATTCACCCCAGCCTGAGGTTAGTCGTTCCTTCACTGTTAAACATTTGCACTTTATTTATACACTCATTTTGGCCAGCTTAATTTTCCAGCCAATTATATTCATGATGCCATTTTTTCCCCTAGAGATTTCTGGTATCAAAAAAATCCCTGCTGCACTTCTCTCTGAGTCTGAAGTCTTTTTGCAGCTCTTGTTTGTGAGGAGCTAAGTGGCAAAGACTTTATGTGAAATCAATGAACCCCAAATTGCCTTTTTTTTTTCTTTTTAACCCTTTAGGTGGACAGAAAAAGAGCTGGAAGGTTAAGAAGCAAGAGGAATGTGCACAGAAGATTCCCTTCACGTGTTTTAAATTAAATTCTTTAATGCCATTCTCATTAAAAAGTTTTTCCTACAAATGCTGTTTGATCAGGACTTCAAACTGCCTGCATTAATGATGAATAACTCTTCTGCAAGGTATTTACATGTTGCCTTGTCACTGCCACAGACAGCAGTTTCATCAAGTGTGAGAGAAAGAAAGAGGGAAAACTCGGGGAGTGAATTCACAAACTGGGACTTTGTAGTCGCTGCAAATGATCATGTGATATTGCAGGACAAATGCTTTCAGTACGTGGCTCAGAAAAACATCCCTGTGTGCTGTTATAAAGGTTTGCCACAGGCAGATGTTTGCAGAAGTCATCATCTCCCATTCTGCTGGCTGCAACTCTTGCAATCCTCAGCTCCTTTCCTGAGACACCATTTATGAGACAATCCACACTATTCAGTAGGAACCACGGTGTGCATTCTTGGATGTATAACCTTGTGCTGATGGTGCTATAGGGGCAGTTCAAGCTGTGGCACCACAGAGCCTCACAGCCCCCATATAATGGGATTGTGCCCATTACTATTTTTCATTTTACTAATTCTATAATTTTAAAGTGGTTTTTTTTGTGTGGGGTTTTTTTTTTTTTTGCTTGGTTGGTTTTTGTTTTGTTTTGTTTTTTGGTTGGAGACTGAACACTTTCTTCCAGACTACAGAAACAGATATTGTAGATTAATCAGTCCAATCAGTTTCCTGGGGGACCTGTCAGATACGTGACCATTTGTTGCTGACTCCCTGTTTACCAATGTTTTTGGGTATCAGTAAACACACTTGCAATTGGTTCAATAACAGAGAGGAATGAGATGAATGTAGACATTTTGCAGCAATCTACAGACATGCTGGCATCAGGTATAAAACCATGTTCAAGCTCACTCTCAAAGACAGATCCACACTTCTTCCCAATGCTAGCAGTTCATTTCATCCCAAAATCCTAAATTCTCTGAATTGGGAGATCCAAGGTCACACCAAGGAGGGTGTGGCCAAGTAAGGAATAGCTCAGCTCACTGTACTTTGAACTACAACCCTGTTCAAACCAATAGTGCAGACAGGGCTATAAATCTTGGGACTGCATGTGCTCATGCCCACTCCCACACCTGCAACCAGGCACCCAGAGATGCAACTTCCTGACATCCTCCTGCCTTTCCCTCACCTCTCTCCTCCCTCAAACACCTGCTAGGCTAAATCCCAACATCCCAACAAGGGCAGCATGCTGGCATTTCCTTTTGTTTCTACCCCTAGGAGGCCTTGTAAGACCACAAATGCTTACAAAGCACATCTACTGATGAGTTCAGGCCTTGACTGTCCCCCCCAAACCTTCTCACAGAGGAAAAACTGTCAGTCACTTGTGAATTCAAAGATGCAGGTCCAATCTGTGCTTTATATTAAAAGTTTTGTGTTTAAGCTGCCCAAAATTAAGCACTGCTTGTAAGGTTAGATAGGAACTGAGATAAAGTCATTACAGATGCCCTAATAATTTTCTTTCACACCAATTATAAATCTCTGTGCCAACATGCAGTAACAACAGGTTGCCAATTAAGCACATTTAAACACTGAGCAGATATTGAGGATATGTACTCTATAAGGCTGGAAGTAGAAAGGAATGGTGAATACACAGGCTGTGTGTGCTGCTGGCACAATTTGTTTCAAGTACACGGGATAGAAACAATGTGTATTTATGGAAGTCACAGTGGTCCCTCCTGCCCTGAGAATCCGTGAATCAATCAAATACCTGGACAGTGCTTTCTTGGTTGTTGCACTGTGGGTGCAATTTCAGGGCATTTCCCATAAATTTGGCTTGGCTAAGCTGAGGCAGGCAGTGCCCCTCTATGGAAAAGCAAGCGATAGAATGAGAGCCGGATGGGCAGAAAGGATCCTGGCTCAGGGTGGGAGTGCATTGGTGTAATGTACACTTGTACATATGTTATTAATTTTACTGCTACCCTTTAAGCTAAGTACATCTGGAACACCAGCTATGTACCACCACAAGCCATGTGGAGTAAATTCTAAAGAAGGGAATTAAAAATTAATTTTTAAATTAAGTTAATTTTTCCATGGGTTAGAGCTAGATTTTACTTGCTATACAGATTCCCAAGGAGACTCATTTGAGAGAACTGATGAAACATTAATGCCTGCAAAAGATTTTTAAGAGTGGTACTTTAGGAACTATTTGGCTTTGATGAAAGGTTTGACTGCCTGATAACCCTAGAGCCTGCAGTTATAGTACAATATTTATAAATGGAAGAGACATTTACAACCTCATAAAAGCTTCTGTTTATTGTTATCAAATTGCAGTGTTGCACTGAAACATTAATATGTAGCTTAACCTGTTTCTTGTAGCTTTATTGTGAGAACAGATGAAGTAGCTGAGCAAGCATAATGGACAGAACACTAGCAAATGCCAAGTGACAAGGGACAATGCATGACAATGAGAGGAGACAATCCAAACACGGCTGCTAAGTCTGTAGTCTGCCTTTGGTTCTTGAGATGTCCAGCTCAAAACCAAGGATAGTGACATGTTTCCTATGAACAAGAATTGCTTTACACTGACTGAATCCTCTGATATTCTAGGACATAGCACAGACCACAAATCTCACTAAAACAAGTCTAATCAGAGCACTGAGGAGTAAATGGCCTAATATGTTCTGCTGGACACCCTCCTGCTTAGCACATATGCATAAATTTCTCTCTTGGATCCTGCACTGACTTGCTCTGGAATCCTGTTCTACTCCTGCATGTGCAACTACAGTGACTGAATAAACCTACAAGAAACAGCATCTTATTTGACTGAGTAGACTCAAATCTTGATCCTGAAATGTGTAGGGTTTGGTGTGGGAGCTGGGTGATGAGCTGTCCTGTCCTATATTTGCAAAAATATCTTTGAAGATTTCCAGTGCTCAGGCAAGCAATACCTTGGAAATGCAGCAGGACAATGGAAGGAGGATATGGCTGTGAAAACTTTTGTTGCCCCTGTTCCACCTGGTTAAGCAGCACATTTGACACAGAGCAGCAGCCTCTGCACAGCTGGTAGTGGATCAGAAATAGCATGATGCTTCATTTTCCTCTCTGATGGATATATATACCCATGACAGGCTCTGAACAAATGTATTTCAATTTAAAACATTATGAGCTCATCAAGGATTGCAGAACAGACATTGATGCTCTTATTGTCAAATCGGTTCAGCATATAACCTCTCTCCTTCAAGGAAAGCCTTGAGCAAATAGACCTTGCAACGAGATGTGAAGGTTCATCAGTGTAGTCCTTGTCTAGCTAAAACTGACAGAGCAATGCTGCAGTGGCTGCTTCTTCATTTGAGATCCCTAAGGTGGCTTTTGAAAGTAGTAGTTCTTTGCCCTGCTTGTGGCCCAAGATCCTACTATGAACTACATCTTCCCTAAAGCAGTACATTCATTTTGGTGCTAAGCTGTGAGGTACAGTTCAATTACACGTATTTTAGCAGAGTGCACAGTGCCAGTACTTCGGAGATTCTGTCTAGAAGAGATAGAAAGGGAAGGAAATACAAGTTACCAGAAGAATGTACACCTTAGCCTCTTATTTACAGATCCACAGATCCCCAAGGTTCAAGTATTGAAAGTGACCTGAAATGGACTTTTCAACTTTGCCACTGGAAATAAAATGCCTCTAAGAATTCAGCAGAAACCCTATTTTCTACTAAAATATCTTTTGGATAATAATTTCCTGTCCAGCTCTATGAATTCCTAATGAATTCCTAAGAAATCAGTCTTCTCAAATCCCACAAGTACTTTGAAAACCCTCTTTTTTTTTTTTTTTCTATCCATTGAAAATGAGAATCTGGTGTTCCATACTTCAATCACTTTTTTTTTTTTTTTTTTTAACAACCTGTTAGGCAAAGCATCAATGAAAACCTATAAGGGTTCTCAAAGTTTTTTCATCATATACATACATCTGGCACACACACTGTAGGAGGGCTTTATGTTCCATCCTCAGCACTCTGGGTTGCAAATAACAGCAGTGTCCTACAGACCAATGGGTCCCAGCATGGATGTGGATGATCAGAATGAGTGATCGGATTTTTAGGACAAGAGGAAATAAGGCCAGAAGAAACTCTGCTTATTGTCTGTTCATCATCCTTCCCATCCATCTTACATGCCTCCTCAACTATGAAATGTTTATTTTGCATGCTTGTCTTCATTTTTAAAGCGTAGTATCCTTTCTTCCTTTCCTTTGGAATCTTCAGACTTTATATGAGCCATTAAAAATAAAGAAGGAAAATATTCTTTTGGCAATGGTAATGCAAACACATAAATCTTCGCTGCTTTTTCAATTCACGCACTGCATTCTTTTACACTTGCTCCCTGCTGAAACCAGCATGATAACTGCAAATTTAAAACTGGCTCTTAATTTGAAGACCTTTGAGTTTTGGTACACTAGACTTACATTTTCAAACATTGTGACATTTATACCAAGGCACCAGGGTAATTTAAATTTATTTTTCATTATCAGTAAAAGAGCCTCCTATATATTTGTCATGATTAATTTGAACACGGGTCGCTGAAACAAAAGAAATGTAAAGACAGGGCTTTTAACTTTAAAGTTTTAGTACTAAGCAGTTTTTCATAACGGGAAACTTTCATGATGCATGATACCTTTTGTGCAGCTTACTAGAGAATTTCAGGAAAATGGAGATGAAGCTCTTAAGGTCATTGTCCATGTAAAAGGACATGCCTCTGATCACCTCAAACCCTCCCTCTCCCCCCCACCCAAAAAAAAAAAAAAAAAAAAAAGTTCCTGGTTAGTTTGTTTCCTAGTTGTCAAAACATAAAGCAAATATTTTACTATCGCCCCATTTCAACACTGAAAACAGCATGCAGTAAAGACCAAACACATACAACTTTCCTCCTAGATGCAAGTACAGTTTCCACTGTAGTACAATCTAAGTGCGTGCAGAGAGTGCCCAGAGATGCCTTCTTCCAGTTCAGACTGGTGATTTGATGCTTACTCACTTGTGAGCACCAAACTGCTGTCACAGGTGCTTGCCAGCTCTATTGACTGCAAATGCACTCCACAATTTCCCTCCCTTGGCAGCTCTGGGGATGCCTTCCCTGCTGGAAAACAGGAGGCACAGACGTCCCATCATTCCAGAACACTGAAACCCTCTCTGCTCTAGCACTGCTGCCGAGGAAACCTCAGCCCTTGGTGCTTGCCTCCTGGGAATGGGTGACAGCAGCAGGAACACAAAGGTGTCACACCTTGTTGTGCTCAATTCAACAGCAATTGCTGCTGCCAGCCTTGTGCCACATCAGCTGGCCCCAGTGAGCTGTACATGTAGCACAGGAGGAAGCTTTGCCAGCAGCAGTGTGAGCTGAGGCTATGCCTGGGCCTGCAAGAAGAAGAACAGAGATGAAATGGGCTCCATCCCACATATTCCTCCAGCAGAGGCCAACAAACACTTACTGCAATTTACAGCTGTCAGCTCCAAACATAATTAATGTGCAATCACAGCCAGACCAGCATCTTAAGGGAGAACATGGTCTACTTAGCTCACTTACTCATAGTAAAAAGGACTTTATTTTTAGGGATCATTGCTAATGGCAGACAGTTTCTTGGGGGCCATCAGGGCTTAAGCAGATGTGGGAGCAGATGGCAGGACAATAATGCTTTTTTGGATGATTGACTAATACCTTTTGCCAAATGCCAATGGTAATAGAGATATTTTGCCAATCGCAGATCAAGCGACAAGGAATTTTCATCCCAAGAGGTGACAGAAGTTGAATTCTACTTTTTGCTGTCTGTTTGTAAGCACCAAAAAATCCCTATAAACTATACTCAACAATGTTTTTGCCTTTTTTCTCTCCATCTAAGAAATTACTTTTCTCTGTATATTTTGAAAAGGTAATACAAATATTTAATCAGTTTTGTCATGTCTCAACTCTGTTGATAGCAGGATGACATATATACCAAAGCAAGGGAGTAAAATCTGTCCAGCAGAAGAGAAAATTTATGGCTGCAATTTTGCAGAGGGGCCCCTATGATGCAGTAAACTGCAAGAATGAAGCATGAAGAGTTTATTAAAGCCATAAGAATCCTGAGATGAGATTACAGTCTTTATACTCTGCCATGCTTCAGATTTGATAATGCATGCCTCTCACCAACCCCCTCCCCCTGCCAGCTCTCCTGGAAAGGCGGAGAGAGGAAAGAATCCACAGTAGATTGATTTTGATTTCACATATAGCATTCTCATTAATTTTCAAGGCATCAGCTTGCGCAGATCAAAGTGGCAGAAGACGCTGACATCAGCTTTCATATCTGAGAGGTTATCACTCCCTGATGATAAAATTGCCAGATTATCAAGGAGTGCATCTGAAAGTCTATAGCTACTGTAAAAAGCATTGTGACATATAAATGCACAATGTGACACCATTACTGTATCATCTTTACTGGAACACTTAGCAAAACATTTTCAGTGACACAAAATGACAGTCATGCCTTTGATTTTATTTCTCAGTTTTGCAGCCTTGGAAATGATAATTTTGGGAGGGGGTAGCACTTTTTTTTCCCCTCCTTTGTCCTGACTGCCTCCAGGCTCTGACATGACCATCTGCAGTGGAAAATGTACCATGAAAGATCTGGACCAGCATGGCCAAGGAATCCTTCACCTTTTTCAGACCTGCTGATGGAGTGCCATTGCAACAGCAAATGATCCCATAACAATGCCATTAGAAATGCTTATTTTAACATTTCAGTTTTGGAGGTTTGTTTTACACTCAGTTTGCTCCTATGCAAAACCTCAGGAATAAGAAACATGGTGTTCTGTGGACTATATATGAGCTCTGCTCTCTGGTTTTCCTCTTTGGTTAGTACAGGAGACAAGTCCAGCAAAATACTATATCTTTATTTAGCCTTCCTCTTTAATGCAGAGTATTGATACTGAGTCCTAAGAGCACTCGGTATAAAATAAATATGAAAACAATTTCCCAGTAACTGAGGAGCAAATAACCTCTAGTACTTGGTTTTTGACAGCAGAGAGGAGTATTGCAAATATTCTGTGAAGCAGGAATAACAGTTACATTCACGGCCACTCTTTTCCCCTCTTCTGCATCCTACACACAGGAGGCTTAGGGATGAGTTCACAGCAGAAACACAGGGGGAGGGTTACCTAAAGAAGCTTGGACATTTAGCTACACATTTCACTAAAAGCCTGGCTGGTTGCACTGCTCTGAGTTAGTTTGAGAGAAAACAAGCCTGCAACATTTCTTCCTATTCTGGGAATCACAGAGGAGAGCAGATTTATCATTTATTGTTAATTGCATTTAATAAAAACACCAAAATATATTCACATATTACAAGGAGTGTAAAAGTGAGTGTAGAAAGTGCCCTTAGAGCTCACCTTATGTAGGTTTTCATCACTTTAACCACTGGGGCAGCATGGGGGAGTGGGAAGGCTGTGTTCTTGCTCACCACAAGTCTAAATGATTCCAGAAGTCTTCAGTCACAATTACTGCATGAACACTAAATTTCAAAATGCAGTTCTGAAATCAAGTTCTGTTCTGAAACTACTGATACACAGTCCTCACCATCAAAATGTCATGTGTGAACAGTCCAGAAGAAAGTTATTTCTACGGCTCTAGCCTTGGCCAACCTGCCAGCAACCTACCAACCCAGATTTAGTGGACATCTACTCACTAAAACTTTTTGCTCAGCTGCTTAGTGTAAAGCACTGCATCTCCACTCTGCCTCAGTGCTTTCCTGATTATCTTTGATCTGAGAGAGGACAAAATAATTACTAGCACTGGTCAGCATGTAAATCATATGCCTCACTGAGAAACTAAAGACATTTGATTAGGTTTATCTAAGACAGAAGTGTGATTCACAAAGGCAAAAGGCTTGCAGTAGAAGAAAACTGTAATTAAGAGTTATGTCCTCAGGGCTGGGGCAAACACCATCTGCAGATGAAGGTGTTGGGATGGTGTCTGCGGCTTTGAGCTGACTGTAGGCTGTGAACACGCCAAAGGATGCACACATCCGAACAGCCAGAAACCCAGGATGTTGGTTGTTCTGCCTAAACTTGCTTTGAAACACCCCATAGACCATACCTACCCCAGCTATCCTCAGGGGTCATGTAGATGAATGACAAAACCCAGCCTTTTCTAAGCAATGTGAGTACCTTACCAAACCCTCCGCAAACAAAACTAGAAAGCCCACATGGCTAACTAATGGGAATAATTGTTTGGTTTGTGATTAGAAATAATAACACCACCCAGAGGAAAAAATAAAGCCAAACCAAAACAACAACGAGCAAATCACAAAAAGCAAATAGCAGAGTGCTTATGCTAGGACAACCTGAACAGGAATTGTATAAAATCCCTCTTTGGAAAGACATTGACCCCTTCCTTTATATACAGTGTGTGGTCATGATCCCTGAAAACTGAATAATGCATACCTCTTTTTTTTTTATTTTTAAATGAGCCTGTGATACAAGATCAATATAAGGAGTACTTAAACACATTCTAGACAGAACTCAGACTGAAGACATAATGAAAAAATACCACCCAGTAGAAGTAATAATACATCCTGTCAGTACTTGTAACAGTCCAAAAGCAATTTATTGACTAGAACTGTGAAGAAAATATTTCTGTTCAGTGGGATCTTATGTCATTTTGAAATGCATTTGTATTGCATAATAGCACAAGAGTTGATGTTTCTTGTGAACCTTAAAAATACTTAAAAATTCTTGCAAAACTTGTGAAATACCAAAAAGCTGTGTTTTCATGTAGATGATCCTTTTTTTTTGTTTAAAAAGTGAAGAGGATGCTTTAAATGAACATCAAAGCAATATAAGAGAAAATAAAGAACATTTTAGCTTAAAAAGAATGTTACAGTACAAAAGTATCAATGGAATTAAATGAAACAGCATGAAAATTAAATGTTTTAACTAATTGAGAGAAACAATTCAGTGTTACTTAAATGACATGAACAAGCTATTTGCTTCCAATCCCTCCAACTGAAAAAGGCACCAAATTGCATTTGTGCCCATTAAGTTTCTGCTTTCTGAAACTGCACTATTCCAGTGGAAAACCCTTGTTTTGACATGTTTCTTATTTTCATATATAAAAGATGGAGTCTGTTGCTGCAAAAAAAGGGCTCCACTACTGTGTCCACGGGTAAGCAAACTGGTGATGACTGCAAGAGCCTCCTACTTTGCAACCCTTATCTGAACAGCGGAAGCTGATAAATAGTGAAAAACAGCTTTCAAAAGTGGTTCCTTTTAGCTCAAAGTATAAATAGCTGTCATGAGATTCTCACATCATTCCTGGGAAATTACCCTTCTGAACTGAATTTTGAGAGCTACAGCATTTTTTAATGGGACCAGACACCACTGAGGTGTGTTGATAGGGATTTAGTAGCACCAATCCTTGTGTCACTAAGAGTCTGTATCAGATTGTGACCTTCCCAAATTAAAAGTATAACATCATTAAGCACAACACAGCTATCACAATGCTTTTCTACAGCCTTGTACTTCTTTTTCCAACTCATCAACTCAGGTGAGACTTTTTGCAACTATCCAGTGACATTACATTGATAAATCCAATATCTCACTGGTGTTTTCAGATTCCTTTATCTACAGAGCTTCTTTCCACTTTAACACACAAGCAAATGTCCTTTCATTTGCCAAAAGAATTTAATTGTCAGCTAGGGCAGGTGAGGATATCATTCTAAGCTGAATGAAAAGCTGCCATTGAAGATACCACTTGGAATTTTAAAACCTAGACCATCCCAAGTCCCTTCTACCCATCAAAAGGTTATTATTTAACCTGCAAAACTGTATGTGATTAAAAGGTCAAGCTTCTAAAGCAGTTCATATTCTAATGCTATCAGCAGAGAACCTGTTGAGTGAATGCCCATCTTAGGTCACCAAGTCAAGTGCTCTGTCCGATTAACATTGATAACCAAGCAACTGAGTGAAGAGATTTGGCACCTACACAGTGCATTATTGGGCATACACCCTGCATGAAGGAAATAGCAAATAGCATGACTGTTAATTTACAGGGAAAAACCCCCAAGATGTAGAGGGGACTGGCTGCCACACACCTGTCCAAGATGACTCTGATTTCCACAATGATGGGAACTTGACTCATCAATCCTGGCTGCTGTCCCTTCAAGGATACACGCTCTTGGCCAACATGCAGCCCTGAGCTGAATGACAAAAAGGAGCTTCCACATCTCCAGGCATGTTTGATGGAGAAGAGATGGGAGAGAGGGGATACTACAGCTCATGGCACTACCACGGACAGATTGTAGGAGAGCAAAGGGCAGTCATGACAGCAGACCAACGGGATTATTAAGATTGATCACTGTTTTCAGACTTTTTTTACATTGTATTTTTAGCCCCAAAAGTTGTGTCATTTAAAAGATGTTAATAACACCTGCATTTTCATTTCTTGTAAAGTTATGAGTAGAAATGGTTCATTCTGACTGTCATCAGTGTGACTCCAAACCAAAACATTCAAACTCTAAGTTGCAACTTGTGTGCTCTTTGGGTAAATCATTGCTCTATTTTCTGTCTTCTCTTATTGAGTTTGTTTCTATATGATCCTTCAGATTTAAAACTGAATTAATGACTAAAGAAGCTTCCTATTTTTTCACCATAGTGAGACTTTTCAATGTGTTTGTTGACCTTAATTAATCCTGACAGGCTTTGTTATACACCTATCTTGGGATAATTAAGTTGGATTGTTTTAGGTGCTTTGTCTTAGTAACACTCTCTATAATTACTTCTGGAATCATACATCTCCTGTAAACCTGACTTTTGTTTCAATTTTGTCGCTTATTTGAAAGCCATTTGAAAAAGATCTTTGTAAATTGAAATGCTGTTAAAGGTATATTTCAACCTCCTCTTGATCAAACCAACATAGCTCTAAAAAGGTTCCATATCCTTTTTGCTTTGCAGAAGTGTCTTGTGATAGCTATGATCTGGTACAGTACTAGAATTTTAGCCAAACCACATTTCTTACAATATAGCTCTAAACAAGTTTATCAGGATCCAGTGCAAATACACTATATCAAAGTTGAAAACTCTCAAAAAGACTGTACAAGGGGCCTCAGTCACACACAAAGCATTTACTCAATCCCCTCAAAAAGTGTGTGGAGGTATAAAGCAGGGTCATTCTGTCCCAGCTCTCCTCCAGTCCTTTTTAATTCAGCAAACATGTGGCCCTGCAGCCTTTGCCTGCAGCAGTTTCCTTCTCGTTTTGGGCTGATAACCCAGGATGAGGAAATCATAATTATAGCTTGATTCCCATCTGCTGCAGAGATCCACCCTCTCACCCAGAAGCTATCAAGTCTGGTGTTGCATCCTGAAATCCTGTGCTCCGTGAATGACAGTGAATGATCTATCACTTCTCTGATCAAGTCACACATAGAATAATACATCATACATCCACATGCACCAAAAAGTCAAATGAAATAACAAATTAAAAGTGTTCAAGCCCCCCTTTTTACTTCTTGGCCTAGAACTTCATAGTCTGTTTTGAAGGTTGCTGGAATGTGAGCCAGAACAAATCTGAGTCTACCAGAGATGAGCTGACCTGACCCCTTTATGAGGCACATGCACAGAAATGTATAAATGAGCCCGCCCATACGCCAGACCCAAACCTCGGTAGCACAGTCTGCGTTTGCAGCTAAGGGTTATTAAAAAACAAAAAACCCAAAACCAACCAACCAATATATATATAGCAAATGCCCACTGATAATTTGACTTTTACGATTTGAATGTATTCCTTTGTAGCACCTAACCTCCCCAAAGATCCCAAAAGATACTGCCAGGAAATACCACCTGCAGAGCCCATACAGTAGGATTGGCAACAGTAAATTGATTTTTCACAAGAGAAGGGTTATCACTGCTGAGGATTGCCTTTGGACACAAGAGGAGAGGATTACCCTCAAGCTGACCTGTCATCAGCCCTTGCAGCAAAAAAGAACAGAAAATTACAGCACAGAACTGTTCCACCCCCGTTTTCATTTTTGTTTGCATTTGTAGCCTCAGTGGTATCACAGCCCCCGTGCAGGATAAAGCAGTATGTGGAATTTCTTGCAGAGTGTAAGCTAGGAGGTTACAATACAGCTCCAGAGCCAGCTATCAATACGCATAAGAGCTCCCTGTCAAAACCTCAGTAATTCCTTATCCAAGAAAGCCTGCTGTATATCTTGTACAAATGCACAAGCATCTACTTCAGGACTGCAGTGTTTCACACAGCTAATGCATATATGCTCTTATTCATTCCAGCCTGATAGGCAGCCCTTATGCACACTGTCACAATCCTGCCTTTTACAAGTAATTCACATCGAAGTACTGCCCCTCCAAGAAGAAAATATCAACCAGAAATGCTGCATCTCTGCAGTACATTCTGCTTCTTTTACACTGAGGAAATTCCCTGAGTAGAAACTGAACCAAATGGAAACTTCAAATATTGATGGAACACAGGACAGCAAAGAACACTGAGCAATCCATTGAGTATCTAGGGAATTCACACGTGTTTGCAGCCCCTTCTCAAGCAAATGCTTCCCCAATGTTCTTATGGCATGAATTAAGAATGACCCGACATGCCAGAGAGAAACAGGCTCTCTCTGTTCTAAGGAATTTTTAATGATGCATTCAAAATGGAACAGTGCAATCAGAAGGATGACAGGAAAAAGCAACTCAGTTTAAAAGTAGATAGGTCAAGTGCTCTGCCGAGGTGCAGTGAACTCAAGTATCTCACAGCTGAATGATGTTTCCTAGATCTCCTGAATACCCGTATTGAGACCACAAAGAACGAATAGTTCTAGAGTTAGAGGTCTGTGAACACAAGTACACCTGCAGACATGCACATATTCATGCTCTCTCATTTCCCATTTTCTTGGTTTTATATTCCACAATGCAATAAATGTATGCTCTTCACCCTGTTTTCCTCACTCCAGCATGCCAAGCACGACTCAGGTTTTGTTCATCAAGCCAAACAATCATCTGCGCTCCAGCTCACATCCACCACACTCCTGCAGCAGATCCCTACTTCAGTGCAACAGCCCAGAGAACTGCTATTGATAGCAACACATGGAAATTATAGCTGCTCAGAGAATATTAATCCAAAGATTAATGACACCCAAGTAATTGGAAATGCTTATATGCTTTTGTTCTTATTTTAATTAAATGTGCTCAAGTTTGCAATGCAAATACAAAGATTCAAAACCTCCATGTCTGAAAGCAGGTAAAGTTACACTGGATGTAAAGAAGACATTTTTTACAATGAAGTGCAAGAGACTGAAACAAGCTGCCCAGAGAAATTGTAGGTGAACACTGTAAATGTTCAAAGTCAAATTGGACATAGCTTTAAGTAAATTGATGTAGTGACAGAAGTCTGTGCCCAGGGCAGGGAGGTCCCAAACTATTCTACTATGGTTTTATGATTTCTACCAAAAGCAGGAACACATATAGTGAGGAAAATATGCTTTGGTTGCCAGTTTTTAAATGAAAACCCTGAAGTTTAATATCAAAAAAGGTAGTGAAAATGCAGTTGCAGCATTTCCTACCAAGGAATAAAGAGGTTCCTGCATAGAGGTACGAGATAAAAGTACAGCTTGGTCACTGATTCGTCTTTGCTTTCTTATCAGATGAAGGTTTCACTCCAAGTGCTTAGCAAGAATGAATACCAACATGCCTTAAGGTGATCACTGGAAAAAAAGTTTTTGACTATTAAGACTTATCTAAAAGTATTTTTTTTTAAAATCACATTGGAGTGTTAAAAACAAAGAAATTTATAGATATTGATTATGTGTCCTAGGCAGGAAAGGAAAGAAAGCAAAAAGAACAAAAAGATGATTTTATTCCTGGAAGCAGTGCTGATCCATCTGATACAAATCAAAGAACTTGACATACTTTTCAAACAGTAATTGATGAACAGATTACTCTATTAATTCTGTCATGGTGTTTTCTATCCTCCTGTGTTGAGTTTTCTTTTTCACTAGCTCTCAGTTTGCAAAATTATTTCTATTCAATTGAAAAATTATCTCCTCAGTTACTGTGACATAAAATGCCACATGCAAACACACTGTGGGACACGCTGAAATATTTCTTGCAGTCAGTGCGTTCTTTGAATGGCCAAAGTCCACAGGAGTCGCCATGCATGAGCCCTGCAGAAACCTGATATGCATCTATCAACATTTCAAATTTGCACAAGGATACCTCACTGACAACATAAGCAGCCTAATTCCCAAAAGTGCTTGGGACACACAAGTTGATCTCCATAGGGATTCCTGGGAATCAAAGCTTTTAAAGAGGTCTATCCTTGGGGAAATGTGCTTGACAGTGCTAATTATATGTCTTCAAGTTTCTTGGCATTCTTCTCCAATCTCCCTGGCTGCTGCTAGGAGAACACTTCCAAGAATCAGGCCATTTTAATCCCCCAGAGTAAAATATGGAAATATTTTTAGACACAATGCGTAAGAAAAAACCTAATATTTAGGAGTAGAAGTCAAAATACAGTGTGCTATGCCAAACCATAGCATTGGTTTGCCATGGACATCCCCCCCATTTCAATTTCCTAGCTAATCAAGGACTAGGGTCTCTTTGGGTTGTTGGATAACTTTGTAGCTACCAAGAACTGATTTGGGGTGCAAAACTTGTTTTTAAATAGACAGCACACAAGATCTAACCTTCATGAGGTACATCACAGTTGCTAGTACTTACCTATCAGCAGCACTGCAGCTGCAAATGGAAATCTATACCATGAATCTCATTAATATCACAGTATTGACCATCTTTCCCTCCCCATGGTAATTCATAGTTCCATTTCCCTGCTTTATTGCTCTGCAGGTTCAGGTGACATACTGCAAATAGTGACTGTGTGTCTGTATTATAGTTTGCATCACTCAGAATCATTTCCTCCCAGACGTTTCGCAATGTGTGACACTCTTGGCTGACCATTGTGACATCCACTGATCAACTGTGCAGTCAGGATTGAAATTTCTTCTGCATGAACTGGCTGGAAATTTTGCTTCTTTCACTAGAAACTGCAGCTGGTAAAACAGAAGGCCCTGTGGGACCCAGACCCAAACTTTTACCCAGGCTATACACAGGGATAAAATCATGTATGTAACTTAAATCATTGAAAAAAGCACTAAAGGACAGCCTTCAGTTTTTGCTGGGGATAAAATATTGTCACTCATAAGTGACATATACAAAATCTGATACTGGAATTGGAGCATCAAATTGTTCAATCCCCTCAGTTGCTGGGGATGTACAGGAATATCAATGTGTTTCGAGTAGTGGTTGTGTTTGTTTTTTTTAAAACATACATCAGCGTTTCTGTAGTGTATAGTTATTTAGACAGACAATCACCTCACTAATGAGTAAAAGTGGATTTAAAATAAAAATATTTAACACTGAGCACTTATGGGTGAGGACATTACTTGTGGAGGCAATCCCCTCTCCAAAGTTTATTACATTCCAAAATAAATTAAGTTTTCTTAATCTATAGTTAGCATCTGTGCTTAGTGCATTTTTTTTTCTAAACAAAGATAAAACGCCATGTATAACAAACTAATGGTTTAGAAATAGCTTTGACATTAATCACCCAAGTACCAAATTGGTGCCAATCCATTTATCTTGTCTGTGATATTTTCAGAAGAATGATAGAAAAGTAAACTGCCAAAAAAATATGAAGATGCTTAGCTCAAGTAGAATAAATTCCAGTGTTTGTTAAAAGAAAAATATGAAAAGGCCATTAAACACATGCTCACACAAATTTATTGACATTAAAGAATGAGGGGACCATTTGCTGTAACTAAATATAAGATGATTAAAAGTGGGAATTACCAATTAGAATTTATACATTATCAATAAGTACTGTTAAAAATACTGCAGTACTGCCTGAGCCTACGATAATATCAGTTCATTTTATTTTTCAGCACTGCCATTTCTCAGAACTCTACACAGAACTTCCTGTGCACAGTATCGTTTACTGATTTCTTGTGAGGAGAAAGTAATGCATTTCCCCTTGAATTAAATATCCAGTAACAGGCAGCACATAGGAAGCATCCTCCCTTCCAAATGCTGCTTGCTCTCACTCTGCATTGACCTAAACATGCATGCACCTAAATCCAGATTTTATGATAGCTAGCATAGATTAACTACAACCTGTATCAGCACCTACAATAATACAGCAATAACCTGTTAGGAAACTACAGAACACCTGCAGAAACAGACAGGCCTGATGGTTGCAGGCTGCTGCCCAAAAATCTTGGTTCCCTTGCTTAGCAAGATCTGACCCCTCCAGATGGTTACTCTTTCTCCATGGCCAAAAATGGATCTCTTTCTTTTCCTTAAAATCAGGGACACTGCCAATGTAAAAAAAAAAAAAATTGTTCCTTTGAAAGCAAACTGCCTGAGGACCTGTTCAGTCCTGCCAGCTTCTGGCACCAGCAGTGCCAGCCCTGAGTTTTAGGTACCACCACCATGAGATTGATAAGGAAATCAGTGTCCCTGTCAAAGGGGAACAAACTTGGGGAGCACCAGGAGCAGGAGTAAGATAGGGTAAGTGACACATGGGCAACTTCCCATTTAGGACTGAAACAGTGAGATCTGCAAGAAGTTTTTGGGCAGGTAGGAACCATGGAGGTTCATAAAACCCTGATTCCCTGTACTGCTGTCCTTGAAAGCACCTAATTTCTGCTCGTAACCCAGTTCACTCTTATGACAGCAGGCTTTAGTCCCTGCAAAACAGCAACACTGAGGCTATTGCAGGGTCTATTGCCTACAGACTAAGGAAATACAATCTGTGAAGATCTCTTGGATCGCAGTCCCCGTCATGACACAGATGCATATGAAGACAAAAAGGAAACATGCAAAATAGAGATGACATGTCATAAAATTTTCAGACTTTCAGAAATATAATGCCCCCATACCAGCACCTTAAGGTCTCAGTAGAAATCTGCGCTGCAGGCTAAGAGGCTCCTTAACTCCAAAGGTCTTGTAAGAGTCAAAATTACAAAATGCTTGGATGGGGCTGGATAGGCAAGAGGGGAACTTGCTTATGCTTATGGTTATTTTACATTTAGGCACAAGCTGCAAGGTTTCCTGTATGCAGATGTCAATATTGGCATAGTCTGCAAAACAGTAAATATCTCCTGATGCCTTCAGAAACCTTGGGTAGTCTGGCCATGAACCATATGGGAAGCAATCCTCACAAACAATAAGATCAGGTGTATTTATCTCATTTAGTGCCATGAATTGCTCTCAAATCAATTGGAATCACAGTTTTAGTTTTAAATTCACCCTTTTTGCTATCTCTGAACCCCCCCATACTTTCCATATGATTTGAGGGACCACACTACCTCCATTAATAACTTGGTAAAATATTTTTTCTGTATAGTTTTGTCAGGATAAAGGTCTTCTCTAATGCTGACAAGCATTAAGCTTTCAAATTTCTCTAGGTCCCTTTTTGTGGCCTCATATTTCTTCTCCTTAGTTCTGAACTCCATTTATTTCCCCACAAACCAACTCATGACAACGTTTGTCAATGAATTTAATGCTCTAGTTAGCAAGGAAGAAGCTTGTTAGCTAACACTTATTATAAATTCTCTTCACTCTGTGGGCAATGGACTATACAGACATTTGACTAGGAGATAAATTACAGAAAATAATTTTAGGTATTATTTATCCACTCAAAGTAGTCAATCTGAACTGAATGCAACAGAATGATTTTCACGGAGACAGCTGTAGCAAAAACGGTCCGATAAAAGATATGTCTGTATATAAAATATAGCCAATAGAAAGTGCTGCCTGTAGATAGAAGGGAATACACAGTATTAAGCATAAATCTCTAATTATGCCAGGCAAAGGCTGCTGGTCAGTGGGCATATGAATGCAGACCTAGACCATCTGAAACATTTCAGTGATGGAAGGGAAAAAAAAAATCTAGGCAGCTTAGAGTGTCATATAGAGTGCCTACAGATATTTGGCCTCTGAGACATACTTAAACCAAGATGTTAGGCTACTCAAATACTTTTGAAAATCATATTAGCTATGTATCTCCTTCTAAAGGAGCCCATATAGGCTGTAGTGTCTGGCCCTCAAGTAGGTCAATTGTGATCCTAAATCCAACGTCTGTGCATCTCAGAGCATTTCTAAATTACCATTTTCATAACACATTTCCTAGAGGAATCTCTGAGTCAGAACAACTTTTGTTGGAAGCACCAAAAGAAAAACATTACTATGATGCATGGAGCATTAGTTGCACTGCAAAAAGAAACAAAATAATGGAATCTCACTGTAATGATTTTCAAAACTATTAACTTTGTTAATGAGTCATTAAAAATTTACTCCTTGCACTGATTCAGTGAGAGAATACAGTCATTCATTAAAATCTCATCCAGAAGGTTTTAATCCAACTGTCTCTTGAAATGTGCGGACAATGCATATGTTTGGTTTTAAATTACAAAAGTTTAAGCTGTAGAGAAAAATCTATTTTGGAAGGAATAATGCTCAAGTTTCCTTAAAGTATTTACTACAGCTTGATTGCAGATGTGTAACTGCAGCTAAAAAATATCAACACAAAAAAAAGGTGGACTCACACCTGACATACACGAAATCCTCAGCTATTTATCATTATCAAGCACTTTTATCTGCTGTTAATCATGTTGAATGCAAATAATGATACATGAGGTCACAGAATAGGAGGTATGTATTAAAGGACAGTAATATTTATTTACAATTATATAGGAACACTAGTCCAATTTTAGAGGGTTTTGTTTTTAAGTAGGCAAAGGAGAGAAAGCTGGCAGTCCAGCCAACTCCTATGATTTCATTACAAATCCAGTGACATTTCATGCTCAAGTTGTGGCTCCTGAAGCCCTCTAACATGAAGGAAATTCTCAGCTTTTCTTTTATTCATAAGTGACTTGCTTTTCAGCTGACAGGGAAAGCTTGAAAAATATAAACCCTAAAGAAATACCCAGGAGAAATACACATCCACACTCCCTGCAGTCTTGGGATTTTAAGGCAATCTCATGACTTATAGAAACTTTGCTCACAACTTCTCTACTCTGGCAAGTACTGGAGTTTTCTGAAGGGATCTATGAATATGAATACACGATTACAATATTGAGCCAGGAACTACTGTATCTTAAATTAGAACATTTTCCTTTGATGTGTGGTGAACTAGCAGACAATGGTGCTGTGAGAAAAGTCACCAGGGAGTAAATAGCAGGCACTTCTGAAGGCCACACCAGAAGGAAGGTGGCCAAGTTTCAGGCTTCCTGTCATCCACTGTGCTGCCAGTTCTGTGCCACTACAGTTTAGGATCCAAGATCAAAGGTCCTTCCCTAGACAGACGCAGGAGTATCTGCTGGAACTGCCTAGGTAGACAAGTTGAAAGAGATAATTTGGAAAGAGGAAGAAATGGAGAGACTTTTCAAGTCAAACAATGATAAAGACAAAAAAAATCTGAAAGATATCCTTAGTTTATTTTACTGTTTCAGCACAAGCAAGATTGCAGGAATACCCTTTCCAGCCTCAGTCTGGAGTCTCAGTACAAAAACCTCAGTACCCTCCACCACTCTGGTAGACATTTAAACTGATTGTCTCAGGAGCCTCTATAAGCAAAAGTGTGGTTTTCAATAAAACCTCTGAGAGTAGGATCACAAAAGATTTCGCTTTAGCTTCAGTAAGAAAAGTGAGAATAAATCACTAAGAGGCAGGGAAGTTTTATATATTAGTTTCAATAAAAGGGATGTAGATCTGTAGAAAAGCTAATAAACCTACAAGACTGCCCACAATATTCAATATGAATGTTCTTGCAGGCCTCAGAAATCCTTCCAATGCTACTGAGAATGATTCTATGTATTTTCTAGATTAAAAAAAATGTCATCATACTAGAAGAATACAAAACATTCAGAAAAATGTAGAGGAAAATATTAGGTGCAAGAGGCTGCACAAATTTCATGCAGTGGTAGGTTAGTGTTAAGTGAAAAGAATTCTCCGGTTACCTGAAGGTCAAGCTACACAGCAGAGCTGCTTTAATCATCCTGACAAATGGATAAACTATAATTAATTACCCATCTCACCAACTCAGGCCAAAGATGAAGGAAATAATAAACCTTGCTAAAGACCTTCAGTCAGATCACCAGTGAGGGTGATTAAGAAAGTCCTCCCCTTGGCTGTGGTTAGAAAGGTCTAAGAACATTTAGAGTGGGAGGGTGAGGCATAAGCTCTCTTGCTGCCATCGTCTATTTAGCCAAGAAAGGGAAGGCTTCAGAACCATTCAAAATGTGCTCATGTCACAGGCCAAAGCATATGACTGCTGTGCCCCTGATCTTCACAATGCATTTGCTAAATAGCAGAAGGCAGAATAAAATCCAACAGCTTAACAGAATTCACTATTTCTTTCTCCTCTGCCATGAGAAACTTCATCTCTGCTAGCTACCAGTACAACCTCTAGCCTCTCCCTTTCCTGCTGCAGGAGTTTTTAAACCAAAGGCCATGAAAGTAAATGTAAACATTCCTAAAGTTTTCATTAAAATCAGAGTTTTATTTTCAATTCCCCTTCCTAGGAGTAACTTATTGTGAGCAGAAGGACAAGGTTTCGAAGTCTTTTCATGATAATTTCCTCACCAAAGTTCAGAGGGCTTTTCTCCAAATCTTGGAGAAAAGCCCTCTGAACACACTTTCCAGTATACGAGAAGTCTCTCAGCTGCTGGACTGTTTTGTGGAGATCTCTCACCATAAACAGACACAACTGCGTCAGCACATCCAAGGAGACACTTTTCCAGAACAGCAGACAGTCACTGGAAACATGGCAACAACTGTGTTAATAAATCACAATTAAAAGCCATCAGCTTCATTAAGAAATTTTCCAACACATTTTATTTTCCTTTGTTGTGTTTTCAACTCCTCTGTGTTGCTCTCATTGCCAATGCACAAACTGCTCTTGTCCATGGTGGGCTGATCCTGGAAGATACTCAAGGCAGCTGTTGAGGTGCTATTTTCTATCAACATTGCATGGGAACTAAGCAAGCTGAGCATGATGTAGGATGACGCCCAAAAAGCACTTTGAAAATAGATGTTTCTCCTCTGGCATCCAGCAGGGACAACATGCTGGCACACTGATAATTATTTTTCCATTACTCTGAGAGCAGTTTCATTCTTCTTTATTTTCCTTTAATTGCCTTGACACTATTCTCTAATCTGATCAGAGTGAAGCAGATTTCAAAAATATATGTTTCTAATTCTAAACACGATGCTAATTGTTGACAAGCCTTGAGCAGTTTTGTTATGCCAAAAATGGCTGCTTGCTCTGGACCATTTCAAAATATGAGAGGCGCAATGTTTCCCAACTGCTGTGTTCTGGTTCCTGTGCACATGAAGGATAATACAAGATTAAAGTATCCTACTGGAAATGAAGGTACTAGTGTTTGCCTCAGGGCTGTGCTTGCAACTTCACAAGTAATCACAAAGTATCTCTCAACTTCTCCCCTATCTTCATCAGTTGAACAAGCAAAAATAAAAAAAACCGTTTCCTTTATCTCAGTATTTTTGTCTATCTGCTTATTTTAATGCATCTTCTGGGACAGGAATGTCTCACACTGTGTGCACAAAAATTACAGCATCACACAGTATACCAGATCCTGGCTTGGCTGGAAGCCTCTAGCTGCCATAATAGTATAAAAGAGAAAGAACTACTGCCCATATCTAAAGGGCATTTGAAAACTGATCCTGCTGTAACTCTGCTGAACACACTTACTGCTTTTGCATTAGAATTAGTTCGCTCATCATCAGATATATTTCTCTTGAATTTTTCATCCCAAAATACAATACAAAATAACTTCTTATTGCTTTCTGCTATGAGCTTTAGCTCATGTCGCCAGAAATATTCTCCAGATGGACTCCCATTTTAAACATGAGGAATGGATGTCCACTGAGGTCAAAAGAACAATTACAAAGTTACTTGGAAGTGACTCAGACCAAAGCAAAGAGTGATTGCTATGGTCTGAGCTGAGCAGCAGAACATTGCCTGTTCTTCTGTCCCTGCACACATATTGTGGTTTGGTTTTAGCATAGTTTTAACCTTCAAAAATACTAGTACTTTCACATTTCCATAACCTTTATCTCAGATACGTTTCCTAAACTATCAATATACTTCCTCTTTGAAAACACCACCTTTATTTCAGTATTTTGAAACAAAAGCAAAAGGGCAAGGCAGGAACAAACTGTAAGTTCAGGCTGCATTTGGCAGGTAGTTAAAGTCAACAAAAAACATAATTTTTTCATCAGATAAACTATTCAACCAAAGCTCTGTGCACATATCTGCTGCAAACACTTTATTTGCTGCTTTCTTATTGGGTTTTGGAAAGAGTTATTGAGTTTCCTTATTGATTTTTAGTGAGTGAAACAGTAGTTTTTGTTGGGATCTTGACTGAGCTAATTGATAAACTCTTGCCAATAAACGATAGCAGGGGCAAAAAGGTAAATGAAATGCAATCAATGCTAGTCAGAGCAAAAAAATGCCTTCAGAAACTTGCAAAATGGTATCATTATAGCTACAAGCCAAGTGTTCCTGCAGAAATGTTTGAGAGCTGTTGGGGTAATGAGTGCTACAGGAAATGTAATGATTGCACACTGAGTAATTATCATGTTACATTAATTACTAGTACATCCAAGGATGCATGTTTATTTTAGTTTGCTGGGCAAGATAAGGTAAAATAAAGTATTCTATAATTTATTTGGCATGGAGGTTTTATTTCCTACAACTTGGTTATAACTGAAGATGCGATTACAGACATGCTCTGCATGCTCAGTTGAATCAGTAGGGGTCAACTTAAAAACCATATCAAAGACAACAGCCTGATGTCTCATTACAAACTACTGATAACTGATAATTGATCCATTGTTCAAACAACTTGTGAAAGGCATAATACAGTATGAATCCTTGTATTTTGTTGATCCAATGCCTTCTAAGCCATGCCTGATGCAACTTTTGTCAATTCACGCAACAAGCAAAAAAATCCCAACCCACGGTTTCACAGGAAAGTACCAACTTTGCCAAGAAAATGCAGATATAATGCAGCTGTTCAATCACCTAAAGGAGAGTGCTTGCATCCCTCCTCTCTCAATACACATGTACTTTTAGATGATATTAATGGCCATTATGAAATTGGCTATGGGTGACAGTTCAAAACATGAATCCATATGGCCAAGGAGGTGAGCTTAATGCAGTTAGCGTGGAGCATGTTGGGCAGATTTAGAGTTCATCCCTTCCACACTGCTGGATAATAAAGTTCAATTGTGCAAAAGATGTAGGCAAAGGCTTGGAAAAAAATATAGAAAAGCATTTTTCATAAAACATTGCTGCGCCTTTTTTTTTTTTTTTTTTTTTGGAAGTTGAACTCTGTCAGGTGCCACTGACACTTAACTGGGAATACCATTGTGGCTCCCCACAGGTATTTCTGTGTTAGGGTCTCTCTCCAAGTTTGAGGGCTTCTAAGTGGACTACATTTCCCATGAGATACTGAAAAATTACCCCTCTGCAAGCTGCTGTGCCCTCAGAGCCCTGCATAGTAATGGTCCAGAAGGGAAACTCCGTGCTTGAGAGGGAGGGAGAGGCTCACTGACACCATCACAAAAGTCACAGCTAATTGTCAGAAAAAGACATGCCTTGCCTCTCTCCAAACCTGTGTTGCTTTGCAACAAGGTTTATCTCAGACCCATTGACATCTTTTTCCCCTTTCCAGAGTTTCAAGTTTGCTTTCTGTGTCTGCTCTCCTGACCTCAATTAAAAGACTCAAATGGATGCTTGTCCTGAAACCTTGAACACACCTTAAATGAGTCCGTAAAAGGAGACGGCAGATGAGTGCAAAGACAGTGTGCTTGATAAGAAGACCCTTTTCCCATCCCATTAATTGTATTAAGTGATGCCTTGGAAGTCTGTTTGTACGAAACCCATTCTTAATTTATCACATCAGCTTACAAAATAAGGAGAAGATACATGCAAGAGTGCTCAGCAATCTAGTTGTTGTGCATGTCTGATAATGACATCCTCACATTTTCCATGGAAAATGACAGACAGTGGATTAGACAGTATGCTGAAACTACCCAAATCACCACCCAGATCCTCACAAGCCAGGAAACTGAGACAAAATGCTTTGAAAAGGAAAATTCATCTTAATACCTTCTGAGGCACCTGACTAAGTCAGGCCACCCTGTTTACCACCCAGTTTGAGACAAGAGGGGCTGAAAACAGAAAAAGTGGAAAAGGAAGCTACTATTGGTTGCTAACACAAAGATGAAGAGGGGGAAAAAAGGATACAAATCTTAAGGGTTGGAATAAAACTTGGCATTACAAGTGCCATAGTGGGTTAGTAACTATATTCCTTTGAGCCTCCTATTCTTTAATTCACAGAACAATAGTTGAGGCTCTTTAGTCAAGCGCGATAAGTGCCCTTTTTCTGGCTCTTACTCACAGCCTGTGCTGTTGTGCCCCTGCCCTGTACAGGTAGAGCACATCTTCCTGGTGGGAAATGAAAGATGACTCAAATTTCACAGGCGGCTGGAATCAATGCTCTCATCTCATGGAAAGAAAAGATGCTTCAGCCTTGCCAGGACAAGTTAACACCAACTCACTCTCATCTCAGTGCCCTTGTCCTAACTCAGGCTCCTGATCTGAACAGGTTTGCAAGAATTATACTTATTCCCTTCCCTAGGCAAGAAGGCACAAGAGAAAATTCTACTTTACCTCATAGTTTATACTTTACTTCCATATAGGCTCAGCCTGCTCAGCATCCACAAAGCTGAAGGAGTCCCTGGGGTGCCAGTGCCTCCATTAAGGAGTGTAGAGAAGTTTTGGTTTCACAGACAATGAGGGCTTCATCCACAGCTGAAGCAGAATTGAGCATGACTATAGGCAGAAGCAGCTTTTAAGGCAGCTGTTCAACTACTTGTACCCTAGGTGAGACTTTCAAGGTTTTGCAAATATTCTTAATGCAATTTGTTGATTTGCAGGGAGCAGGAGAGTCAGACAACTGTAACTATGGCAATAAGATCATTACTGATGCGGAAGATCTGGTCATTCCCAATGCTTCAGCAGCCTTCATCCATGATGCCAATTAGACAAATTCTTTGTGATTCCTTCAGGCTTCTACAGCACTGAATGCAGAGACTCAGCCTCTAACAAACCAGATCTACTTAAAATTATGTGACATTATCATTGTTTTAAAGTATGTTAAACAAATTTGGCCATTATTTTCCCAGGCTGCAAATCCTTTTCAATTTCAGCATCACCTTTAAGGACTAATTGCTAGTTACTGAAGACTGAGACACATGCCTGTGTTACAGAGGGTCAGAGCATGTTCTACCAGCTTACCCTGTCCACATCTCTTCATGAAGCTAGGGGAATAGATTGTTCCCAAAGAGTGCCAAGCCACTCAGAAATGTGCTCCCTTTGAGTACAGAGTTCTTTAAACCATTATCCCCGGTGGAGGTGCTAAACACATCTGAAAATCAGGAACAGGAGGTAATTCAGTGGATGGTGGTTGTTATACCTATGGTCAAGTCAGCCCATTCTGTCTTGCAAAGACAGTGCACTCATTCAATTTTTCTACACTGAAAGGCTCCAGTGATATTCTTTTGACCATTTCTTAGTGTGAAATAAAGAGCATGTGCAAGCATCTCTTAGGACCTACAGCTAACACTGACTGAATAACTGTTTTTCAGCTCTACTGTACCAGTAGAAACAGGTAAAGGCCAGAATTGGATGGCCACATCCCTTTTCATGTAGGATGGTCACTTGCTTGTTCCCTTCCTGGCTGGCTTGCCTTACCAGATCCTCAGCCATGTCTCCTGTGTGCTGCTGGATTTCCCAGTTCTCAGCTACATGGAGGACTGTCAAGGACCACATATCCCAGCTATGGCTCTGCCCATCGAATGCATCTGCTGGCCATGACAGAGCATTCCAAGCCCTTGGTCTCCTATAAATTGCCTCTGACCTTAGACCCAGCACTGCTGTTCTCCATCTACACTTCTGTCTTCAAGCTCAACAATGTTTTCTGCAATCTCTGCTCAGTGCACCATTCTTTATTCCCTCCAGAGCTTTATGGACAAACTAAGATGACGGTGAAAGAGAGGGTGATGTCAATTACTTGTGAAGCACTCAACTCACGTATCCCATTCTCCACAACAGCTTCCTCTCAAAGTTTTGGCCAACCATCACTTGTCTTTTTAATTCTGGCCCAAGCTGTTGTGTCACCTTGCTCTGTGCTGTTAAGAAGTAAGGTTCAACCCTGAGCTATGCAAAACCTTTGTCTCAAAATACCTTGAGACTACTAAGGAAGCTCAAGAATCAAGGCTTACAAAATGCTTTGATGCTAATCATCAGATGAAAGATGCCTTAGGAACAGAAATATCTTACAATAAACAAGAAATAACCTTTAAAAATATATATTTTAAATAGTTTCTTCTGAATCTGGGCAGATGGAACTCATGCAAAGGGAAGATACCTTGGATGGGGCAAAGTGAGGCATCACTCTCGTTAAGATACAACAACACTGTAATGGCAGCTTGAAAATTTATGGACAGATGAAGAGTCAGCCACAAAGGCTGATACAAACCAACAGCTTAATTGAAAGCCACTGTCCCCACTATTTAACTCTTCTGAAAGAAGAACACGGCATTCTGTGGAGAAAACATTTTCGAGCATAAGTGGACTAGGAGGATGAAGCGGGTGTGATTTAAAATAGAAATTTAACTCTCATCAGTCTTGACTTGATTACTGTGCCATCTAAGCCAGCGGAATTACTGTGATGGACTCAGGAGTAAAAAGTGAGAGGAACTTGTAAACATCCTGTTATTAACGCCCCCCCCCCCATATTTACTGCAAATCTCTTTGAAACACCCTCATTATGTGCCTTGCTCTGCCTGTTTCAACGGTTATTTACTGTCATCTACATTCCCCTTTTAAAGCAGATTATTACTCTTACTGATCAGCTCTTGTTATTGTATGAAAGTTTCCTGATGCAGGCAGAATATTAGGTGTTTTCTTTAAAGGTTGTCTTTTTGTTACTGTTCAACAAGTAGCTGTTCATAATTGCACAGCTTAACAATTACACTAATTTTTAAACTAAAGGTTGGAGCCATATGTTTTCTCCAGTATTTCCTGCAGCTAAAGAAACACAGAAATCAATAAAAAGAAAGCACTAATAATATTTTATGACTTCTTTATTTTCTTGTCACACATGCAGCAATAACTTATGGAGATAAACAAGTGCCTGTTTCTCTGATTTCATTTTGAACACAGAAATCACTGTAGGGCACACAATAAAACTTGATTTTTGGCTTATGCTCCACAACCAACAGCTAATCATCAGCTGAACATTTGATACAAGGTGCTCTGCTTAACCATTTGTCTGCTGTCTCCCTCACCTCTTTGTGTGCTCTTTGATTTCAATTAAGCTGTGACTGAATATATCACCTCCGAGTATTATCTTTCCTTAAATTAAACAGCACTTTTCCTCGTGATCCTAATCAGAAGCTCCTTGAGGGGGAGTCTCTGCTGTTACAACTGGGCACCAAGTCCTGCCCTCCCCATCGTCTCTGAGTAGAGCAGTGTTTGTGGTAGACCACAAGAAGAGGAATGGGGCTGCCACACACAGACAAAGTGATCAGACATTGATGGTAACACAGATACTGATGCCAAAAATAACAGCAAGGGAAGTGTGGTAAAAATTCAGCTCTTCAACAAGCACAGTACAAATAAATGAAATTCGAAAGCTCAGTTTAGATAAACTTGATTGTCTGGTCTATGTTCTCTGGCCCAAGCTTTCCTTAGGGCCATTCTAAAATTTTCAGAAGCCAAGATCAAATTATCAACCCGGTGTGTCTAATATTTTGGTCAAATTAATACTAGGTAAAGTATGTGAATTTTTCACCATAGTGAAAAATGTTCTTCCTTGTGCCATTATTGGTATTTCTGTGATCCTGAAAAATTACTTTTCTATGGACTGGGAAGTAGCTGTGTGAGGCTCCCTATGAAGCAGAGGGATACTGCTGCTAATACTGATGTCACTTAAAATAAGTGACCACTTATTTTAAACACTTCCTTGGACGTTTGCTTCTAATGGAACCTGCTGCAGACCCACAGCTCAGTCGGAAAGGTCAGCCAGCCCTAATGAAAGCTCCCGATGTTTTCATTACACCCACTGTCATATTTCTTGTTCTGACCCAGTGCTGTGCAAACAGCTTCACAGAGCAGACAATCAGTGAGACACACCCGAACTACCACTACAACTATTCTCTATATCTACATAAAACGACAATATATTTAAGTTAAGGTATTCAGAGACATTCCCAACCCGAATTCCACTGGGTCCGTGCTAAAGATTCCTCTAAAAATGTCATTGTTAAGTAAACATGCGACTTTAAGAAAGCCTTACAAATGATAACAAGGGGCAGCAAAAGGCTATTCCAACAGCCTGCATTAAGCAGCTTCCTTCTGATGCTTAATCCAGGAGCCTGGGCTCTGCAGGCTCTCTTAACATCAAAGGAGGGAAGCGCAGAGGCAGTGACAGTGCCATGGCTGTGGTATGACTGAACAACACTTCATTTTATGTGTGTAGATTCAGACACCATAGCAGGTGACTTAAGAAAAACAGCAAAGGAGAAAAATAAGCCTAAAATCAATGTTACCCCACATACAATCATTAGAACTTGACAGACCAAACTGCAATGCGTCAAAATCGCATCCAGTGCATTGAAAGCTGTTACTCCAGTGCAGTCAAAGTTGCCAATTAGGAAACACACTTGGATTTGGGAATATATATTCGTTTTATGATTGACTGTCCTTTTTGGTCAAACTCAGATCAAAAGGTCAGCTTTTAGATAACTACTACACAAGAAAGTGAATACTTCCTCTACTGCCACAAGGCCCCTGTGATCTCTAGCTAATAATTATTAGGGAGTTGTTGTAAGGCAATTCTTCCAAACACTGCCATCTCCACAGAAAAGGTGGTGATGCTATGGACATGCAGCGCTGCTGTGAACATACCATTCTGGCTTTTTTGTTGTCCATTTCTCTGCTTGCACAAAACAAATGAATGCCTCTTCCCCCAAAAAGACTGCAACAAACCCCAAACCAAATCCAAACCAAAGCCAAACCCTCTCGAAAGGCTACCCTACCACAAAAAGAAGGTGTGATGATCACTAAGGGGATGTGAGAGGTGTATGCTGTGTGTTTATCTACCTGTCAAGTCATCATCCTCTTCATGCTCCTTACAGATCAGTAGGGCAAGATCACTTTCCTTCTAAAACAAATATTTTAGATCTACCGTATCCTTAAAATCTGACATTTCAGGGTCTCTGTGGGGATGTGTCATGGTGAACTTGTAAGTCAGTGCCCTTTTTGAGGCAGCATGGGATACTCCCTCAACAAATCCTGCCTCTGTACATAGAGAGCCTGTGCACACAGGCAGATGGAGGGATTGTACCTTACACTATGAAGCAGAAGGGGGGCTGCTCAGAAGAGGGAAAGCCAAGGGATTCCCATGGGTTGTGACGCTTTTTTTTGTGGATCCTTCCAGCCTGTCCTGAGAAGTCTGTGCTCCCCAGATCGATATCTGGCCTTCTTATACCACAATCTCCCACTGCACCTGAATGCGAACACAAACACGTGCAAGTATAAATACTCTCTTGTGTCCTCTGGGCTTGTTTCTTTTTATAAATGCCAGAAAAGTTCACCTCCATTTCATGAGTTGAATAGAAAACACTGAACAGCTTTGCTCCCCAACAACGCTGTTTGTTTGCTCTCAGGAAAATATTGTCTTGCAGATGCCATCTTTCAAACATACATTCAACATCCACTTAGAGGTGCAAGTGGCTGAAATGAGGGAACAGTTTTGTTACATGGGATTTGTTTAACCATTTTTAGCACACCCTCCCTCTCTGCAGCACACCATTTACAACTGCCTAGCAGTAGACTACACATTTGTTTTAGTTAGCCTCAATCTTAAGCAATTTATTACATTTTGTGTATGTGTACATTCTTATTTTTGGCACCAGAGATTAAATCTCCCCTCTAACACAACCACTGTATAACCTTGGTCATATCTGGTGATTTTTGCACCAGTTCCTGGAAAGAGGGATGAACATTTCCTGACCACAGTCTATCATGACTGTACCCAGCTTTGGAAAAGGCTGCCTTTTATTATTAATGAACTCTGTGCTTCCCACATGGAGAAACAGCTCTCATTTAAGATCTTAAGCATTATTATAAACAGATGAGACAGGAAAACATCCTGTGCTGCTTAAAACTGGTTAAAAGGTTCCAAATGCCGTGTTTTTTTTATATTCTCCTGTATTAAGACTTGTGACAGGAACAAGATGGTATTTCTGCCTGGAACAGTCTTCTGCCTCAAGTTCGAAGTGACAAAGCATTAATGTATGCAAAATATGCAGCCTACAGCTTGTTCATTAGGAAAATGGAGAAGTAGAGGAGAGTATGTAGATTAAATGTCACCAAGGCATATAAAACTCTCTGTGGCTATATAAAACTCTTCCTTATGCATAGGAAAGTGCAACGTATAAAAAAGAGAGAATGTGCAACTGCTCCACTGCCAAATGCCTAGCAATGGGTAAGTGCAAGATAAGCCAGGAGCACATGGAGACCATAAACCTCAGTGAAGGTACCTCTGTAGCAAACTTGAATGTCTAAAGGCTTAAAATTGCCTGCAAGATGTGCTGTTTTTACTCAGACTCTCGATTCATAATTTTGTTCTGCCTGGCTGTATTTGCTGCACTTTACAATGCCTTGCCCCGCCCTTCTCCATTCCTCCTCTGTGTAGGTTCAGGTTGGTTCACTGCTTGTAGCACTAAGAGCATTGGGGATGTTGCTATGAAGTTGAGACAGGTTGTGCCAAAGGACCAAGACACTACAAGGAATAATGAATTCCAGTCTTGGATTACTGTTTCCATACCACAGTCTTGGGCCTTGCTTCCTCTCTCAGCAAGTATCTGCTGAAGAAGTTGGATTTGGTTTTCCTCTCATCAGACTAGGTCACAATCTCTTCCTCCTCAGCACCTTAAGTATAAGGTTTTCTGCTTTCATGACCACACGCAATACACAAAACAAAAACTGAAAGCTGAACGATGATCCACCAATTCCACTATTTGCCAAAAAGAGGGTGAAGAATTTTATGTCAGCAACATCATTAAAATTTGAAGACATGTTTCTGAGCCTATCCAAACAGTCATCAAGTTTTAACCAGGTTCAGAAGACAGTGGCAGGCAGAAGGAAATTAAGTTGTTTAATTTTAACATTTTTAAACCCATTTTTTTCAGTTTAGAATGTATTTAAATTACATGAGCTAGCCAGAGTTTCAGTAGTGCTTTTGGATCAATTTACAATGGAAAAAGAGCAAAGGAGCTAATTTTCAGCTGACCTTACGCATGCCTATACTAATACTCACTGTCCTACTTCAAGGCCCTCATGTTCCTGCAAAATCAGAGACAGCACAGCTCACTGCCACAAGCCATTTTATTTTCCACCAAAAAGATGTTTCAAGCATTTATATCACTAATATTACTGAAAATGTGAAGCCTGATATGTTGTTTGAACAGAACAGCTTATTTTTCTTTTTAGTATTGTTCTATTTTTTTCTTTTAAAAACATGTGATCACAATCAAAACAAAAAAATCTGCCAGATTTAACACTATTTTTTGATGAAAAACTAATTTCAGAATTCTGTTTTGCTATCCCCCTTGGAATAAAAATAATTTCTTGGTACAAATCATCTACAAAACAGAAAACCTAGGACAAACCTCCTAATATAAGCAGAGAAAAACAATGAAGGAAGAAAACACCCACTCTCAGCATTGACTTTTATCAAAATGTGTTATTAGTAAAGAATTAACTATATCAGTCCATGAGTATGGTTTTAGAGCTGGCTTGAAGCTTTGTTCCAAGGGTCACGTGAGGTATAAATCAAGAAGACATTGAAACTCAGCTATAATATTTGACCTTCCTCATAAACCTTTACCTTCTGCTCTCCAGAGATGGAGGTGAGGTAGAGGGAAATTTCTCCCTTTTTCCTAAATAGTTTTTTAGCTCATAATTGAAGAAAAAGCCCTGTGATCTCTAAAGGCATTAAGTTCAGAAAAACAACCCCCCTTAAAGAAAGGAATCAAAAGATAAGGGCCTTCTCTGTTATAGATAAAATCTATCTCGAGGGAGCTAACACTTGTCTTTGTGCTCGGTTCTATGCTTATGGTTTTCACTAGACAAAATGCAAAATCATAGACAAGACCTATTTCAGCAGTTCTGTCTTAGCAATCACAGGGCCAGCAGATGGAGCTGAGGTTCTGCTTTAAGCAAGGAGCGCAATTAATTTCTGAAAGTATTTCAGTGAACATTATGCATGTGTATAACAGACAAATATGTGTAGACACACTACTCTCTGTATAAATTCGGTGTATTTCAGGTTTCAACAAATAATTTGAATGAGCCATAGGAAGTATTAAATCAGGTCCACAAGTGTTTCTTCTGTATGCTCTCCTGCTGTCTAACAAAGGGTTAGCTTTCCTTGGCTGTGGCTCCTTTATGAGTCACTAATCCTTAAAAACTTGCAGGAGTGCAGTCCCTCTGACACCTCTGCTTCTCTTCAAAATATAATTGAAATTGGCCACCAGCTTCAAAAACTGTTAGACAGACAAATATACACGTCCAGACAGTGGAATTATTTAAGCCCTACTACCTACCATAGCAACCAAGATGTAAAGCTCCTAAAAGACTTAACCATTAAAAACTGGGTTTGTGCTCCATACTACCTTGCATATGAAAAAATACAAGCTTTTCCCCATCTACAAAAAATACAAATACATTTAAAAAAATAAATATACACACACACAGGGGGAGCAGTACTGCAAACTTAACAGCCAAAGCACCAGTGGGAGTCTAAGGGAACTCTACCACTTCCTCCTTACATTCACATAGTCTGCCAGAAAACAGACTGAATTACTGGGACAATAGTAAGTGATTCAAGTCAAAAGGTATATATGCCAACACCATTTAAAATGACTTGCTAACATTTTCTTCCACCGTTTTAATGAAGTTGGCTTGAATCCCTGGAGTTTAAGTTTGTTAGAACTCAAATGTGTCAAACTTATTATATATACAGTTGTTGTTAATGCCTGTTACAAGATATGTAGCCTGAATTAGTGCTGTCGTAGACCCTGGAAAACTTGATGGCAATTACTACTTCTTTCTACTTCCCAGTTTACCAAGGAAAAAAACCCTTCTTTTCTAAAGTGATTTCACCCCAACCAGTGAAAATTCAGGGTAGGAGGAAGACACTGCAGTCTGTGCTATGTAGTGACTCTACCACAGCCAAATGTAGAGCACCTGAACAAAACTGTCCAAAAAATGATGAACATTTGGTTTCATCAACAGCTTTGAGATTTCCAATTCCAAATTCATTAAGAGACAAAATTAAACATGACATTTTAGGAGAAAAATAATTGCTTTGGACTGATCGAACATTGTGCTATAAAATAAATTAGATTGCATTTATACATTGCATTATAATGATGCCATTAAAAAAAATCAGCAAAAATCCTCCAATAAAAACCAACCAAACAAAAAAACCTCCACCCAAATGGAGTCTTTGCAGATTCAAAATGGGATGTTTTGACATTAGTCAAGATTTCTCTCCCCTACTGCTTCCAAAATAGCAGCCCAGAAATCAATTCACTTTCAGGAACTATTTGGACTGTGACAAAATCAAAATGAGTGTATCAGTTCGTCACAGGTTTCTCCAAATGACTCAATCCTATGGTGCAGTTCAGCCTTTGAACCTTCAAAGCTCATTCAATGTAATAACTATTATATTTTACCAGGACTGAAAAAAACGCCCAGATGTCCTGAAGCCTCCTTGCCTTACTCCTGATGGCACAAGCTCCAGACCATTTGAAGCATTTGGCCACACATGGCTCATCACCCACATCTCCCAGCCTCTTTCAAAAATTCTCTTTGTTCGACTTCCACATGTCCTATGCTTCCTTTGCAATAAAAGACTTTTTTATTGACCCCTTTGCCTGAAAAATATTTCCTGATAATTCACCTAGAGCTTCACACCCAGCCAGACCTCCTCCCTCCCACAGCTGGTGCTCGGGTGACAACACAAGTGCTGCTGATTGCAAAGGAGGGGCCAGACTGGCCTGTGACTGGGAAAACGTAAAACAGCCAGCAGGGAACACCATCTCCTGGGAAATTTTTCTTTCATTAAGCAGGAAGGTCATGCCTTTATTAGCCTCCAAAGCTGATGCGCAATTCCCCTTCTAGGCTGGAGGCTCAGGTCCATGCAGCTGTGGCCTTTTGCTGCACAGCAGAACCTGCTATTGAAGTGAGTTCTTCCTCTGTACTAACGTATTCATGCTCCATACAAAAGGTATATAAGGATGTGCCTCCAGGAGAAATTACACTTTTTTAAAAAGCTATTTTCCCCATAGCCACTACTGTAGATAAGCTTTGTCTTTTCCTGACATAGGAGAGAATTCTTGGTGAAAGGCGCTTCTGCAACTTGCATGATCTGAAGCTGCTTCTGGCTAGCAGATGTCTGAGCTGATGAGATAGAAGAGTTTTGCCTCCTCTCTCTATTTCCTCAGCCCAGTGCCTGGACTACAATGGGCTTCCCACACCATTCCAGACAGTCTGTTAAACGCTGCAATGGGGGCAAGAAGTGTCTACCACTCAACCTTCTGATACCTGCCTGGGAAAAGGAAATACCTCCTCTACAGAACTGGGTTTAATTATGTCCTTCTGCCCCTGAAGTTGCATCACGGCATCTATTTGCTCTGCAGTTCTGACAGTTTGTGAGGAGAGAGGCCCTGCTGGTGGAGGAGTCCAGTCAAGTTACGTGGATCTTTTATCCTAGCCTCAGGAAAAATGAGGCAGGCAAGACAGAGGATGCATTCCTAGAAATCCCATGATTTGACCGGATTCAAGATAATATTTCCAAGGGCTTCAGCAAATCCATACTCTACACTTTGATGGCTCAGCTCTAAATTACAGGTGGAAGATCCTGTGCACCAGTGTCACCCATCTTTGGGAACAACACAGTGGCCTGAAAGGAGAGTGAAGAGGCATCCTAGTCTCAACATGGGATTTCAAGAGATGGATTAATTCTCTTTTACACCAATTTGAGCATGAGAGGGACAAGGACTGCAGACCTGTAGACTCATCACCTCCTTTGCCTTCTTCATGTAAGGTTTCATCCATTCCTGTACAAAGCAGTTTTCCCATCTTCATAGGGACTTTAATGTGAAGATCCCCATTACAATCACATAATCACCATTCAGTAAACCATGACATCAGTGGTGCATACTCCACTTGTATGGACAGGTAAAAGAATAACAGAAGAAGTTGAGGATATGAGTCAGAATACAGGGTAACATGATGGTGCATGTATTCCAAATAGCTTTGGTGTCAGGTCCAGTCCTGCATACATATGGAACACAGAACTGTCCTAGAAATTTCAGTGCCAGCTAAACTTTGAAGCCCCACCATCACTTTTTAGATATGCCAAACCCAGATGGGACTAAACTATGTTGAAAAGAGTTTCCCACTGAAACAGTTCCCATTCCAAGGAATGTATGAACCATGACAGAAGAGAGACTTTGAAGTCACTGGAATACAATTCTACATTGAAACAGTTTCCTCGGCAACCAAAAGTCAAAGCAGCCTTCAAAGAATTGAGACACAAAAACCTTTCACTCCCAACAACTTTTCAATTAAAGAGGGACAAACATACTTTTAAATTATGAAATGGTAAAAGCTTTCTAAAAAGCCCAGTGCTGTGTAGCAAGCTCCCATAGCAATATATTTCAGTGAGATAGCAACATCTCCTGCAAGGTTTCAAGGACAACCATAAGACATAGACCAAAAAGAAAAGGATTAACACAATATGCTTTTACAGTGTGCTCAGTGCAAGTATCATAAGGTCTCGGTTTATGAGTCCATTCCACAAGATCAGTTTGGACACACTGTGCAGGATATAATGACGGTTTTAGACCTCTACTGTTGATGTGGAATCCAAGATTCATTACCTTTAGACAGATTCTGGTCTGATAATGGGCAGGGCAGTAGCTCTAGAGCATGCCTATAGTGCATTCACAGCGCCAAGGTCCCCAAAGGCAGGCAAGAACTCGCGCTAAGCCTGTGCAGCAGCAGTGGGTGAGGCAGAGCTCAGTTCATCCCTGTGGCAGGGCCCAAGCCAGCTAGGTGGTGCTTCAGGGTGGAAGCATAAAGTAGCAGTGCTACTACTTTATGTGCATAAAGTGCATAAAGTAGCATCTGCTACCACTGAAATGAAGGCTCATTCCTCAATTTCACAATGCCTGCAGAACCACGGATTAGAAAGAAGCATGCTGCTGACAAAAACCTGCTGTGGCAAGACAAGAAGTTGCCTTGGATTCAGCATTCAGGCTGGGAAACATGAAACACAAGGAAGAGGAAAGGCAGAGTTATGGTCAATAACATGGTCTGAAACAATAATAGGTGAATTCTGATGCCAGAAAAGTTATGCATCTTCACACCAGGAGGAGCCAAAACAGATGTCTCTGAACCACTGTTACTTTATATCGCCAGAGACACCGTGAAATTGAATCCTCCTTATGTGACAGTGTGGGATACACAATTCTGCAAGCTGTGTCCTGTCACTGCAGAAGATGAAACTTTGAGCTACGCAGATGAGATTCTGCAGGTGCATAATCTTACCTCCCAAGCTTGGTGAACAAAATGCATGGGAATGCAGACATTCCTCCATATAATTAATACAGGTGCATTGCTAACAATGGGACTGAAAATATCCAGCTTCAGGCAGAGAACAACATTTCAGGAAGATATTTACAGTTTATCATTAAGAAACAAAGAGAGATTAGTGAATTATAATGTCAGATAGCCGGCATGCTTTAAGAATAAGACTCACCACCAGAATCAGGCATTTGCCTGATCTGTAGTCCTCTGTGTGTATGAATATGCACTGTACATTCTCACTTTTATGGAAAATCACCTTTCTCTTCCCTAGGATTTCATGTCTTTATATACATTCTTGCTATACTGAGAATCCACAATAATGTTACCAGCGAAATTGTCTATGAATAATATATTACTGCATCACATAAAATAGTCAATGATTTCTTGAGGAATAATGAAAACTACTAGTACTTACTGGGTGTTCAGGCCAGGCAGTACATTGCTTACTAATTTATTTTAATCTTTGTTAAATAAAATATTCAATTAATTAATCTCTAGTGTCATACATCATGACATCAGAGCAAAGGAGCACCCAGAATGTATTCATAGCCCACAGCTCAGCTCTGCTGCAGCACAATTACAAGGGGATGCTGAGGACACGGGAATTCTGAGCTGGAAGGCAGGCATCACAGCTCACCTTTCAGCCTGAAACTCATAAAACCTGAGCTTCACGAGCAGTGCAGAGCCTACAATAGCCATTGTTGTGCCCAAAGTGAAAGAAAATAAGAGGACAGGCCCAGCCAGCCAGATCTTTGCAAGTAGGAGGGTGTGTTCAAAGTGGGGTATGTCCAAGATGATTCTGAGCAAAGTGATGGTAGCCAGCTGTGGATCCCACCCCAAGTTTTCCCGGGATTCTTCTTCTATCTCAGCCACTTGCTACGACAAGACCTATCAGTGAAGGATTACACTGAACACTCGAATATTTAGATAACTTTCAGTTCAGTCTGTTTATGCTCAATCACTTAACCCATCAGCCTTTGCAAAACAGGAAAATCTCACTGCCTACAGAGTGCATCAAGCCAGACTGGCAAAGAGTGAAGTATATTTCCAAAATACAATTCTTATTTAAGTAATGATACTGCAAGGTGCAAGAAGAATTGCTAAGAATAAATCAAAAAAACAAGTCTGGTTTAGAGGGTTTATTATTGTTTTCAAAAATAAATACATACAGGAAAACTTAGTCCTGACCTGCTGACAGCAAAACAATAGAGATATAAAATCCTCAGTCTTCAACTGCTAGATATCAGATAACATTGAGAATTTTCCACTATAACCCTTTGGAAACAAAATGCTAACCAAATAATCCCAGTTTACTTCTCCAGGAAAAACTGACACACTGATGTAATATTAAAGTGATTACCTGACTGAAAACTGGCAAGATTGTCTTACTCTTCACATGCTATTTTATTTTCTTACAAAGTATCAGCTTGTTTTGTTATAAAGTATTAAATTTTAAGCAATGTTACCTTGTTTGAAACATACCCAGATGACACACTTTTGCCTTACACCCTTCATCAACAGTAGGGATGGCTGCAGTGGCAAAACCTTCTGACAAGCAAAGTAAATTATATGCTGATAAAAATCAGAGGAAAAATTAGGTTTCAGTTATTGCAGTTTTCTTCTTTCCTGCTCTGTCCTTTTCATCATTACAAAAGTGGATTGAGATAAGAGATAAAAACTAGAAACAAGGCACAAGTCTCAGGGGGAAAGCCCCAAAACATTTCATCCTGTTCTAAATGAAAAGGTTGCATTTCTACCTAATTCTAAACCAACAGTTTTCCATGCATTTCATCAAAGAAACAAGAATAAAGCATGACAAAAACTAAACCTCTTTTTTTTATCATCCTCATATTTTCTTTTTCCACCAGACCTCAACCCACTTTTTCAGGAGACTCTAGTAAGAGCTGCATTTACCTTTTTGTAACTCAAGAACCTAATGCAATGCCTTCAACTCCTTCAAATGTACCCTCATGTGAACCATCTACAAAATGTGCTCACAGAGGACCGGGAAATGAATGCTTGGGGCTGGTCCTGGAGTGATTCTCTTTGGGTTCAGTGCCACCTGACTTCCACATGCACAGGAATTGCTCAGGAGAGGGATCCACTTCAAAGTGGACTTCTAGAGAATCCAGTAACTCAAAGACAAAGCTGGACTGCACAGACTAAGGCATTTTTTGGGAAACTTGTATGGGAAAGAGAAAGGGATATAATTTGGTTAGTCAAACAGCAAAGGGTTGTCTCATTAAGAGCAAAGGGGAACTAGGAAGGGAACTAGGCATCCAAAAGGATGGTACACAGGCACCTGAGGCTTGGCACTGTTAGGTTAATAGCTGGATTCAAACTCAGAGGTGTTTTCCAACCTTAATGATTCTGTGATTTTGAAGACACAGGAAGTTCTTGCAAGTGTATTTTGCTGTAGTTCAAAACAAAACCCATAAACCACAAAGACAAAATCATTAAGTAGAACAGAAAAGTAATCCCTCAAAAAATGAAATCTGAAGCAGTGGTGAGTTCAGCAGCAGTGAGGTGATATACAGGATTTCATGCATATGAGGAATGATGATGATCTTTAAAAAAATGCAGAAGACAACCTCCAAGTTAACAACTTGCTAAGCACTGTCTGCCAGGGAGAATAACAGAAACCATTTCTAACATTTTTTTTTTCTGCAGACAGACTCTGTGATTCAGGGGAGGAAGGGAAGATCAGCAACCAGAAAACCTTCACACTCATCTGCTCTATTTCCATTTTACATTATTATTCCTTTTTTTGTATTGCGGTGCGCATGCAATCTCATTCCCTGGGAATATGAAACCTGCAGTCACTATTTCTTAAAAGACAAGTTTCTAAACAGTCCAATCTTGCTGCCTTTCTTTATAGATATAATCTCCATTTCTCTAGGTATTTTCTATCTTCCCAAAACCTCATTTGTACTCTTAAATCCCAACAGGTTTTGTCACGAAGTTGTGATTTTGCCAAAACTTTCTGCTTCCTGTGATAATCTCTTGGCTCTCTGGACAACTGGCCACTGTGCAAGTCCAAACCCAGCTACCCCTAATACATTAAGAGGGACATTACCCTGTGGCTGGTAACACTAATGTTGAAAAATAAATGCTGGTGGTTTGCTTCAGACTGTTATCCACAAAAACCACAGCTTCCCTCAGAAATTTGGTCCTTCCTGTGTAAGCCTGAAGCTTGGCATGGCCAGTGATACAGCACGAGAACATAAACGTGTCTATAGTTCGTTTGAGTCTTAAACACTGATATCTATATCTGATGCTTTGAGCTAAAGTGTAACAACTGTAGCAGCAGCAATGAGCTGGTCTATCAGCCTTTCTTCCTCAGACACTTTTTCAGAACCCTGAGTGAAAAGATTCAGTTGTCCTATTCTGGAGATAGAGAAACTGGAATGAATTGAAGAGGATGTGCCTTGCCCCTGACCAAGCGACAAATGAGGAGTTAAGCTGAGATCAGCACTGGGTATCCTGGGCTCCAGCCTTGTATGCCACCTCAGGCAGACTGCTCTAACACACCAGAGAAATGTAAAAGTACATTTAATCCATTAAATCTTTCCAGGGTAGCACTGGGGAAGTGCACTGATGGGAGCCCACTGGACTGGAGGCCACAGCGCTTCCTGAAGGAAGCTTTTTTTTAGCCTGACACAGCTCCTCAGGAGTACATATCCATGAGAAATTGATTTGAATGCTTTCCAAGGAAGTGTGACACTGCCTAGCTATACACATTTCAGCATGGCCCTTTTGCTGTCATCTTCTAAATCAATTTCTTTCACTTGGTGCCAACACAGCATATTAGTTTTTAAGTTGCCTTCTCACTGAATAAGATATGGCAAACCTGTGAATTTTATTGGTTATAAGAAAGCTTTGAGGGGGAGAGGAGTAGAGAGAAATATCAAAGCTAGACTTCAGACCATATATTGCTTTTTCTATCAAAAGCAAAGGGGAAAAATTCATTCTTTACCCTGTAATGTGATTCATGGCTCTTTCCATAAGGCATTGATAATGTAATTCATTAATTTGGCATTGGTCGTCTTCACCATTTTCTTTGTATATATTTCACTAGTATGAGCCTGTCCACTCTTCAGAAGGTGTCCTGCCTTAAATATGTCAGCGCAACAGCAAACCTAAAGCAGCTGTATCAAATATGTGTGTTTTTGTGAGAGAAAATTGCCTAATATTAGCAGATAAAGCTAGTCAGAAATCTGAGGAGATGAATTCAGAGGGTTGGGGTAACTTACTAACTAATTGCTTTCTTCTTATTAAACTTAAGTTTTCAAGGAAAAAAGTGACTACTCCAATAGTTTCTCTTCTAGACCCCAAAGAATAAGTTTGCATGGATTGTGTTACAGAAATTATATTTTGAGACAGCAAGAAAAAAGAAAAATATTAACAAATAGATCACTCTCAGAGCACTGTATGGAGAAGACCAAAATCATTGCTTTCTTTTTGAACCATAAGTCAGGTAAAAAAGTCCAGGTACAGAAAAGTGAGTCACTTGCAGCAGTCTAACAGCTAAGGCAGACCACATATTTCAGTGCTGTGCCCACTTGGTCTTAGGGCACATTCTTTGGAGGTGTAAAATTGCTATCAGGAAAAAAAATAGCAAGCATAAGACTTACACATCTCTTACAGGAAATGTTAAAATATTAACTGATAGAGCACTTGAATGAAGTAGCTTATCACCATGAAGTTGCTCTACAATGGTCAAGATTCATATCGGCTTATAAAACTGTCCTATAGAAAATAACACATTCAAACTATGTTCCTCCAACCCGACAAGTTTAACTGATTATGATTCCTAAAATGAAGTATCTAGGTTGGATTTTCAAAGGGTGGAAGACATTCAGGCACATATTTTCAATTAACTTTCAACGGGAAGAATTTGACCCAGCTCTGCTTTGATTCTGCTTTAAATAAAAACTTTACTTAACATATTGGGTGATCAGGCTTGACTCTTGATACAACAGACGGCCGTAATATCCTGAGCACAAACAACCCTAGAGACCTATAAATGTCATTTGATGACAATTTTCCCATTTATGTGGCAAACAAGAATTTTAACACAGGCAGGGAAATGTTTGTCCTGCACTGCCTTCTTTACTGACCAGTGACTTGTGGTTGATATTAACTGCAGTGGACCATAATCTAAACGTTCATATTTTTAAATACTTTGAATATGCACAAGGGTTTGTAAATGCTAAAAACCATTGCTCTCTTTTAACATTACTGAGCCCTATTCATGCGCAACTAAATCAACCTGTAATCATTTGGACACAAGAGCACTCTGTACTGCAAGACACAAAAGAGAGCAGCTAAACATCAGTTTTCACAATAATTTCTAGCTAATTTGAGCAGATCAGTTTACCTCTCTCTTGTAAAACAATTCATGCCTGACATATAAACAAAATGCTCTCTCATAAAAACTTATTGAGAAAATGTACTGTGACAAAAATACTGTAATATCTAATGGCAGGTATTCAAGGCTTACCTTTATCTGCCAGGATTATAATCATTATATACCCAATATTCATACAGTGGTCCTAAGCACTGCAGTTTCTGTATAGTGTGTCTTAAACTTCTTCAAGCTGTTCGTAATGGATCAAGTAAATGCTATAGGACATAACTCCCAAAGCAAATAGTGTTTTGGGAGAGGTAACTTTATCATTCTTAAGTAACCTACATTCACTGCTGGGAAAGCACTGCCATTAGGTACCAGTTATGGTGTTAACTGATGTGGATTTAACTTCTCCACTGTTTTTGCAACTGCCTGTGGTACATTCCCTGATGTTCTTCATGCATCACCTGCTTGCTCACCTGCCACACACCGCTGGGATCCCAGACCAGGAGGAGGGGAATGCTTTTTCCCTGCATGGCTCAGGCTGCTTTGTAACCCTTGCATCTGCTGGGGCTCCGTGAGAGGCTGCAGTGCCCACAGAGCATAGATGGCAACAGCACTGCCACCTCCCATCTCGGCACTGAGAACAGCTTGAATCAAACCCATGAAGCACAACAGGGCTGCTCTGTGAACACCGATTAAAACACCTGCAGGATCTTTGTTTTTATTTCCCTGTGAGGCCTCCAGACTGAGGCAATTAGCAGCAGATTTTAGTGACTCATAAAGCATCAATGTAAAGCTTCACAGTCTTTGTAATCACAAGCTAAGCTACTTTGAATTGTACATGTACTACTAACTCTGCAGAAACTGTACCAGACCAGTACTAGAATCCACTTCCATCTTTATTAAGCTCACATTTTCTAAGTCTCTTTATCTTTTATTTTTGTTTTCCTACCTAATTTAACTCACTTTTGAGCTGTACAGTGCAAGCAGTCCTGCAGCCCAAGTACCAGGTGCATCTGGTTTGCAATCAGTTCCATACTGGCTTTATCTGGCCTACAGAGGGTATGAACATAGCTAAAAGGGAAGAGAGACCAGCTCACAATTTTACATTACTGCAGCTTATTCTGAGCCTACATATGTGTCTGGCCCATGTGGATGTACCCTGGGGGAGGTTACTTGGTTAATGCCTCTTACATAAAAGAAGGTTTCCTGTTCCTACAGACGGCTTCTGTCAAGGATTCTCCTTGCTGCAAAGATTCATAATTTAAACAGAGAAGACCCTAAATAATTTCTGAAGGTGCTACTTATGAAGTCAAACCATTTTTCACAGTACAGCCCCAAACAAATGATTATCCGTCAATAAATCTATCATGCATGACATCCGTGCTCCCATGGGGTTGGGCCTACAGTAAACAAACAAAAGGCATTTTAAATGATTCACCATTGCCTACAGGGAAGGAGAAAAGAAAATTTAATTTTTTCTTGAAATACAGATTGACAGACCTACACTGATGAGACATTCACATCCAGAGGATATTTTCCTTATAAAGGGACACAGCTAATTTCTAACATTCTATTGGCAAATGGCAGGGAACAGCTTAAATCAGAATCAAGTGCTCCAAAATTGTGGGGCATAAATCACAGATTGTTCTTAAGTTTAAAGCTAAAGAACAACATTCCTCAACAATCTGTGACACCTGTTAATTTAAAACCGTAGAGAATCATTTAAAAAAATCCCAAAAGTGACAATTTTCCACCAAGGTGATTTCAAAGAGGACTTGAAACTTGCTTTCCCCCTTCTGTGGCTACTTACTAGCGGACAAAAGAACACGAGTTGTTCCAGAGCCAGTGCCAGAATCTGACAGAGGAGCCCAAAGTGGGTCCAAGTTCCTGTGCAGCTGAGTGAGCTGGAGCTCACAAGCACTGCTGTCTTCCAGTAACGAGAATTCACCATAACAGATTGGAAAGTGCTTGGGGATTCAGAATTTGATTCTATTCCATTCTATCACACCACTTCTCCATCACTCCCACACCAGTGGTCACACCAGCATACATGGGGACAATGCAGCAGAGGACAGGGTCTGCAAAGCTCTACAGATGGTATTTAATGAACTGAGCCAGGCTTCATCAGGTGGAAACACACTCACATCTAAATACACAGCTTTCAGAATTTATTACAACTGAAAAAACATACACATTACAGCTAAAAAAACCCCAAAAACCAAAAAACACCCATTTCAGTCTAACAGGCCCCACTGTTGAATAATGCCAAGCACAAGTTGAACTGCTAAAGATAAATGAACTAGATTACCTAGGGAATATCTCATCCAGCTGAGCAAAGGGTGCTAAATGGTGTATGAATATGCATAAAGCCAAGTGACAGAAGTACATACTCATTTTTGAAAAAGGAAAAAGTAATAGAATAATGTTATACCCAGGCTTTCTCACACAGCTCAAATAAAAGGTGGAATTTCAGTCTATCATATTTCTATATACTCTTTTATTTGGAAGGGTTAAGAACTCAGCAATTAAAATGCACTCTAGGATGAAATTTCACAGGTAGAGCATTGCAGCATGAAAAATCAGCATTATATAGCAGCAAGAGAAATTGTAATTTTTACATAAGAATTGAGCACAAAAATTTTCAAACTTTTCCATTTCTTTCAATTAAAGTGTCAGATGTCTGTGTTTGTAATAAAGCTCTTAATGAATAAGCTATCAGCATATAATGAAGTACACACTAGGGCAGACACTGCAATTATCATGCATGTTAAAAATATTCTTTCTCCTCTACTACATGTATTTCTTAGTTCTTCCGAGTTTCACGAGGAAAGATGAAAAATAAAATTTAAAAAAAACAAACAACAAAACACCAGAAGATATAAAGATGTCTTCTCTGGCCTGCAAATGAAGATCATGGCATCTGTTGTTTTTGCTCCTGACAGAACTGGGGCACTTGGGAAAGTCTGGAGACAGGAACAAGCTGGAAGAGTTCTGCACCTAATCTATTTGAAGCCAGGAACCATCTCTTACTTCTGTCTTAGCACAAGGATATTGCTACAGCTTCAGACTTCACATAGGTGTTCAAACCCCCTCACAGCAACAGCTACCACTGAACTTACAACAAACCCTCAGTCTGCACAGCACTGGGTGCTCATCAAAGCTGCAGGGAGGCTGCTGATACCATGTGGAAGTGACAAAGTGTGGGGGCTGCCTGGAAAGTTTGTTTCCAAATATTGGATCAACTTTAAAAGATGACCCTTGATGATTTGACCTAGTACAATATTTTTTTTTTAGTTAAACAGTGGGAAATATTATTAAATACTTCTACGATATCTTAAGACTTAAAAATCCTTTGGTCTGCTTACACTGCTATATTCCAGACTATTCAAGTGAAAGCAATAAAGACAAATTTCATTTCAGTAGGATCTCTTTAATTAGTCTGAAATGAGATTTGCCCTGTTAGAAGTTTATAGCAAATTTTGTGGAAAATGTTCTATGCAATTCTATTTAGTCTTATGCCATCCCATACAAATACCCCATAAAATATTTTAAAAGCCTGCCATTACAGGAATGTGCTGCTCAGTGAGTCATAATACGGAGCTGGTAGTGCTTTCACTCAGGAGAAATGCAGCCCAAACCATCACCATTCATAATTTACAGAGGAAGGAAAAGGCATGTCTCCATCAGCAAGGTGAAATCTGTTAATTTAATGTAAGGACATCCAGCTGAGCCCATTTGACCAGTCCTGCAGGTTGCAGGAGTCCTGATGCCCAGCTTGTTTGCAGAGTGTCCAAAGATCCCACTGGGACCCCCTTGCAGGTGGGGAAAACAAAGCCAGGAGAGGTGAAATGGGATGCCAGAGGTATCCAGCTCATTTTTGTGGTAGATTTTGGAGCCTCAAGTCTAGAAACGTGATCAACAAAGATGAGCTTTCTCTAACCAAAGGTTTCTGTGAGAATGGTAGGAGCAGCAGAACACAGGCTGAGTTCTCAAAGCTAAGGACGCTTTGTGTTACGGCTGCTGCTGTGGCTCCATGCTGGTTTAGCCTGCAGTCTAACAGTGAGTGGCGTGGGATCTGTCATGCTCATTGGTGGGAAGCTAATACCATGTGGATAGTGAAGAGCAGTAGAGACAGCAGCAGGAAAGAGAAGGGTAAGGCTTTCAAAAAGCAATGTATGTTGTAACATGTGAAATTCAGGCCACTTATTTCAAAATATAAACTCAGGTTTTAACATCTCCCCAGCAGACATTCTCTGCTTCTTGAAAAACCAAGTGACTGTTAAGCCTCACAGCAGTTATTTAATTTTCTTGCAGCCTTGCCTTAAACTAGAGCAGTAAGAACTAAACTGCCAATTCATAATTCTTGAGCCACTGTGTTATGCCGAACTCTGCTTTGTGTTCCCAGGCAGGACAGCCCCATTCCCCAGTGGAAACAGCACTTAAGCATCTGAGGACCTAGTTTGGCTCCACAGACATATGTTTACTTCAAAGCAGAAATATTTATTTCTCAATTTTTATGGCAGTTTGAAATGATGTCTCTACCAGTCAGGAGGAATCCGGAGTGACTCTAAGTGTATCTGGATCTTTCCTCCTAAAAATAAAGTCCTTTCTTTATGCACCCTGTACTCAGCACAGAGATAGTAATGAGCCATTCCCAGAAACAGCACTGTAGGGTAAGCTGCACCAGGCAACTTAGCACAGAAGAGTGCCTACATATCACAGCCTGGGGCACAGGAAATGAGAAATCCCAACAGGGGAAAAAAGCATGGGAAAGGTGATGTCAAAGCTTTACAGAAGTGCTTTATTCTTCCTTACAAAATGAGATAAGCAACTACTTGACACTCAAATGCTGATGTCCATCAAAATCATAAGAATAACTATATGTAGTACTTGGCTTTCTAGCAGTCACCTGAAAAAAAATTTGCGTAAAATCCGGACACGTCTGGAAATCTACTTCATTATGCCAAATTACAGCAGTGAATGGAAACAGAGATAAAAAAATAAACCTCCATGCATGAAGGAAGCCCTGGAGGACACATGAATTAGTCATTGTAGAAACAGAAGTAAAGGAGGTAGGCTGAACAAACTTGGGAGAGAAGTGACTATCCAGGAAACATTCCACCTTCCTGACCCTAAATATAGATCCTGAAAATGAATCCTTAAGGCTAGATATTGTCCATTCCTTTCTAGAGCATGAATTCCTGTCAGCAATCAATCTGGAGAAAAGTTTACTTAAAATTAGTTCCAAGGTACAAGAAGTGTTTAAGGCTATCAAAACTGAGGTGAGATTTGAATCTGAAGTTCAGAACTCCTCTCCTGAAGAGCATAAGGACTTAGTTACACAGTAACATTTAAAAGATCCCACTGTGATATGCCCTGAGGAAATCAGCTGCAGTGCTCCATAAAATCTCTGCTGCACGTGAGCTGCAATCCTTATCTTAAGGAGGTGAGAGGAACTTTTTCATCATCTGAATATAGCACAGTGTCTCCAAACACATACACGGATGGCACACTCAGTCACTGTTAATAAGTCAGATTAAAGAAAGTGGTTTGGCAGGAGCAACTTCCTTTAAAGGATAGCTGAAAAATGTATTTATCTGCATCACAATTTCTCAACAGTCATAAACAAAGCAAAAAAGATATAACACAACCAACCAGCCAGATTTAAAGGCCTCTATTTTAAAATGTTGTTGTTTTTTTAACACTGCTATACTGTGAAGGTTGTCAAGGAGCTAACAAAACCTCAAAAAGAAAAAATCTAATCCAAAAGGGTAGCCGGTTAAAGAAATATATTGTGGGTCACTTGATGACTGGTAATGACTGGCTTTGACAGAAAAGATTCTGGAGGGAAGTCAAACTGTCTTATTTAAAGGCACAAGCACGTTGTAAATCACTTTCCTGAAAGTAGTGGCAAGTATTTGGCCTTAAGCTGTTGCAGAAGAACTACATTACAGCTCGTGTGGAACACACAAAATTCATTGCAGAGCTCCTAACTCTGAAACAAATAGTTTTTTAAGCCACAGCTCCTTCAAAATTATCTTTTCTATTACTTTGAACTCTCTTCAAAAGAATTTTAGACTTAAGCTTTTCATGCCCAAAATTTTGAGGAAAATCAAATGGAGTTTTCTGTCTCACCATAAATCTTCCGAAGCACAGATTTCAAAGGAAAAATTCTGCAGCTTTATTGCTAATCTGTCAGAACCACAGTGCGCAGTACAAATGATCCTCCTTTATAAAAGAACGGCAGTTTATCCTTTCTCAAAAAAGAAAAATACTCCCTTTTATCAATCTGCTCTCTTATCCTATTGTCAGTACTCTGCGAAGTCATAACAGATACTGAGAATGTTTGTTTTTTTTGTAAGTGACAGTTTTTCAAAGTAGTGCTGAATATAACTATTTTTTTGAAAGACCTTCCTCTTCCTTACCTTTCTCCCTGTAAAAAAATAAAAGAATCAATACTTAGGAAAATAGAAGGGCAAGGAGATTGTCAAAGTCTTAATGCTGTGAACATAATCAGTGCATATAATGAAGAAACTCACAAAATGATCTGGAAGAGCAAAGCTGAAGCATTTTTTTTCAAAATATGATACCTAAAAAAGTCAACCTGATATTTAGAAATACTTTTGTATTCAAATTTAATGGCATTTCTGGGAATCTAGGAGATTTCAGACCTTAGGAGTTATGAAGATTGAGTAAAATCACTTGGTTGCCCTGAAGATTTACTTAATGACAGAAGTGTGGATACTCCTCCTGCAAGACTGATTCAGTGCTGGAAATGTGAATAACTGAAGAACCACCTTACCTGAAGTGCATTAAAGAACCCAAGTATTTCCCAAGCACACCAAGTTAAGCTGTATGGACTGTAAACCAGCTGTGTTATCTCAAGATGTATAATTAACCAGTTGTTTTATCCTTTAAATGGGAGCATCCATAAGCAGCATTTAAAAATTGCTATATGTACCATAAAATCTTGATGAAGTCTCGCAAGCACAAAGATTTTAGAACTTTGTCTGTAAGATGATGTGGGCTACTCTAGCACCACACACAGAGCCTTCCACAGCTCTTATGCAGTCCATAAACACATAATAAGGAACAATGACCAAAAAGTGTGAGAAGATGAAACATTTGTTTTAGAGCTAGACAGCAAGAATTGAGCAAAGAGCTGTGATGGTCATGGTAAAGTGCATCCAGTGCTTCTTTCTCAAGGCTCCATCCCTTCACAGCTGTGCTATTGAACCAAGTCTGTCCCGAGATAAGGACTGCAGTATTTTAGATACCTGACAGCTGAGTGCCACGTGATATCAGGTGACAGATTTAGGAAGGTAACATAAGCAACTGGAGTTCCTGCCAAGTGGAATATGTGTCTCTCAAGCATTAACATCCATAGATGCCATTTTATTTCACATCAGCATTGCACGTCTGCTTGGTATTTTTTTAAAAGCAATTTTAAAACTTAGCTACTTACATGGCTGAAAAGAATTTCTCAAATTAATGCCAGAGGGTAAAATCAACATGGAGCATGTTAAGAAAAGCACTGGTCCAGAATTACCTATAAGTGAGGCAAAATTACTTCCTCAAGATCCTGTGCAAGATCATGTCAGAGATGGAGCTAAAACTCAGCTCTCTTTGGCTGCACTTCCCTCTATGTTTTCCCAGTATAACTGTGTCCCCGAGTGTAAGGTGGTTTCCTATCCAGTGATCCCAAGCAATCAGGGGGCTGCACACCGTTGAAATCTCTGCTGCAACCTAAAGTAGGTCTTGGGCCCCAATTCATATCCATCCACACTGCTGGAATAATTCACTGGATTTGAAGTTCATTCATTGCTATTTTCTTCCCAAAGGACACCTTCAGTGCAGGTGGAGACCCAGATGGGCACTGAGATGTTTCAGGTGGATCAAGAAGAGGAGTTGCCTCAGTGGTATCAAAGACAACTTGATGTAATAAAGAGTAATATTTGAAAATTTGTGCGCAACTGCATGTGATTGTTGACTTTCTAATTAATTGCTGGCAGAAAGCAGCTCTTATCTTTGTGCAAACTGACACCCAGGTATCTTCCTGTGCCATGGCCTTAGCCGTATCATTTGTCACATCACCAGAAGATGTACAGTAATAAAAGAAGCAGATGTCATTGGACAGCTGCAACATCATTAATGGCATAAATTTATTTTGTGTGATGCTCTTGCATATTGCTACTACCTCAGGTTAACAGAAAAAGAATCGGCCACTCATACAGCTACATTTGGGTGCTGATATATAGGAAGTTCTATTTATTTTAGGCAATGAAAATAATTTCTTTATGACTATTTGAAATCAGCAGAAAACCATTGTTTGGGAAGGTCTCATATCAAGCGACAGATGCAAACCTCCAGTTACTTTTAACATACCTATGCCCTGGTGCTGTGGAGAGAGAATTTATGTGCCCACACTTGAAAATAGAAAGGTTTTTTTTTGTTGTTGTTTAGCTTTTCTAATGTGACTTTTTCACCTCATGTCTGCTAAGAAAGGTCAATGCCAGTCCCCAGCCCCCAGAGAAAACAGATGAGTGTTGAACTGCAGCCAAGAGCTAGTACAGATATCCAGATATTCTGCTCTTCCTGTAATGAAATCTCCCTTTCCATGTAAATACCACAAGAATTCCTTGTTGTCTGATCAAGAAATGCAGCAAGTAGTGGGAGGCTGAGGTACCCATGGCCTCTGAGACCTACTAGTGACTCAGAGCTTGAAAGTCAGAGCCATTCCCAGACCCTTTAAAACACATCTCCGCACTAAGGGACACTCAGGGCAAACAGATTAAGGCACACAGGTGGTGGTGGTGATCTGCAGGAGCCTTCTCCCTAGGCATGGGATGAAGACAAGCTGTCAAGTGCATTCCTAGCTAAATATCTGTAAGTTAAGATGAGAGAGATTGTAAAGAAATGAGATACAGAGAAAACAACACCCTCTTTTTCCAGGGCTGTCCTGTTTCTTCCCAGCCTTGGAAAGAAACAAGTCCAATCTGAAAACACATTAAACTAGAAACAGGTCTGAAGTAAAAGTCAGCATCAAAATACCACATCTAGACTAAGCACCTTAGTTCAAAAGCAGCTAGATATTAATCTCTATATCCAAGTTCGCTCTCCTCCAAAATTCAAAAATTCGGATTTGACCTATAGCAGAAAAAAGTTCAGGACAGAAACTTGGATCTAAATTCAGGAAACCATCTAGGAACTTGGTCCTTGTACATTTGAAAATTGAGGAAGAGGTTTGAGCTGGGTGGTAACAGCAATGTGGTCCTCCTCCACTGTGCTCTTTTTCTCCATTTCATCTTTTGAACTTTAAGTGGTAACTCTTGAATTGTACCACAGAGAAGAAAGAAATTCTCCTTCATGTTAACACCTAGTTAAACACTACTTATTGTAATTGCTTGGCAGTAGACCAAAGTATCTCCCTTAAAGTAATAATTTATGCTAATAGCTGCTGCTATTCAATATCCAAACATCACTTCACGTAGGTAAGATGGTTCAAGAAGCTCATCACAGCCTCAACAGCTCTGCAGAGCCCCTCTGAAGCATTGCTTTCTCTACCCTGAACACTCACCAGCTAAAATTAAGGGCCCCCAAGATAAAGTGAAGAGTCACAGCATTACTCTCCCAGTGTAAGCACATGCACAGTAATCCTAGGCTAGCCAGGTGGATATACGTGCACGCACCCTGTGTTCAGCCAACACAGAGTGAACACATGGGTTCACACACACCTGTGTGTGTCAAGGCTGAGATCATCAGCATTCAAGATGACCAGCAATCCAGCACTTTCACAAATCAAATCACTATGTAATGGTGGGATCCATCCAGGGTACAGCTAAGTCATGGTTTTGGGACTTAATGGAGCTCAGGCTGGACCCAAAACTTACGTAATATGTATGAGGTACATTCATGCTATTGACAGAGCTAGACTTCTGAGTCTCATCAGATGCTGCATCCAAAATGTTTTGAATCAGACAATTAACAGACAAAATGATTAGTCCCTTAAAAAAGTAGCCAAGTTTCAAAACTCATGCGCACATCTAGGAACAAGAGGGACTACTTGCTCCTGAACTTGTCTGAGAATTATGTTCTTAAATACTCAGAGGTCTAAATATTTGTCCACTGGTATTTGTGTTGCAGACATAACCCAAAAAACACAAACAAACAGACTTTAGTAAAAAATGACCATATTTAATGACCTAATCATTATAACTGAGTGTAATGGAAATTCCTTTTTTTCCATCTGCCACAGAACATTGATCCCAATTCATCAACAAGGCATAAGAGCCTAGACAGTAGAGAGCCAAAGAAACTGGATTGCAGTGCTTCTCATTCATTATTCCTGGACTATACAAAATGTGTGAATTAACCATAGTGGTTTTCTCACCCACTTTGAACCAACCCCCCTGCTCCTAGAATAAGCTGCTCTTCAGTAGTTCTAAGAGCAGGGAAGACTACTCTTCTGAAGAATCTCAAAAATTTAGCAAGCATTTCTGCCAAGATCTAAAAGACATGAACGCAAGCTGCCTCAAACCCAAAGTGTATTCTCCCCAGACAGTTTGCAAAAACTCCCACTTTCCACTGTGTCATCAAGCAGTGATCCTATTTCTTGACTAGCAAAAAGGTGGTTTTGCCTGTGCAAATATATATTTTTGTAGCTGAAAAAAAAAAGCAAAAATAGTTCTTAAAAATAGCTCTGTCAAAAATGGCTACAGGAGTGTTAATATACATGAGAAAAGTACCAGAAACCTGAGCCAGACACATGCATCAAGGGAAAGACTCACATTTTTTCACTGGCTGACTTTAGTGGGTTTTAGGGTTTCAGATTGGAACAATTTGCTTCTCCATCAGATAAAACAGAATGTCTCCAAGCAAAGGGCAAAGACCTGCTTGTAGTTGCATTTCTTTCCAATGCTTATGGATGCCTCTCTTCATTAGCCACTGATTCTACAGGGTCATAATTTTAATAGAAGCACATATTTAATCAACTATGGCCCTTGTGCTTTCATGTCTGAGCATATTTCCCTTTCCTCTTTCTAGTCAATATTTCTGAACTATGCTATTAACAAGAGCAGAAAATCCAGCAGGTACCCCTTTTGTTTTCTTTAATAATAGATGATATCTATTTCAAAAAGATAAAGATATTTCCTTGCTCTGGGATGTGTTCTTTTCCTTCCAGATAAGCCACTATTTTGCACATTACATTTGCTGCCTTCCAGAAACAGCAGATAACACTGAAGAGATTTAATTAATATGTACCACAGCATGACCTCAATGGAGAGAACATCTACCCTAAAGGAGCAGAGCTGTAGGAGGTAATTAGAGCACACCATGACATTTATTACTAATGCTCTTCCATTGACATTTGCTGTTGACAGGCTGCATATAAAGTTTTCCTCTGTTTGCACTGACTTACAATGACTCAGACCTCCCCACATACGTAAGTGGGAATGCTTTTGCTGTTTACAGTAAATTAAAGCATAAGAGAGAACAAAATCTTGGCCTTTTGACAGCAACAACCTAAACTCCCACCAACTTTCTGGACCCAGATTTCTTCTCCACAGAGTGTATTATGTATAAGTGCTGCTAAATAAATAAATAAGAGGGGAGAAGTCCCATGTTCCTGTCCCTAGTCTCTTCTGCTGTGTAAGTTTAAGAAAATGATAAATGCTGAGTGTAAAACAGATAATCAGAGACACAAAGAATCTGGATCATGAAACTACTTCTTCCAATCCCTCTCCAGGCCTACAAAACCTCTCTGCTACTGAGTTGCATTACAGAGGGGATGTCCAAGTATTTTATTAGCATATGCATTTAGATAATAAAATGATCCTTTCAGGGTTTAAAACATACCTCAAAAATAGTAAAATTTGGCAAAAAGAAGAAAATAACTGGAAGGCAAACTCTCCTGATATCAGTAGAAGTATCTAGAAACACTGTGAAAGCCGTGGTAAAAATTTGACAAAGGTTACAACATATGAAACACTCAGTTTAGTAGAATGAAGCTGGCAGAATTTCTTTTTTAAAAAGTTGTTTCACCTGGGATGAAGCAGCCTGAATAACTCAGCCAATCTCATACAAAAACATTCTTCTTCTCTTCCCTCTTGCACACTAAAACCTGCAATAAAAAATACTGAACACGCTCTGTTTTGGACTGGCCTGTTCTCACCAGTAGACCATAATACCTGTAGCTGTTGGAGGACAGCTCTGTCATCCAAAGAAAGACTGAAATTTTGAATTTGTTATAGAGTTATGAGGAGAGAAAAGTAAGAAAAGTGGGTACTTGTAACACTGGACACAGCATAGGTCAGGTATACATTCCAAATATCTCAGAAACTACAGGAATTAATCACTACCACGAATAACATCTCATGCATAAAATATCAGAGCCTATTCTTGTAAAGTCTTCCACAGTTAGAAAGTGGTTTACATTACTAACAGGAACGTAATGAGAGTTTTTACATCCCCCTTAAATTATGTTCTGTCTCAGAATATAATCTATATGCGTTTTAAATTTAGTGGATAAAAAAGATTTAGCAGCCTCATTGCCACATACTATTTATGCCTATGAGAACATCCTGGATGTTCTATTTGAATTATTTCCAGGCATCCCAGTGATTTCAAAAATACACTAACAGAAAGCAGTAAGAAGAGTACACACAAGAACATTGTAATCAAAGATTATTTACTTAGAGTGCAGAAAAAACAAACACTTCCAGACAAAAAAATCAAAATAAAGCCATGTTTCTACTTAGGCACTTGCCACAGTTTTTTTCCCATGAAAGGAAAAAATGCATTAAACTTCTTCGCACAAGCATCTGCTATGATTTGGCCAGAGTTTATTGTGCTAATTGCATTGACCTCATTAGCAGACTGTGCGCTGCTTACTGCCCACCCTGTAGTACTCTCCCACTCTTACGTATATCATATTGCAGTTACAGGGTTTGGGTCTTGAATACTTCTTGCTTGGACTGGTTACACAAGACCTTACTCCCACAGAAGAGAAATAACAAGAATCATCAACAGTCAATTACAATTAATTTTACTTTTGGTTAAATTGAGAGAAAATGAACTACTGCACCCGTGGTGCTACCTGAGAAGATTTTTGGGCTTGTTTTTAAAAACAGAAATGATTCAAAAACCCTGGAATTTCAGAATCTCATTTCTGGGTATAGCTAGGAGTTGCCTACACCTTATGGTGCTCTCCCCTACTACCTGAAGTGACTGACAGCTGTGAAAGATGTCCAACAGGTGGAGGGCTTATGAGAGCTACATGACCTGGGAAATTCAGGTAATTGAATTAAAGAGGCTGAATGAAGCTTGTTACCTTGGGTACAGCCTTAATCCAAAAGTTGTTTATCTCCAGCCAGGTTGGAAAAAAGGCACAATGAACTCAAGTCTGCCAGTACATGTCCCTGTCACTGTGCTTTCCTCATTTTCCCATGACAAATGGCTGTACACAGAGCTTTCCTGTAGCCAGGCATGACCACAGACTGGTAAAGTAGTCCCTTAACATGCAAAAATTGTATTCTGACATGATTAATCTACTTTTTTTAATAACCATTTTCTCTACACGCCAGTGCAACGTCGTGCATAAAATATGGGAAGCTTTAATTCAAAATTGTGCAGCACCTCATGGTTAAAAGCTGCACAGTGGGTGGCTGTGCAGGCATTTGCAACTATACAACATTAAAGCACTCATTGATGTCGTAATCTGAAATCACCAAAAAGCCAAAAGCTGCATTCTAAACATATTCGTTTCTTATTCAGTGACATAGCTATAGGAGTCAAAACCCAGCAACAGTAGATTATTTTCCTAGTTTTTTTTTAAAAAGGTATGTGAAGGATAAGTTTATTACTCCTCTTCCCGACTAATAATATTTTTGAAGCACTTTGCTTAAACCATATATATTAAGAAGGACACATGATGTACTCTAACAACCTTAGGACCATGAATATTTCTGTCTTGGAAGACAGTAGGGTCTAACTAATATGGAAAAAAATTAGAATTGTATCCTGATACAAATTCCCCTCACCACATTTGGTCTGAAAAAATGGTCACACATGCACTTCCCAGGAGTTTAACTCGGCAAGAGCTTGGCAATATATTGCAATAACACTCCAAAAAAAGAGATACCTTATTAAATATCCTATTTGAGTAACACATTATAAGCCCTTGTAATAGGTCCTTGATAGACTATTTTGCAATCCTTTCACATACATATGCATATAGAGACCTTTCCTTCTCCAATTTTACCTCCCTTATTTCAGATTATGAATATATTTTGCAATTCATGTGTAAAACTGCTACCAAAAATAAAGAATTTGTAGGCAGTGAGAAATCCTTTGAGCATTCTTAAGTTGGTTTCTGTTTATAGTCATGTCCTCCAATTCTGTCAGAAAGATCTGCAATGGTAAAAGACTTAAAAAAGGCACTGCTCCATGGGAATACTCAGTCAAGCCAGATCAGCTGAAACTCTCAACACAACACACATAACTTACAGCATGTTAAACCCAAGTGGTTAATACCCAGCTTTCAAAAAAGCAGTAACTCCATGAACATGACACTACGCAATCGTTTCTAAGGGAGCCCACGTGGAAACGTGGATCAAATTCTGAGCACTTCAGAAAAATTTAAAGTCCAGTCCTACATGAGCTTCAGCGAAAATATTTAGAGATTTCATCTCTATGATTTGTTACATTAGCCTTAAAAAAACCAAGTACATATGAACACACCACAAAATGTCATTTTATACCTCTTACACAGGGGAAAAGGTGGTGGATTTCCCTTCTAAAATAAGCAAGCAGTGTAGAAGTGGAGTGAAAAGCAAGCAAGATACCATAATTTCTATTTTAAGTGAGTATAATTGGCAAAGAATCCTCAACCAAACCACAAAACAGACTCCGTGCCTCCAGTGTTTCACTTTCTTTGCCAGCTTTCTCACAGAAGCTCTGCGGGACCCCCAATATGTTCTTCCTGGAAATACAAAGCTAATGCTTGTTCTGAAAATTCAGAATCGAGCTGATTATAGGTGGCTTGTCACGGTTTTTCTTCTTATTACATTTCAACTAAATTCAATTACACAGTGTTCTCATTGCTGCCATGAGATGAATGGCAGGACGAAGATGAATGAACAGAACTGCTGAAACTGACTGATCCCAACATGTAGGCAGGTTGATTAAAGTGTCCAGAAGCAAAATGAGGAATAGTATTCATCAGCAACTACTGGTTGGGTCTTCAATTAAATGCTGTTTTCACCAAATGCCAAGAAACAGTGTGATTCCTGTTGATTTAGTAGGAGCATGAGTGCAACACCAAAGCTGAAGATTGATGAACTGAAAGAAAACTTATTTTTACATCAGTCCATCTCTATGGCTTTCTTTTCAATGGCTACTTAGCTGTCACAAACATATACTTGGAAAGATTAAACAACAAAAAAGCATGCTAATGTAAGATAAAGTTGAACTAGAAGCATACTGATAGACATGCAGCTCACAGGCAAACAGAGAGGGATTTGTTGACTGTTCCATGTTTGCACAACATGCCTCTCTCACCTACTACAGTAAAGCAGGGACATGTGAAAATACTCAATCACACATTCCTGAGTGGTGAGCTGCCTCTGGAAATATTTCCTAGTCTGGAAATACTGTGTCTTGGCAGTATTGATGGAGGCATTGATTAATGAGGAAAAAAAATCAGATAGCTTCTGCATGTTGTGGCAAGAGCTCCTATAATCACTCTAAGCCCAAGGTTGAAAATTCAAATGCATCTTGATCCTCAGGTAGATTTGCTCAGACTCTGGCAGAGTGCAGAAAGCTTGATGAAAGATCTCTGAGCACATCTTCAAGGGGACAGATGTGTAAATCTCTACTCTACTCTTGCAAAAGCATCAGTTTCCATATGTAACCAAGGACTTGTTTTATTTCTAACCCACTGGGTGATCCATTTTCAGATGATTTTACAAACTGTATCAATTTTATCATGTTAGCTACACATTTGGTTCAAGCATTTCTAAAGCAAAGGTCAGATCCCAGCTGTCCTCCTGGACTTTGAACTATTTTCTCTCAACCATCTGTGGTTTCTTCCGCAATGCTAACATGGTTTCTGGCACCAGGTTGCCTTCTGAACCTGTGTCCAACTTCAAACTAATAAGTGTCCCTTTACTTTCAGACTGACAGGCCATTTGTCTTGTCCTGGCACTCCATCCTGCTTGCTGAATAACACTTCAAATTTAGTGGTATCTTCTCCCTGGATCTATGCATTGCACTAATGCATGCACAGAACAGGGCCATCTGCACAGGGCTTGGGCCATCTCAGATTCTTCCAATACTAGATTTTGCAGACTTGGCTCAAGTAATTTGCCAGGATCCATTTTCTGCATTTCCCCTGCCTTATGAAATCTCTAACAAAGCCAGTCTTCACTGCTCAGATTCACGTTGCACCTGCAGAGACAAACTCTGGCCAAACTAACTGAAATATTTTCAAACCTTCAAATACTTCAGAGGTTGTCTTTCTCTTAACTTATATTTGCTCTCTGTAATTAGGGAGTAAAGTGTAGATGACATGTTCTCTTACACTTTGAATTTTCACTGAATTTTAATAGTGGTAAGGTGTTCTAAATACACTGTGTTTCCATGCATTCCTTCCACTGCCACTCTGATCTGCAGTACAGAAATCACTGAGAGCCAAAGTCTCAAAGAAAGAATTTCTTCAATGTGTGGCTCATTATTGCCTTGCTCTGCATCACGTAAGTGCATTGCAAAGACAAAAAGCAGCCCCAAAAAGCTCCTGGGTAAGTTTATATTCAAAAGATGCCATTTATTTCAAGAAACCTTGTGACACAATCTGTGGACTCACTCTGCAAACCCACAGTAGTTACCTACCAGCTTCATCAGTTTAGCCCAAAATCTCGATGCTCAATCCCCTCATCTCCCTGTGTTACACCCCATCAAGTGGCCTTTGCAGCTCTTTGCTCATTTCATTAATGCCTCCCAGCTGCCTTGCCTTCCCTAATTCTGTACAAGATTAGGTGCTCAGCAAGTCTGAGCATTTGACATGGCCAGCAGTTAGGATGGTCCTTGGAAAGCTGCTCTCAAGTGAAGCTCTGAATTGGAAGAGGCTGGGAGTCCAGCATCCACTGTCCTCCACAACTTACTAATGGGCTGGTGCCCTTCTACAACAGGGAGGCTGGACTTCCAGGAAGTTGGTATCATGGATATGTCACCCAGCAACTAAATGTACAGCTCCCTTTTCCAGCTCACACCAGAAATATGCTGAACGAATCTTGGGCACACAAAGATTTTGACATGTGCCTTAGGAGTTCTGGAAAGCTGGTGGCCCCCAGATTTTCTCATCTGTGAGTCAAACAACAGACTCTTGGCTTCATCTAATGGAAACATTCCAGTCTTTATGAATTTCAAGGAACGAGGTCTGAAAGAGAACAGATGTAGATACAGCCCAATTCCTCACTTAGTTCAGGGGCACTTCATGTCCCTTCCATCTCCTCCACCCATAAGACAGCATGGTGTCTGCTCATTTCCCAAAATACAATTCTGCCTCTGCAAATAAGGAAATCAGCCACAAAATGAAAAAGGCAAGTAAGTGCTTGTTCACACGGAACAAGTCCACTGATTTCCCTGCACACATTCATGTGCTCTGCCTGATGAAATGAAACACAGCAATAAAAAAATGATGTTTAAGTCAAACCACATATTCTATTAAAAGCAACAATGGAGATGTTTCACTCCTCGTAGGGACTCTTTCTTGTACATGAGTAGTGTCAAGAAGGGCATGGTCACAGGACTAAGAAGCTTTTACAAGAAGCATGCCATTAAAACCCCAGGATCACCTCCTGTGACCAGTGGCAGTACTGCCATCAGGATCAGAGTCAAGCTCATGAGCCACAGGTCTCAGTGAAGTACAAAATGTTTTCCACATCCACCATCTGAGGCCAAAAGCAAGAAGCAAACACCACTGACACAGAAATGACTACATATGATGCTGAAGAAATAATTTGTGACCGGGCAGTGAACACCCACAGAGCAAATGAAAGATGGTATTGGATACAGCAGGCATCAGCTAGGTGAAAATGATGACAGCTGGGAACTTTGTGCATGATGAGACAGCAGCACATGCAGATCTGGCCTCCTGGAGACCAAGGCAACAGGGCACATGCTGAGCACTTCCACTATGCACACGAGATGTAATCTCATGAGATGTGAGGGTGCCCCTTCTTTTACAGCTGAAAGGATTGGCTTAACGCCAACCAGAGGAATCAAATACATGAAAAAATTATGGTCAGTCTTCTGGGAAAGGGGTCATGGGTGCCTGACCCTGCTCTTCTGGGATGAGGAAGAGAAGCTAGGGCATTCCCCTCTCTCATTTCAAGCAGTGCTTGTACTTGAGCCTTCAGGAAAAGCTCCCTAAAAAGGCGGTTTGAGATGACAGAAAAGCTAAAACAGAGGAACATTAAATATGTAGGTGATATTTTGCTGATGCAGTAAGATCCTCCAGCCTCAGTTCACCCCTTTATTGGACTGTACAGCACAGACTTACCAAGCCTCTTGTTTTAAGATGAAGCAGAAGGAAAATAAGTTTTAACTGTGTGAAGACACTTTTCAACAAGGACTGAACATCAACACATTGTTCACATTTCAGTATCCATACCAACTCTAGGTGAGACAAACTAATAAATGTGTTAAAATAGTTAGGCAGGTTAATTTTTTTGAAGGATAAATTGAGTCACCAAAACTTTTCATTATGGATTGGATAAGGCTTTGTCAATATAGTTAGCTGGAAAAAAGAATTTGTATTCTGTATTTGTTTGGAGGAAAAAAATATTATATTCTATGTTTGTTTCCTCTGGAGATATCCAAGATATATTGTCCCAAGCATACTCAGTTTGTGAAAATGATCTTTTCAGAAAAGAAAATTGCAATATCCTTATATATCATGAATTATGGGACTCTATTAAAAAAATGAGACTGGCATTGTTTCCAAATCTGTGACTGTGTGCAAGAATGAACACAGTTCTGTAGCTAGTACATTTGCACAGTCAGATGTTAGAGTCTTATTTGGGCAGAACTGGAATACATCCACCCAGTCACATCTGCCCTTCAACACAGCAGTAACTTGAAGGCAACCACAGCTACAAAAACTCTCACAAAACATGAATAAAAAGAGACAAAATATGGACCTTCAGCTCAAATTGGTCTGGTCTCATTCCACACAGCCCACAGTGAAATACACACAGAGGAAAGTTATAATATGGGGATCAACGAGATGAAAAGATGATGTATGAGAGTGAATTTATGTACTTCGAGTCCAAGTAATTGATTGACTTTCAAGAGCTGGAAAAAATCCGTTAATAAGTTTAACTTGCTGAACAAATATTTCCAGAGAGGTAGATGTAGAAGAAATATCTGTGGATTAGACAGCCTGTCATATCGATAGGTCAAATGCCACTGAAAGAACTGAAGAGATTTACCTGGGTAAGAGGCTGACTAGGGTTTTCTGACACCTAGCATATTAACAGAAAACATAGGGTTGGGTTGCTCTCACTGAGTTTAGGACTAAAGTCTAGCCCAAGTCAGAAGTTTGTGGACATGTTTTAAAACAGAGGTATTGACTTTTCCCTTCAAAATGGCATTTTCTATTTTTCGTACCCAAATCAGACAGTTACCATTTCATTCAAAATGAAAGAAGATATTCCTGACTTGCTGAGAAAGCAAAACATGGAATTTGAAGCTGGTGCTAGTTATTTCTGAAATTTGTATTGTTTTGCAAATATTCAATTCTCCCCCCACAAAACCAAGAAGAAAATCTCCTTCACAGAATAATAATTGAATTTTTTAACCAAATATGTCAGTTGAAAAATGGAACCCCCAAGTCTTTATGAAAAATGAAGCCCAACAGATTTTATCCAGTGAAAACCTACTTAAAAATAGTAAAGGTCTATTAGTTGGCAGTCCCAACGAATTATGAACCTCAACACTGTGTAACCAGCATTTATTACAAAGAACTTGCATACATTTGCCACAGCAGTAATCCAAACTAAGTACACCGTTAAATGCTGAATCTAATTAATTAAATTTAGCAAAATGTCAAAGGTCAACCACAAAATTTCCATATCCATTCAGTTTGACAAAGAAGTAATTAAATAATTTCCAGTTGTAACTTGACTATAGGTGCAAGGTATAAGCCCAAGATAATTTTGACAGGTTTCTGGAAGTCACACATATAGTGCATTCACCTTGGTCCTTGTGTAACAGATAACAGTGGTATTTTCACACATTAAATTATTTGCTCTTGTTGTGAACAGTGTGAAATTTTATGCAGCATTCCTCAGCCATTAGGAAAAATGAAAAGATTATATACCAAATTATGCAAAGTGACATTGCTGATCTTCTAAAATATTGCTGGAGGTTTTTGAGATGTATTACCAGGATAACCTCTGTACATCAGAAAAACACGGCAGCGCTGGCTATCTCATTTCCATTTTATAGCCTGTGTTACAGACATAGGTACATTATATTTCAGAGATATATAGCAAGGTGGCCTATAATTTACCCTTATCTGTAGAATATGAAGTAGGGTTTTAGAAACTCCTGCTTAGAGCTATTCTGCAGTGCAACTTGGATAAAATTGACAACCTATCTTTTTAGTCAAAGATTTATAGGACACAACTACTTCCAATTTGCTTTTCAACAAGAAACAGCATTTCATGTAGAAGGTTCCCCCAGCAGACTTTGGGTGCAAGCATTCCTGTTGAAAGGGAAGGGAAATGGCTTTCGCTGACATAAATTGATTTTTATTACCTAGGTGAACCTCTCAGTCCCTGGGGCTGGCCAGTATAGGACCAGGGTGTCCAGGCCCCCAACTAAATTATAGGCAAGGAAGCTCAGGGGAAGTAATGTGCTTCTCACTGTGAGCAAATGAGACGTGCAGGGGCATGAGTTGCACTAAATTTAGAATATTTGATGTCACAGAAAAGGGTACCACTACATTATTCTAAACCTTAAGGGCTCTAAGACAGAGATCACTGCCTCCATCCACTGTCCACAGTGACCCTGTTCTGGGACACATCTCCCTTTGGCTAGCGCAGCTCTGCAGCCAGAGCCTCTATATTCCTCCAAGTAGATTACTGGAAATTGAAGAACCTAAATGCCTGAAATCCTCTGACATATTCCTGATACAACACCCATGTGGACATTACTGGGCAGTCAGGTGCAAGCAGAGAGTCCTGCAATTTATGCTCACTACAACTGTACCTGCTCAACAAGGGGGCTGTATGATTAATTAATTCATCTTTGCAAAGCACTTTGAAAGATTAAAAGCGGCAATTAAAGTGTTTGGCTTGTACAAAGCTGAGACAACAAAATACTTTGGAAGAAAACAATAACTGATAACTTTGAATATTAGCGCTGCCACTTAGAAAGAAGGTACAGACAGTAGTAAATTAATGAAGAGTTTTAATGAATAGTATCACCTGAAGGGATAGAAAAATTGCAAAGACGTGCTAAAATATCCTGAATCACTTAAAAACTTTGGATAATATCCAGAGGTTATACTTGGATATAAACAAAGGATGAGTTAGTGGATTTTTATTCTGCTAACAAAGTCTAGCCAAGTTTCTAGAAAGTCACTTATCTTTCTAGTACCTTAACATGCAACAAAATTAAATTGTAAAGCAGATATTATGCTCTCCATCATGAAAAAACTGTAACATAGTAGAAAAATCTGCTCTGCTTAGGAATTGGTTAAAACAATTGATGTAACTTCAGTTTCATACTCTAAACCCTGATCAGTGTACAGCACAGAAAATGCCATCTTTTCATCTGCCAACAGTAATGCAACTCCTGTTCTTTAATTTGTACTTGGAAAGAAAACAGATTTGTTCTCTTCAGGAAGAAAAATTCCCTACAGTGAAAGGGCCCTTGAGTAATTTGTTTTGCTAGAAAACAGGTTGGTATAGTGAACCTTGAATTCCAGAGTATCTTTAAAAGTAAAAAACTGTAAATATATGTGTAAATATACTCAGACAGTGTTTTACTTCCTGCAAAAGAATGCAGAAATTGTATATCTTTAAGATAAATGGAAACTCAGCACTGAAATGAGCAGTACTGACTTGCATCTTTCATTTCTCAGGGTACCCAGTTTCAGCCGGACTTATATGTGGGTATGATTCAGCATCAGAATTTCAATTCAATTTGATCTGAAATTAATACAAGGTAACTCTGAAGAAACTTCTTATACCTCTCATTACACTATGGTATTTCTTATTGTCCTGGGGTGACTTTTATGTTTTGGGTTGGATCCTTCCGTGTTGTCAGCTAGTCTGGTGCTATGAAAGCAAAAGAAAACTGTACTGCAGCAGCAATGAGGGATCCAGAAACAGGTGAACAGCAGGAGATGGAATAAAATGAGTAGCAGAAATAGCAGTGATCCTCTCTGAAATGCCCATAACCACACTAGTGATAAACCAATAGAAAAGGAGAGCCTGGACAGATGGCAGTCGCATCTCTACACACAGAAATGTACCCAAACCACAGGTAAACAGCACTGTCCAAAGTCATAAACATTATCAAATTGTTACACATATATTCCATCACATTAGGTTATACTTACAAAAAGCTGTATGTGTGATTATTAGTTATTTATAAGACACAAATCATCCATACTATGTGGGATCCAAGCATTGCTCAACACCAGAGCATTCACTGCCTGATTTTATAGCCCAAATTTATTGTTTACTAGTTGGCTGTCAGATTTATACGGACATGCAGTCAACTACAATCATAGATCAGCTAGAGCTGAGGAGTCATAGTTCCTTCTTGTTCTTAATTAATCATAGATTAAGATTGTATTCAAGGACTGCAGGAGCAGCTATCACAAACTTCACTGGTGTCTTTTTCTACAGCATGATCATTCCTGGCTACAGTACAAATATATGAGGGGTTCTAATTCCAGCAAGTCCCAGTTTGCTCAGATGACTGTATCATTGCCTGCTCTTATGTAGGAACAAGGGCATGGTGCCTACCCCACTCATCCATTCATCATCAGGTTTTCAGTTCAGGGAAGCACTGAAACCAATCACCTCCATGGCCTTAATGCAAACAGTCCCCAGCAAATACTCTCCCAAGAGGTTTTGCATAGGCTTGCCTCTTACCTTCCCCATCATCCACGTGGTTAAACCCCAGTCTCACAGCATTTCCCCTTCTTTTCCAAAATAATCTGCACACTTCCACAGAAAAGCAGGAAATCTTGACCCAGAGTTTCAACTTCCTTTTCATTTCCTCAAAGTGATTTCCTCTGGTGATTGTACAATGGGTGCTGTTATCTAGCAATGATGGCAATAACTCCATTGCCACACACAATTCAAAGCTTATTTCAGAACAGCTGCACACCCTTCACATTTTTATTGACGTAACTATCACAGGCTAATAAAGTTTCATTACCTGTACTTAAAGACATTATTATCATGTTGTGTGTTTATATAATACAGAAATAAATCTGAAAGGAATCTTGCATCGTTTTCATCCACAAATGCGTAGCCATTTAGACATGGGTATGCAAGTATGCCTTATATCACACGAAATGCAAAATTCCCTATACTTTCCCTATTATAAGATATCATAGAGACGATTCCCACTGAAGGGATGAATTGCTTCTACATTCTTAATCTTTCATTGGCTATATTTGAAAATGCCAAGGAGTCATCAGTGATAATGGCTTCTGATCTGCATCCCTGAATGCCTAGCAAAAGATCTCAGAGGTGCAGGAATTTGCACCATTCATGAACTTAATTCAGCATTCGAAGGAACTAGCAACTGTCAAAATATCCCTTAAAGTACACATTTGTGCAAATATCTCATTTAATAAATGAAAAATGAACATGTTTAAAAATATCATATTCTAATTCCTCATCTAAATTTCAAAGTAAAAAATCAAAAAGCTATCTTTTAATGAGGTAAAGGGCTATTTCACTTTGATTTCTTTTATAAATGGAGTTTGACTGAAGTTGGTATGTTCCACAAAATGTTTTGATCTTGTTGAATAAGCAGTTTCTGTTGGAAAATTGTATTTTCATCATTTCTTGGAAAAAATGATATTGCTCTATTAACCATAGTGATTTACAGCAAGTGAGGACTTGGGTTGTAACAGCAGCAATCTTTGTTGGTATCTTGCAGGCACTTTTAAACAGCAAAGGTATAGTAACAATGACAGAGCATGCATTTTGGAAAGATTGAGAATAGTGGACGTGCAGTAAATTACTTTATATTAATAAGCTTAGCTTCAATGTGATTCTTGGCAAGCAGAGCAGAAGATGAGCAAAGAACCATTTCAATGTATGCCCACAAATGGCTACTGGGCTATTTGTTTTAAAAAGCAGATTTCAAAATACTGCCTAAAGCCAACACAGAGGGATAAAGCAGGGTCACAGCAAGACAAGCTACAGCTGCTTGAGAGAAAAAGCTGTATTTCTGTAATGGAGGGCTGACAGACTTATGAACCACTAGGCAGTGGGGACAGAAACCAAGGACTTTTGTTTATATCTATTTAGTGTGCATGTAAGCTTCAGCAAATATATAGATATATATACATAATATGTCTGTACCAAAGGAATCCTTAATTACAACAAACCACCCACTAGCTTGCTGATGTCCCCAGATGACTCATTCCCCTGTGACATTATGGCAGAGGTTTATGAAAATATCTTGGAGGCCCTCATTTCAGAGTGTGACATCTTTAAGGTACAGTGTGGTCCTTTGTATTCACTTGCCTGCCTTCATAATTTTTTCATCCTTTTCTTGGTCAAAAGGAACATTTTAGTTCTTTCTCTCTGTGCAGGTAAGTACACTAAATGTTCTGTGACGTTGGTGTTGTTAGGAACAGCAGTAATGAATTGCTCTGTCAGTCCTGTTTAAGACCTAAGAGCAAGTCTGAGCTGCTTTGGTAGCATTTTTATTTTGATGGGCTGAAAATGAGTTGCTTGGCAGTTATTAAGAAGCATTAAGACTGGCAGGCATAGCAAAAAGTGGGAAATAAAAATAATAACAAAAGAAAAATTACTCCCCCCCNNNCCCCCCCCCCCCCTCATTTGTACCTAAGTCACACCATGTCAAACAGGTGTGACATTCACATAGGGATAAAAAGAAGCAGGTAACCCCATTCTTAGAGTCAGATGCTTTCGTGCTAATTCACTGCAGGGTTTGACTTAGGACAGTACTTCCATGAACTACCTGAACGATTCAGTAGTGACAAACACCACAGAGGAGCATATAGAACAAGCAGAGACATAATCCAAATGTAAAACCCCATTTGAGTCCAAAATGATCCTGACTAATTGAACATACTAGGTGGAAAGAAAATAAAAGGAGTGGCTAGACAAAATCCAGATGGGAACAGTATGAATAATTCAAGTCTAGAAAACAGCACCTACCAACAAGACATAATGAGTTCAGAGTATAACCTAAAAGGAAAGGTCTTGAGGGGAAGTATGATAGCTATAAGTAAAAGAGTCATACATAAAACAGGCCAAGGGCTCTGTCTTGTATATCTTTAAAGATGCAGACAAGCCATGGGAGTAAGCTGCACTAAAACAGTTTCAAGATAAATATAGGACAGCAATTCTACATGAGTCTGTAAAAAAGTTGACTGAAAAAGGTGAATAATCCCGACTGCTGAAGACTGTGAACAGAAGGATAGAAAAATACCCTCTGTCACAAACAGCATATTCCAGATCTCTTCAGTGCCAGATAGTTTCTTTGTGTCAAATTTGGCCAAGAATTCAGATTCAGAGAATCTCTGAATCATAGTCGACCCCACTGACCTCACTTCAAGCAGCTACCAAAACAAGGAAACCTCTCTGACAGCATGGAAAGATACAACACCAGTTCCAATAATATTCATAGGACTGTTGGTCACCAAGTATAAAGAGCATATTTACTGTAAAGTATGGTGCAAGAAAGTGAATTCCTATGTGAAAGCAAATTATATAGCACCTGTTTATACACCTTTACTCCAACAGAGAGATTATTTTCTTTTAGAATGAAATACATCATCACAGGGATCAAAACTGAAGGTGATTTAGATGAGTTACACAAGGCAAAACATCATCTTGTAGACCATCACAAATCCAAAGGCTGCACTGACACAGAAATAACAAAGTAATAACAAATTTGATTCAGAGCAAATTACAGGCTTTTACAAGAACATAAGACACCTTCAAAATACATCAGTATTGTATTGCCATGGCAGATATTTGAGCAAAATGCCCAGAAGACTACCAGTTTCACTCCTTTGAGACCATCATTGAGTAATAAACTCATAAGGAAAACAAGCATGGTCTTCCTCATGGGAAAAAAGAGCTTTTTTTTTTTTTTTTTCCCCCCCAGTTACAACTTTTCTTATAAACTTGAGTGGAAACTAAAGCTTTCACATCTACTGTGCACCTAAAAGAAAAAAGAGCTTTTTCTGAACTGGAAAAAAAATATGCTCACCAACTTAATAATAAGAAAGAACAACTGACTCCTGAACTAGGATTATTTTCCATTTTGAACTCTGATTAAGGAAAAACCCAACCAACCAACCACAACCATACTTTTCTTGCTCAGGTTGTTTCAGCAACTGAGAAGTTTAATTCCTGAGAAGTAAATTATTTCTCTCAGTAGCTAGAAACCAAAATCTCATCTTGCTGCTACATAGAACTCAGTTTGAATTAACAGATTTACAGGTCACATTGGTAAGGTCAAATATACATGAAGCAGAGTAGACTGTTCCATTCCAGATGTAACACAGATGTAACACAGTAAAAGAGCAAAACCCTTCCTTCCTCTCATTTTAATTCCTGACTCCCCAGCTCCTGCCAATGCTCATGTCCTGGGAAACAGTCCACAAAAAAAGAAGTCCAGGCCTTAATTCCTAAAACAGGAGCAATTTAAGGTAATTCAATGTGCCATTAACATTGATTAAATAATTGGCAGGGTGAAAAACTGTCAACTCCAGTGTAAAGTAGTCACTTCATATTGGCAACACAGCATGAGCAAGTCACTTCAGGAGTGCTAACAGTGTCTCTGTGAAATGCAAACCTCAGTGTGGGAGATGTGCCATGCACAGGTCCTTACCTTCATAGCAGAGATTCAGCCTAATGGCAGTGAAAGCACACACAAACGAAAACAAAATAAAAAGGTGAACAAGTATGTCTCTAACACGGTCATACTAATAGAGAGACAAATGCTGATAAAGATTACACCTTATAGTTCCACAAAAACCATATTCTCTGGATTATATTGTGGAGATTTATTGTAGATGGGATGCAGTGATTCATTTCTCTGAAGTAATTAAATTTCTGTTGACACAAAAATCTCATAACTCAAGGGGTTCAGCAATCCCTTGAGTTACTTTGGAGAGAAAATGAAATTAAGGTATGTTGGCTATAGACAAAGAGAAGAGAGCAGGCTCATAAAAGTAAGCTAATCGAAAAAATCTGCGCCATAGACAGACAGACACTCAACTAGTTCTGTAGTCACTTGATTATTCTAATGTCCTTCCTTTTACAGCTCATACCAGCATTAATTTATGGACCATTGCACCAAAATGTCAATGTATCTAATGTAAAATTTTATAGTGGAATAAGAAAGCATGATTGCACTCCACTGCTCCAGACTCAAATGGAGGTGTTATGTCATCTGCTCTCCAAGGTAAAGATCACAAACTGAGAATAAACAAGCACTGGAATTTTAAAACTACTTTTGCTGTTTCAACACTATCTGTCATATGTATTCAGCATGCTCCTTCACAAACCCCAGCCTGTTAAAGTGCAGCTGAGATTGTGGCTGTCTATCAGGCTGTGTCTGTTACCCTTCAGGAAATCAAAGCACATCCTGAGGGTTAGTAATCAAGAGGTACCCTGTTGTGCCCTCACTCATAGGAAGAGTAAGGAAGACCCTTATGCCACAAGTTTCTCAGCTTCCAGTAATAAAAAGTAGGCACTCCTCATAAAGCAAGGCAGAACAACAGCTGCACAACTCTCACAAGAACTTCCTCACCAGAAACACACAGCTGCTGGTAACTAACAAACCTGCCAATCCCAGCTGCCCCTCCTGCCAACCAACTCCAGGAAGAAGAATTTTTCTTTTTCAGCAAGCTGTCTGGATGTTCCATGTTTCTCTCTGATGCTTGCCTTTGAAAGTACACAGCACAAGGCACTAACTTAGAACCTACAAAACTGCAGACCTGACCCAGGAAACTGTGTGCAACCCATTAATTTAACTGTGAACAGAGCTAACATGGAGATCAATGTGCCTGACATCCACTCTCTTCAACTACTGATCAAAGCCCATAACAATGGAAACTTTACTTTTAACCTCAGTGGATCTGTAACCACACTCAATCATGTTAGCTTAGCACATCAAACTAGAGCTTCCAGAGCTGGCTGGCTGCAGAGGCATTTTTTGGCTTATACACTGAAACTTAATACAATTTTGTTGTAAAATGACACCTTCTTTTTTATTAAAAAGATTTTTTTATTAAAAAGAAATCTTTATATTAAAAGAAAAAACGAGAGAGAGAGAAACAAGACCAGAATTCTATGAATACACTGACAAATAATTAAGGAAAATAATCACAAATCACTTCCAGATATTTTTAATTCTAGTCATCACTTCATGGGCAGGTTCCTGTCTGGTATTAACCAGGATTAAAATCAGGTCAGATCTTCTAATTTACTCATGATGAAAATGATGAACCAAACTCTAGATTTGACTGATACTACAAAAAAAAAAAAACCCAACAAACCAAAACAAACAAAAAACCCCAAAACAAAAAACAACAAAACACCAAAATCCAAATCATCTTATTATCAAAGACTAAATACTAAAAATCATACCATGTTAAACTTAAGAAGGTAGTTAATTCCTATCACTCAGAATATAGATTCAAAAAATGTGAAAATTCTCTTCCAAGCCATTTCATGTCCTTTAACTGCAATGGCACGGCTGCAAGTTTGACTTCCTCTAAATATGCAAAATTTATAAAACCAAAAATCTCAAGGTAATCAGAAATAAATAATTTTGAATTGCACCACCCAGAAGTCAAAGTAAATCCACAGCTAATATAAATCCATAGTAACAGGAATAAGACGGATTTATCCCAGCTGGTTTATAATCTCAAGTGTTTACTTTCCTTAAGAAAAGAAATTTACACGGCAATACTGTATAACTATTATGATCTTCCAGCTTGATTTGTTCCCCAATTAGTTTTCAAAGTGACGTAGTTGCTAGTCCTGAATGCCGTTATGTCTTCATTCTACATTGTTCAATTATATTTAAGCTGAAGATGAGCTTTAATCCAAATACCATTTAAACACTCCAAGAAAAAAAAAAATGATTCAGCTTGGACATTTTCAAAAAGCTCCACCTCAATATTAAAAAGCCACAGTCCTATTTCTGAAAAACAAGCTCCTTTTTGGAGCAGCTCCTTGTTGGTGGCAGAGTTTTAGTTCAGAGCATTCTGAATGTTTATAGACTCTACTTCGTAAGAAGAGTTCCAAGGCCACTACCAAATTAAAATATAGGTCTTAAACCTATTGTTTAAAGTGTCTCCCTGAAAATAATATGGGCTTGTGAGAAATACTAGTACCTAACAAAGAGAAGCCAGACAAAACCTGATAGCAATCTGTGCAATTAAAGCTAACTTTAACTCCTATTCAGCATACAGTGCTTTCTCAGCCCTGACCTCATGTTCTGGCATAGACTGTCCCTCTCAAATTAAGATATTACTGTGGGTAACTACAGAGCAGGAAGTATCATCCTAGCTATTCTCACAAGGTGGGATGAGGCCATGAGATCTGAAGGTGTGAGAGTGTATCCATCAGCTAAGGTGGCCTCTGTCAGGCTTCTGAGACATGAGCAGCTCAATCTGGGAGATACTCAGGATGTGCTTCTTGGCACTTGGACCTTTGCTACTGTGCCCTGACGGTGTGCCAGGAATCCCACCAACTCCAGGAGAAACAGAAAAGCATGAGGAAAAGGAAAATTCATCCTGCTCACAATGGGAAGAGAACATGGAGTAAAGACTACGTGCAACACTGCTCCAACATCATCGGTGTTCCTGTGCAGTAAAATCCTAAACCAAAGGAGCTCATCCCATGTGAAATGCATTTTGCCTGTGAGGCTATGGTCTGTCCACCCCCCTGGTGAAATGAAGGGCCTAGGGAGAAACTCACATAAATATCACCTTTAATTAGGCAATTTAGATTCTTGATACAGAGAAATTTAGGGAAGGAAATAAGACCAACCCAAAATCCACCAGAACAGTTTCAAGCAAATGACTGATGTACATGAATGGCTGCTTTCTTTTGCTTATGCAAAATATTCACAGTACCCAAATGAAATTTAAAGAAAACTAAACAGTAGGCCTCTCTAAGCCTTCAAAAAAATATTACATTAAAAAAAACCCCAAACAAACAAGCAAACAAACACAAACAAAAAAACTCCAACAACCTGCACAAAAGATTTGATCAGTCTTTCCTGGTGTCTAGCACAGTCTCTGAAGAAGCATTTTTACTAAGCAGCCAGAGGCTACAACTTTTCTTATGCTTGAACACCCCTTTTCTGGTGGGAGCCAGACTGTCCCACTTACTGACACATCTGACAGAAGGCTGTTTGTTCCAAGTGTTTTCTGAATCATCCATTTTCAGAAGAGCCCATGTCCCCTTTCAAATACTTTTCCTGAAGTTTTTAAGGAGTGTTTGAGAGTCAGACATACCATTTTTTTTTTCAGAGAGTAGTGTCAAGAGCTGTCTCAGCTAATGCATGACTGTTCCTAATTGTTGCTATTGAAAGGAGAGCTGATTTCTCTCCCTGAGGCATTCCCCACACCCACCGCATATCTATTGAATATATACACGCAATCCCCTGAAGGTCCAAGTCCTGTTGTTGTTATCTAATTTGGGAATTTAGAAGTCCCCAGGCAGTAGATTTGGGCCCTTTTTGTTCACCTAGGCCTGAGTTTCCTTGGCAAATGAAAGGTTTGTATGCAAAGGCTGCTAAATCAAACAGCCAGCAACCCAAATCATTCAATTTGCCACGCTGGGTGGAAAAAAACCTGAAAACTGAAAAACTTATTCTTGCATGAAACAGAAATCAAAAAGCAGGAGAAAAACAAACAAGTTCAGCTCAGTCTCAAAAGACATTCAGTTTCAAAAGGCACTCAATCCCCAGAAAAGGAAAAAAACAAATGGTCAGTGCTCAGTGTAAGGATGGGTCCCTAAACATGGAGCTGGCTCCTTGTGGCTCTCAGTGAGGTGTACACAAATTCCCTCTCTAGAATGCCAGCATCATTGCGTGGAATCCATGGAAGAAACAGGTGAGTGCTGTTTTCTTAAAGTTATTGCACATTACCACAGCTGACTTCAACAATAACTTCTAAATGAAATGTAGATAAGCCCTCTTAATTCCAATTACCCTTTATTTTAAAGCTTAATTACAGTAGTACAAGACTGTCATGGAATGATAATTACAATTTATTTAAGCATCGATAAGTAAACATTAGGTTTTATTTTCCTACTGTGAAATGTATCTAACCTAATGGGCTGATAATTCCATTTAATTGTGTGCAAAGAAACTGGGTAATTTCTGTCAGGTATCATAAAATGGCAATGACTGCTTCATCACAAGATATTAACATTTTCAAAAAGCAACTGTTCTTTTTATGAATCAGCAGTTCCATTCAGCTTTATTAAACAATCAATAAAAGGACAAAGGAAAAAGTTGGAGACTTGTGCAGTCAGAGAACAAGGTCTACTTTGGGCCTTATCAGTAAAATGTAAATAAACTGCAGCAGAAGTAATCTTGCATCTTTCAGGATTCAGCAGACATGCAGTGACTGCCACAAGGCTGTGAAAGCCCTGCCTTGAGACCTAAGCTACCTACATGGCATTAATCAGCAAAGTGCCTTACATCAGATAAGATCTGACCATCATCTTGCTGTGGCTTCAGTCCTGGATCAGGCAGATACCAGTCACAGACAACCTGCTGGAAATCAGGAGTCAGGATTTACAAACATCCCCAGGATGAGAATCATCCTAAGTGGGCCTTGTTTTCCAAACATCCCAGATGTATTCCAGTACTACTTTACTGATTACTGAAATGAAATAAAAGAATCTGTGGCAGATTTGCCTGTTTAATACTTAGAGCCAGGTGCTGCAGACAGCAAGAAGGGCCCAGATAAGACTTCAGGGCATCATCAAAAGGTAACAGAACAGCTGGATCAAACCCTTGGGCACTTTTATTTCCACTCCAGAAAAATTAATAAGAGAGACTTTCTCTGAATCCCACCTACCAGATGGTGGTTCTCCTTTTGCAAACACTCTTGGGTCTATTTCAGGATATGAAAGAACAACTTTTTAATAGGGAAGAGGTGGAAGGGTAGAAGATACGATAGCATGGGTATCATATGGAACTAAGGATTCAAATAAAGCATATAAAAACTTTTTTTCTCCATTCAAAAGTTTCCTTTCAAAGCCCAGAAGAATTTTTATAGCTGCAAGTCCACACATCCAGAGAGAGCCTTTCCATTTAAGGCAGCTGCATGTGGACTCCCACACCACATAAAATCATCTTTCCCAATCTTCCCAGAGTTGCACAATGTAAACCCTGAATGCCAGGAGGACTTTGGCTTATTTTAACACCAAATAATCCAATGTCTACTTGGACAAACAACTTCAGTGATTCAGTATAACACCCACTCTGCTCTTCACCACTCAGCTCACAAATGGAAATCACCTCAACATCTTCCTCCCATGCCAGGAGGAAAACAAAGAAAACCAGCAGTTGTGAAAAAATAAAGTCTGCTTCTTGAGACGATGGACTTTGCCTTCTGGTCCCCAAACCTCCTCACCCACCTTTCAAAATACAGCATCAAGAGAATGACCCAATTCCATTCCTCAGGCCTTCCCAGAAGGAATGGCATTTTTTGCAAAGGGAAAAAACCAGCATCTATGACAATTTTCTCTGTAATGGTGACTTGGCCATGCTGATATACAAAGTCCAGCATTGGTCTGTAGCCAACCCAGACACCCTCACCTCAATTTTTCCTTTCCCATGGGACCTTCCTGTCACTGGATTGTGTCCAGGATGGATTTATCAGAGGCCTGGGCCACACAACACTACATCCATCAACCACTTGCTGCTCTTCAGCCCAGGGCATGATGCAGGTGGGAACCCTTCCCAAGTGCTCTGCTCATATTTAGTCAAGAAACCCATTGCGATGTGTGTGAGCAGCTGAGAACAGCATTTGAATGCTAACTAACATCGGTTTCTCTTCACAAGCCCATATCTCTATGAGGAAGTTGAAACATCTGAACATTTTACAGACAGAAATACCAATTTGTCAAGCTCCGATTACAAGAACCTTCATTTTTCGGAGACAGAATTTTCTGTGTCTGAACTAAATGTTTGTCAGTGATTCAAATAGGTACCCTGAGTATTGTTTCACCTATCATACAAATAAAAAAAAAAAGAAAAAAGAAGGGAAAAGTTGGGGATAGGAGATCTCTGCCCTCAAAATGTGGTGCCATTTTTATTAATAAACACAAGTCTATGCCATTTTTACATGAGGTCTAATTAAGCTGGTGACAGTCTAGAAATACAATTATCACAGAATCGTGCTGGTAATTTTAATATTTTTTTCTGTATCAGTAATACTTATATTTCCGAAGAGGAGAAAACACGGGAACGGGGAAGACATCAAATAGAAATAACTACATTTTTATTATTGATGCATCTAAAAACATTCAGTTTACAAGACTACTAGGTACACAGGCCTCTGCATGCAAATTATCCTGATATCTAGGTCACAAGATGCTTCAATGTGATTTCTAATTAACAAACCCAAATTACTATTCCAATCAAATCTTTCATAAAAATGCTGATAGTGAACTAAACTAACATTTATCAATAAGATAAGCAATTCCAAAGATAAAATCTAGATGTTTATGCTGTCCATAAACCATGTTGGCAAGAGATGTCATTCCTGACAGCTACCATGCTCACAGCCTCCTTCAGCTGCAGCTCTTGGGCTCAATGAAGATTTTAATTGTCATGCAGGAGGAGATCAGGTTTATGTAAGCAGGATATTTTGATTAGATACATTTTTATAACATGGCAGCAACTGCATGGAAACAAAGAGATTCTCACCAAGCAAGAGCAGACTCTTCCTAACACACAGATATAATGCAAGAACCACAAGAAAAAAAAAAAGATGCAGCAGGACACATCTTTGTGCAGCGTAAATGATGTCCAACTACATCAAAACTTTTTTCAGATTGTTTTTTTCCTATAAAAGCAGACGGTTTATTTTACCCTGCTCTCTTCCAAGTGAATTGTTTATAGATTGTTTGCCTGACTCAAATAGATTTTTCACTATGCCATGAAAGTGCCCACCCTTCCTTTCCCCTCCTCTTTCAATTTCTAAAGATAGCCTTACTGTGAGGCAGATTCCTTTGAGAGCCATGGAGTTTCCACCAATTACTCAATTCACAATATTGCTGATTTTACATTATAATCTCCATAAATTAGAGATATTACAATCAAGTACAAAAGTGGCATGCATTATTTGGTGTGCATATGAAATCAGCATAAATGAATCATTTAATTTACTTAGCTCTACCATATCTGTGCAAATTAAAAAAAGGCATCAGCTAGTCTTTTCATCCATATCTTGTTTATGAGCCTATCTCTGTGGCTTAGAGTCACTCACAGGCAATGGAATCATGTACCATGAACAGTGCCAGTTAAGCAAAATGCATCCCCTTCATTAGGATAAGTGATAACCCCAAAGTCAGGAAAAACTGTCAGCATGGTCTAACTTGAGCCAGTTAAAAACGCTGCCAAACAAAGCTAAGAGCATCAACATAATATTGTTCAATGCTAGAGTCAAGGGATTGCTGCCTTGATAGCAAAATTAGGGGAGAAATTCTCTCCATGTTGAAGACAATAGAAAATGGATTTAGACATTACTCAAAATACCTACTCAATATTGCAAAGCACAAGTAAAGAAATAACAACAGCAAGGGGGTAGAAGTATTCAAAGAATACCAGGATGAAGGCAAACACTGAATAATTGCATTTTGGCTCCTTCTCCCTCACTCAAAGAACCAGTTTTTCCTAGCACTCCCCTCTCTATTTGCACACATGCATGATAAGGTCTTATTTTATGCAAGAATAAGGTGAGGTGGGCCCCCTATTTCCCCGTAATCACACTAAAATAAAAAGCACAGGAAAATCAGGCACCTGATTTTTGAATGAAGATTCTGCACAGCCATCAGACACTTCGGAAAAAAAAAATAAAATAATGGTGGTAAAGCCAATCTTTTCCTCACTTTCTTTCCATACTTGAAAAGCCCTTGGTCTCATATCATCCCTGAACCAATTAATTGGCATACCACAGTGAGAAATGTTCTTTCATCACCAACACTTTGACATTTCTATCACTGCTAGCAATGAATAACTAAGCTGTGAAACTTCTACAACGAAAAATCATCCCGTAAATTTGGCTATTAACCCTCTGTTTCATGAGGACAGTGAAGCCTGAAAACTCAAAATTACATCCCAGTGTGGTGACTGGCCAGGAAGGTCGACCTAAAGACAGCCCTGCAGCTCACTTAGTGGTGCTCTTGTCCCAAGATGTGCATATGCTCCAAACCAGCCCACTTGAAGCACAGTTTTTCATCAACGGAGATGACATACTTTCCAATGCTCTACAGGAAATAGTATTAAATGTAGCACAGAAATATAACATAGATGGTACAGTTGCTGCTGTGGGCTGCAATAAACTGTTCCTCCGGGAAAGCTGATGGAGCACCTCATACTGAAGGCCCTCTCTGTCCACATGGATGGCAAGAAGATGATTATGAGAAGCAAACAAATTTATAAAAGCTAAGTCATGCTTGACCAACCTGATCGCCTGCTATGATGAAACAACTGCCTGGGTGGATGAGGGAAGAGTGGTGGATGTTGCCTATCTCAACACCAGCAAGGCTTTTTATACACAAACAAGACTTTTCTCTGATGTGCTCTGCGAAACCCAGGAAGCTTGGAATGGATGAGTGGACAGTGAGGTGGACTGAGAACTGGCTGAGCAGCGTATCCTAGAGGCTTGTAATCAGTGGCACAGGGTCCAGTTAGAGGCCTGTCACTAGTGGTGTCCGTCAGGGGTGAACACTGGCCCCAATATTGTTTAAGTTGTTGATCAATGCCTTAGATGAAGGGCAAGTTCACTGATGACACAAAGCTGGAAGGAGTGGCTGATTCCCCAGAGGGATGTGCAGCCCTTCTGAAGGACCTCAATAGGTTGGAGAGGAGCAGAGAAGAATCCTCTGAAATTCCGCAAAGGCAAACTTAGGGTGATGCACCTGGGAAGAACAACCCCAGGCACCAGCACAAGCTGGGTGCTGAGCTGCTGGAAAGCAGCTCTGTAGAAAAGGACCTGGAGGTCCTGGTGGACAACAAGCCGTCTATGAGCCAGCAGTGCTCTGGTGGCCAAACAGGCCCACGGTATCCTGGGGTGCATTAAGAAGAGGTCAGGTCGAGGGAGGTGATCCCGCCCCTCTACTCATCCTTGGTGAGGCCTCACTTGGAGTGCTGTGTCCAGTTCTGGGCTCCTCAGGACAAGACAGACCTGGAGCTCCTAGAGAAGTCCAGAGGAGTATCACAAAGATGACTAAGAAACTGAAACATCTCTCATGAGGAAAGGCTGAGAGTTAAGCCTGTTCAGCCTTGAGATGACTGAGAGGAGACCTCATCAATGTCTATCAGTGTCTGAAGGGAGGGTGATTCTGTTCCTTGAGCCACTCCAGAAGAAGACAGCAAACAACAAAAGCAAGAATGAGGCAGAATTTTGAGGAGCAGTCTGGGAGCATCTACAGTTGGAGATCCCTGGACAGTTAGTGATTTCCAGAGAGCAGTTTACAGCACTCAAGCAAAGCTCCAGGGTATTCCGCTCCGGACAATATGAGGTAAGCTCTGTCACAGAGCTCAGGCAGCTCTTCCTTCTGGCTCCCATGTTTGATGATGCAAATATAATTTCCCCTTTTGATCCTTTGCAGACAAAGTGCTATGCAATACTGAGCTGAGACAAACACACCTCCCTGTTAAGTTTCACACCTTAAATACCACTCCTTGAAACTTTCACTGCAGATATTGATTCTGGTATCACTCAGCAGCACAGGCCAGATGCACTTTGAAAGGCTCCAGGATAAATCCATTCTATTCTTGCCTACTAGGTGAACAACAGATGATCCAGGGTTTTTCTAGCTTAGCATGTACAGCATCTTGGATCAGCAGGAGCCATTGCCTTCGTTACTACTCCTACTATCTTCCCATCACCCATCCAGTGCCCATATTCAATTATTCATGAATGAAATAACAGTTTTCTGCATTAATAATTTACTGCCACACTAAGGGGATGTGTAAGGTAAAATGTAACTGATATGGGAGTCTGAGCTTTGGCAGCTTTTATAATACTCATTCATCTAGCATTTTCCATCATTAATCCTTGTGCTTTGCTGACTAGAACATTTGCTCAATGACAGGCATATTTTCCCCACTGACATGCATCTGGTACATAGGTTCAGTACCTGCGAACAGGAAACATATTTTTGTTTGTGGGTCTTGATTTATTAAAGTGCTGACTTCAGATTTTGCGAAGTCTAACTCTCAGGAGAAGTTACATGGACCTAAGCAGGTTGGCTTGCTTTAAAAAAGCCTGCTATTATCAGTGCAAGATAGTGAGGATGGGTCTCAGGCAAGGATGTAGTAATAATGCAATTACTAATAATTAATAATTTATTATCCAGCCTCACAGACAGTCCCACTGCCTTTCTTGTGTCCAAAAAATGAGAAAGCCTTTCCCTTTGGGGGGACCTGAGATAATTATATTTACTGAGAGCCTCATCAGAAAGCTATAATTCACTGCCTGGCATCACACGGGCATTGAAGAGGTGCAGGTGTAGAGAATTCCCCTGGAGAGGCACCAGACACAGAGGTGTTCACTACACTCCTCATTAAGGTAATGGTACATTTGGTATTTCCTTGATCTGACCCCTCTAGTCACCCATGAGATGAAAGAAACAAGATCATTAGCAATGCACCTCTGAATATATCCTACAAAATCAGGAAATTCAAGTGCTCATTTCAAATTAAACCAGAAATCCAAAGAATAAGGTTCCCTTCCTTGCTGTTTCTTCCTCACAACAAGAAAAATTTGAATATTACACTGATAAACTTAAGCTGCTGTGTTGCTTAAGCATCAGTGCAAGACTTGATTCGCAGCTCAGAGACACAACAGTTATGTAAATCAGAGCAAGCATCAGATTTCAGCTGAGTGGCAAGGCATGCCGTCCCACACCTTATCACTGTTAAACCTGATATCCCCCTCCCCCTGTGGCATCTAGTTTAAAGCCCTATCAATAAGCCCCACTATCCTTTGACTAAAGACTGTCTTTCCCCTTTGACAGAGGTGAAACCTGCCTGAACACATCATGCCTGGTGTCATGTAGGCCATCCCTTTATCAAAGACAACAAGAATTTTGGCATGGAGCCACGAGTTAGTACACTAACTGTCCAGGGATCTGAAACTACCCGTTTCTTTCAATGTCACTACCTGCCCTCGGAAGAAAAAGAGGAAAAAATAAACTGTGCCCCTGATTCCCTCACCAATGGCCCCAAGGCATTGACGTCTCTTCAGGAAAAACAGTAATTCCATCTAAATTCAATGACATGGTGATTTAATTATTTATCAAGTGAAGACCTGAATATCAGAATGCATTTAAAAACCAGGTTCGTACTTATTAGATCTCCACTTTGAGGTAGCAGCTGTAATATTTGAAAAATGTCAAGTAACAAATTGAACTTTGAATGAACAAAATGATTTTTTTACTGAGAGCTGAGCAAAGTCCTAACAAGTTTTATTAACCTGGCATACTGAGTAATTTCACAGACTTAAAACATGCCAGAAAACATGTCGTGATTTTCATTCATTTGCTTGTATTTGCAACAATTTGGCTGAGTCTTCCTGCAAAAACAGTTTTCAACCTCCAGCTTGCTCTGGACTCATTCCTGGATGAAAACTCACAAGCTTGCTCATTTCCCAACCCAGGCCTCTTCGATTTACTGGGTCATCTGCAACAGACCACATTCTTCTAAAGCAGAAGACAGAATGAGAAGCCAGGAGCTCTTTGCTTTCCAAGACACCTGTACGCTAGTCCTGGCTTTGCCAGCTGCCTGTTGCATCAAGGTGGTGAAGTCACTGCTCCAGTTCTGCCACCCTGTGAGCTTGCTGGCTGAGGACCTGTCCCTTACAAAGCGCCGCACAATCAATAGCATAACAGGGCCTTGATATTGATTACAGCTGCCAGCTGCTACACTTAAGTACCTCTTAACAGCAATAATGAGAACAAATAAGAAATGCTGCATGAGGTTTCCAGCACAGGGAAAGCTTTCTGTACTGCACAGTGTGTCAGCAGCAGTGCAGTAACCAACAGCACTTAGAGGCACAGAAGGAGCACATTCATTAACCAGATCCCACGTGCTGCTGCTTTTTACTGTAATCACAATCTAATGATATTGAGGTTTTTAGAGAAGATTACTGGGAAGAACAAATAAACAAACAATACAGAATGAAATGGTTTTGACTCTTGGTGGAAAACTGCTGCTGTTCCACAACAAAACTGCACTAATAACGCAGTTGGTTCAACTGCGCATTCCTCGCAGCACTACTGCTGCAGAGTGTTCCTCCCCTGGGAGGTGACTGGATAGTTTCTTGCTGAACCTTACTTACAGTTCTCTGCAGATTTCACTGGTGCAGCCAGACAGAGGCATTTTGCAAAAGGGGGAAAATGTTTTCTTTTACTTAAAGACTTGCTAAGGGAACCAGACTTTTAGAGAGCTTGTTATGCACACAACTTATCACTAAATAAAGCATTTTTTTCTGCAAACCATTTCCCAGGGAGGGAGAACTGATGTTCCTATTGCTTAAGACATATTAACAACAAGCCAATAACTTACACAGAGGAACATGAACTTTGCTAACTCAGAACTAAGTCATGAAATAGACACCTGGACCCCAGTTCAGTCAGAGAGTCAAGCTCAACAGTATCAGCACTTATCCACAATTTCCTCTTTGACTGGCATGTTAAATGAAGCTGAAAATTGCTTCCTAAAGACAATATGCTTAAATAATCAAAACAATATTAATGTTAGGGACAGACTATTTCCTTTTATTTCCAGCTAAAAATCTCCCATTTTACACACTCCAGTTTTCTCAAGGCTTCTGATGGAATCTCTTGGGCAATGCATACCAAAGGATGGCTAAGGGAGTTAACACATATTTGTACTAAGCCCTTGATAGAAAATTCTTAGCCAAGATCCTTGCATGTGTCAGCCATACTGCAGGCACACATGTCCTTAGGACATGTGTCTCCATCCTTAAATGGCCAATTCAAGGACTTAGGACTTCATAACCATCCCAGAGCTCAGCACTGGATAGCTACCCAGGCATCAGAAATTATTTTTCCAGAGCAGATTAAATCCCATCTTGGATAGAGAATATCAGGGGAGTCTGTGAAGCCAAACAAGCTGTTCTGCAGATGTAGGACCATACAAACATTGCCAACAGGGTCTTAATACAGATGTCAGAGTCCCCTTATGCACAGGGTTGGTAAGGATTTTGTATCCACACTGGAAGCCAAGCAGAAATTTCCAAGATGATTCGCTGTCTCTTCCCAAACAGTGAGTTCAAAGCAAATTTGGATGTGTCTGTGTGAGCTTAGAGAACAAGGCAGAACTGGCACACTGAGACGCCAAGGAGCTTAGTGGGCCTATGGCAGATGCTTTAGAAAAACATACCAAGTCCCTCAGAAAGAAACCACAAGTAGTTATGGTAGTTCAGGGATGGTTTCTCACCATCACTCACACCAAGCTTATGTTGGGCTGCAGTGCTGCTTATCAGCACAAACAACAGAGCACGCAAATGCATAACAAAATGTTGTAAGCAGCTGACAAAGTAAGATTTTGCAAACACTCACCTCAGCAATTCAGTCACACATCCTTTTCTTTGTTAATTTAGCCATATTGTTAGGACTGCTGCCTTTATCCTGCTAAGTGCTCACTGCTTGCAAACACCTACATGGCAGCTGCATCCAAGGCCAAGCCTTACTCATATTTGTCCTTTTAACCATAGTTTAAGAGGAAATGCCTTCCTCAAGTTACTTTCTTGGGGCTTCTGCATTATCTGAGTGGACCCTTTGAGGCTGTACAAAATTTTTGTCTCAGAAAAGATCAGATTTATCTCAGAGGTGTGCCAGAGCTTTATTTAATTGCATTATCCTTCCTGCATCTTCACACTTCTACAGCTTTAAGCCTTTCTAGACTTAATTCCTTTGGGAATCATTGATCCATTCATACTTTTGATCACCTTCTCCTGCCTGCCTCCCATCTCACCAGCTATGCAAGGTGTTATACCTCCTAGCTGAGAGTCTACAGAACAAAGGTCTATCCTGCTCTGCTGTGTAATACAAGGAGTTTTTTGGGACCCAGACATCTTTAATAATGCAGAAGAATACTCTCCTTCCAGTGAGAAGAAGAAAAAAAAAGCATCAAGATAAACAATTTAAAACAAAATGCCATAATTTAATTTTCTCTGCTTAAAAGATAAATTTAAAAATGAGGTGATCTAGAATTCAATCCCACATGATTCTAAAGTTCTGGGATGCTGCAGAGCGCAATATGCACCTACAAAGGATATTTAAAAGATAACGAAATAAATTCTGCCATCAGGCAAATGTAGACAGACTCCAGGAACCATTAAAAGTTTTGTCAATCCATTCTGCAAACAGACATCTTATATTGGCAGTTCTCTTCATCAAGCACATTTCAGGAATAATAAACTGTTAAAATACCAGATACTATATAAAGTGAATCAATCATGATGGCTGAGTGCCAATAGAAGAAGCGAATAACCTGAAGTAGAAGAGTTTTTTAATACCTCAGGAAGGCTATAACATCATCTGTAACTGGAACTGAACTGTGAACAAAGCAAAATAAGTCAATTTTAGGTGCATAGGTTTAGCAGATGGGACAATTAATCTTCAGAACCAGCACAGACAAACAATTTGGGTGGGGTTAGAGTTTTGCACAGCCCTCAGCGCTGTTGCTCTCCAAGGCAGCAACTGGAAAAGCTTCAGACAACTACAGTAGGAGAGGAATGGGTGCTCCATGATGGATATTTGTGCGGCAGACCAAGTTTGTGACTGACCAGAACAGCCTCTGCACCTGCAAAATAATTTTTGTTGCAGTTTGTGATAACCAGTTAGTGGTGGGATTAAGTGCCTCACTAAGGGCACTTAAGTCTTGTATCGCCCAAAACTTTAGCTGACCTCATTCAGGTGACAGATAATTTACCTTCTGCTCTTCCTAGTTATCCCTCCTTCAGCTTCTTTCATGTCCCTGGACAGACATCTCCCCAGTTCTAGAATCACCACGATCAATCCCAGCCTGAGGGACTACTGGTGACTGGATAACTGCAGTGTGATGGAACACCTTGAAAGATGCACCGCAAACTCTGCCCAAAAGAGCCCTGCCTAATTAGATGAGATGATGAGGTGCTGGAGGAAATCCCAGGCAGAGGGAGGTTAAAGTAGTTTGTTCAGACTTCTGCAACAGAGCAAAACAGGGTAGATTCTATCCAATTCACTTTTAGCTTCACTTCTCATCCATCAGAGAAACATTTCTTGATAAAAGATTCTTTTAAAATTATTTTAGTATTAAGTCTAAAATAAGGACAAGAGAAACAGCTGCAGTTCTGACAGCTTATCTGCTAAAAATCTGACCTGTTCATCTCCTGTAGCATGGATGATCAATTTTCCCTACATCAAAATGTGTTGGCAGTTAATAGCAGCAACTCCTTTTTTGTTAATTAAGAAAGAAGTATGCCACAGATGATAATTATTTTTGAAAAGTGTCAATGATAATTCAGCATGTAAACAGACAGAACATTTTATCATTATTTTAAGAAAAAAATACAGGTTGTGTTCTTGGAAAAAAGGCTTTCTATTTACTAAGATTTGAAAAGCAAAACTAGAGAAGATCAGATTCAACAACAGTATGGTATTTTAGGAGACATGAGTAAAAGGACCGTTTATTTTTTTAAAAAATTCATTAAAATGTGCCCCATGACCCTACCTCAGCACTCCAAGGCTTCAAGTGCAGAGATAGTGTAATAATCAGGTTGAGTGTGCAGCATCTGCTTTTTAATGAATCCATGATGCATGTACTTCACTGCAGACAGAGCAGAATGTGCTACTTCAACACATTTTGGGTTTTTTAACATCTTCTAGATATTTACCAAAGTACATAACAAGGTGCTACATTTTCCAGAGGACAAATTAGGAGCAATCTCTCATGCATTTCATGTTTCTTGTTAAGAGTTTGATTTTTGAGGAAGCCTGACAATTGCATGAAAAAAGCCTCATCCCTCTTAACCTGCCTCAGCAGAGAATCCATCCTGCTTGCTACAGTGCTAAAGGTGAAACCAGCTAGGTGAAAGCAATACCTCTTTGTTCATCTGCTTAACCCCCAAGGGCTGCAAGCCAGGTCAAGATTAAAAGACACCCCCTGCTCCCTGCTATTTTTTTTTCACATGACCTTGAAAAGCAAACTAACATGATACGGTTCACATACAGAAGAAACTCTGAGAACACACACAGAGAACCGGAGCCCGGGCTCCCCAATCCAAGCTCCAGCATAAAATCTCCCTATCTCCTTCTGGAGCTTTGCAGACCACTAGAATAACAAGAAGTTTCTCAGACTGCCAGGCAGATGCTCTTATCTGCTTTAACTCCCCCCAGGAAATGAGAACCACTAAAATAAATGCCAGATGGCCAAAAAGCCAACCTGAAAAATGAAGGAAAGGTATTCTCTGGAAAGTGGTCACACATCTAACACTGGTGACAGAACCTTCTGGATTTCTCCATTTAGTCTACATTACTAATGACTCTAACAACACATAACATTATAACTTAGGCACCATCCTTCAACTCTGTGCATGAACCTATAGCTTAGTCATTTCTAGATGTTTGTAATAGTAGATTACCTTTTTATTCCCCTTGTTCTAATTCTTGAGGTGAAAAGTTATTACAAAAATCACTTGCTAACTAATAAAGGTTCATCAACAATTTGCATTTGCTAATGATGTTTAACAGACCACAGTGATTGCTGTCCAGAATTCTTCTAAGAGGCAAAACAAACATCTAAATTATAACTTTCTAACATCTGCTTCCTCTAGGGGAGGATTTGTATGAGGTTTGACAGATGCAAGAGCTCTGAAGAATGGCTGTTACAAATGAGCCAGATAGCAGAGTCTTGGAAAATGCAGCCAATCTCAGTTTATTGAAATGAGCTCCAACCCCAGGCAGAAATAACACACAGCTGTTCCTTCTGACTGCTGTTCAGGAGAAAGATGGTATCTTGTGGAAGTATTAATAGATCTCATTTTCCAGGTGGTATGCAGAGTAAAAGAGAACTCACCATTTCATCTCATTTGATGTTAGGTATAGTTTATTAAACAACAAAACCCCAGCTCCCCCCCAAGTCTAGAAGCTAGCCAGTGTAGCAATGATAGCAATGAGCAAAACAGTCAACAACTACCCAAGTCCCGGTGTTGCTGTTGGACACACAATCACACACACATACACACTGTCTGGTGAAAAAGCATGAACTATTTATTACAACATCTGACTCTATTTCTACTGTATTTCTATAAAAATAATATACAGACCAGGGATTGGAGGAGAAGGTTGACACCTCTCCCATCCCATTGGTCAAGACAACTGTCCATCAGCTGTCCATTCCTCCAAGAGGAAAAATGTAAACTAACTTTGTCTTAACAATAATATTACTTCTATTTACAACACCTGGGTGTGAGAAACTAAGAACTATGAAAAACTGAGGCACACCAGAAAGCTGAAAAATCAGGGTAACATCCCTACATTAGCTTTTCTCTCAAAACATGATTCTGTGTGCACCACAGTAGGAGCTTTTAGGGCCATACTGTCTTCAGAGAAGTGAATGACAGTTCTGTGACTATAACCCATCAATTCAATGTAATTTTAATTATAATTTACCTTGAATTTTATTTACTAAGCCTAACATAAAGAAAAACTTATGTTAACATAATAGCAATGCCTTTTAACAATAATTTTAAATCTGCCTCTACACCCTATTCCCAAGACACTCCTCTTACTCAAGAAATAGCTTCCTTCTGGAGAAACCAGAGGGACGAGGAATTTCTGTGTTTACAAGTCCTACAAAAAAAAGAGAAAAACACAAAAGGAAAACAAGAAATTATGTACCTTTTAAAATTTTTGTTGAGGTAGGAATATAGAGGTTACTTCTTTTTTTTTTTTTTAATAGAATTAGTGGGAAGATGTAACAGGGCTCCTGTTTGTCCATCCTTTCAAACAAACACCATCATCACAAACAACAGTGCCATAAGGCTTACAGCTGGGAAAGGAAACAGGAAAAGCAGATACTTTTCATGGCCAAAGAAGTCCCGTGAAACCCAGTGACAGACTGTCTGCTGCCATGGACTGGTGGCCTTAATTAATGCTGCACTGATCCCCTTTCAAACCTGTGCAATTTCATTACAGTTTTGGGCCATGGGAGGACAAGCAGCTGAGACTTGGGCTGCTCTCTGCAGGACTGCATCTCCAGGGCCAGCTGTTGGCTCTTCCTGAAAGAGGTGGACAAGGGATGGGTAAATCTGTTCTACCACTCTCCTGTCAAAAGGTGAGTTAATTTTCTTGGGCAGCAGGAGTGATGGCATATGCTGGCTGTGTGTTTTAACACTGCTGCTGCTTCAGGGAAGGCATGTTTGACCACATAACCACTTCTCCCCATGTGCGAGAGCCTGCCCATACAATTGCTTCCCTTCAATTTTGGGTCAAGCTGTGCACAAATCTCGTGCAGGCTGTCCAAATTGCAAGCAGGGTATAAAACCACAACCACATCTGTTTCTCATACAGCAGTTCCACACAGCTCTGCACCCTTCCGGCCTCACAGTCCATAATCTCTACCAAATTCAGTCTGTGTCTGACAGGATAAATTCTCATTAGCATCTTATGCTTTCCCTTCTCAGACCCCATAGGAATAACATCGATTACTTGCCAACCTAAATGGCACTTTTCCTTGTGCCCAGCCTCTGGCACTTAGAGAAATGAAGGCCAACTATCCTGCAAAAGGAAGCGCCAGCGTAACTTGCAGAATTTTATGGCTCTAAGTGGTGAACAACTTTAATCAGTGCCCAAACTGACAAGACGCTTATCAGCTGCCAAACTGAACAAAAGTTTTGTGGGCTCACAGCACCAGTGCAACACGCTGAGCAATGCTGTTGCTGTGTTCCCAACAGTAGGAAAAACATGTTACCCACAGTAATATATATGTATTGCCTACCACCTAGCTAGGAGAGAGAATATAATTTGCAGCTATATAGAATAGTACATTATCTGTTTTGAATTTTTTTGTTTTACTCAGTTTCCCATAAGAAACCTCCACCAAAGTGTCTCAAAATGAAGGATAAATATTTAACCCCCTTGTTTCAGAGATGCACTGTCACAGAGGAACAAAATTTTAATGCAGATAAACCTACTATGTTATAAAGCTCACACTGCTATATAAGAGGCACTGAACGTATAATTTGTGTGCCAAGACTGAAGTATATTATTGCATATCCACAACAAATTTCCTGTGAATGGATAGAATACATAAAATCTGAATAACACACACATGACACTGATATGATACTTCAGGACATGAAAGTGAGTAGTTTAAACACTTTAAGACTCTATTCCTAGTCACAATTTAAAACCTGTAGATGTTGAAGCAAAAAAGAGCCAGCTCAGTGTGAAAAAAACATGTGGAGCTCACACTACTTGTCCCTAGGACGAAGACCTTTGACTCAAAGGCTCTGTGCTAAAAGCTGAATAGAGTAACTAATCCTTACAACTATTGAACAGCACTCCTCAAATATGACCAGACTTATCAAATCATAGGTGCCATAAAGCCTTCCTAAATAAGCAGTCATAAGAGCGATCCAAAAAAATGAAGTACTGAAATAACCCATGACCAAGGCAGCAATTCAGAAGTGAAATCCCAGCTGCAAAATTACAACACTTGCATAAGTCAGCATTTTATGACTACTTTAAGGAGTAATGGACTTCCTAAACACAAAATTAGGTTCCTAAATTTATTCTTGAGCAATTTTCTAGAGGAATGAATGCCAGTACATCATTGGGGATGTACAGTAGAGGTAACCCCTCCATTATCAATGTTCTAGAAGAAAGCTGTTGACCCTTTATTGGGCCACCTAGAGTCAGTGCCATGTGAAGCTGACTCTGAATTGGGAACACACAAATGAGAAAGCTGGAAGGATCATATATGTCTAAGGAAAATGAAGAATTCCATATACCATGGACTGGAATGACAGACAGTTTTCTTACACCATGAACATTTATGGAGGAAAGAGTCACTCCTCCGCCTTCTCCTCCTCCTTCAATCTAGTCTACCAAAAAGCAAAATTTTGCTTTTGGGAAGAAGAGTTTAATGTCTGTGCAGAAGATACCGGGGCTCTCATTTGATTTTCTTTTCCCAAACTACAGCAAAAATGAAGGGGTTAACAAGAAGAGGAGGAACAGGAGCCCCATAACATCTAGTTCCCAGTCCTACAGCCTGTCCTCAGATGCAGGAAGCAGAGATCTCTTGAAGAGATACAAAAGGACCTGTATGCTACTGGTGTCTTTTTATTTTTCAGTGATTCTATAAATGAGAGGAAAACAAGAATTTAGCTGAGAATGGTTTCTTTTCCTGAACACAGTCATACAATTTGTAGGATGGGCAATCCTTGCTACCTGCATTTAAGCTGAAGTAATTTGATCAAAAAGAATTTCATAAGAAAGGAAACCTTTCTGTTTCAATCCCTGGTCTCCCCCAATTTGGTATAAACAGTAACATCAAAGTCTGAGCTAATGTTGTTACTCAGAGACAATGCAGTACACTGAACAGAGAGCAACTTCTGCCTGGTGAACTGAAGACAAGCGCTTCAAAGCAATAAAATCAGGAGACGAATTACTTCCAAAACAGCTGTAAAGTGATGGAAAAGAGAGGAGCTGCTAAGAGGGATTGATTAATATTAGCACCCTTAGCGCTGAAAACCTGGGAACATCTTGAAAATATTCAGTGGAGATGTAGAACTGTAACACTTCTCAGGTCACGTAGAAAAAGAAGTGAAACTAATAATTCAGAATATATTTGCTCCAGGATGGTGATGGCTTCAGTTCCATGGATGTAAGTCTCAGGGGGATCTAAGAGTTTTGCTCTGTAGTTCAAATCAGTGGTTGGGAAACAGTGCTCAGATGTTCTGTGCTCAGCGATTAAAGGATTAACAGAGCAGGGCAGCAGCTTTCAACGTCTCAGAAGTTCTGAATTCATGTTTGTACATGCTGAGCTTTTAGGGCTGCCCAAGAAGGAGATCATTTGAATAGGATTTTCAAAGGCAGACAGAACATACCTAGTCCCTTTTCATATTATAAAGTAAATGAAAAACACACGTTTCCTGAAATTAAATCTTGATCCTCCAATAAACTTAGAAGAGAACAGACCTCTTCACCAATGCAGGGTTCATGCAAGGGCCAGAGTTTATTGGGTAAATGGTGCAGAACAGCAAGTTCTGAGAAAGAATTATCATCATCTGCAGGGTCTAGAGATGAGAAACAGGAGTGTCAGGACTCCACCAACAATCTCTGTCATGAAGATTTCCTGAATGATCAGACTTGAAAATAACCTTAAATTAAAAATTGACGGGATTAGATACTGGATTATCAAGTATTTGCAACCTAGTTTTGAAAGAAAGACTTATGCTGTGCTTAAAATGTATCTTGAGTAAGCCATCACTGTTTTATTGAAACCATAATAATAATGCTCGTAACTACTTGATATAGCTTAATTTTCTATATGGCTCACATGCTTTTTGACACAAGAACTGCCAGACTATTTTAAGCCTGTTCTATACTCATCAAGTGTCCTGAATCTGGTCACAGCAGTGCATTTCTGCTGCATAGGTAAAGTACAAACCCAACATGATTGACAACAGAATAATCCATTTACGGGAGATGCATCTTGCAGTGCTTTCAGCCAGCCTCCTTTCCAAAGCTTTGCAGTTAGGAACTGTCACACGACAGTAATTTTCTCATTATCCATGAAGCTTCCTTAGCTTCATTGTGTGCAGTGTCTAGTATATTTCTAGTCCCTCTGCTAAGGCACCATCTCTGTTTCCATCCCACTCACCAAATTTCTGACCTGCCCTCTTCGTAGAACTGGGATTTTTGCCTCACAGGCATACTTGAATTTTATTTTCTACTTTATATAAAACTAATTAGGCAGTGACAGATCAAACCAATCAACATCTTCAGCTAAGTATGATAACTATGAAGCTCTCCTATTCTTAAGCTCTGTCAACACTTTACCCCATCTTAAGAGCTTGATGCTACCTGGAAATCCTTACAAATGTACATTCTCATACTAAATTAAGGTAGAAGATGTCTATCCAGGCTCTCAAATGGCTTTAATGTTAATTACTTTATAACAGTTCTTGTTTCTGTCACCATTTATTCAGCCATTCTCTGAGCAGTTCAGTGAACTTCCTTTAGAAACATATTCCTGCTGTAGGCAAACACAAACACCTGGCAGCAGTAAGACCTCTCCACTGCTGATGGTCTCCTTGCCAGTTTGGGATGATGTCAGCTAGCACATAAAGCAGTTGATTTACAGGAGAGGACAGGCACAGCCGCAGAGATGATGGGACCAGGAGGTACTGGAGTCAGTGCCACTCTCCTTCCGGGGCATATCAGTCCAGATATCATGGCTTAAGGTTCACAGGGCGGGCCACAACTCCACATCTGGTAGTGTCCTCTGCCTTCAGAGGAAATAGGGAGACACCACATCACTGCATGGGGCAGTGCAAGGTGTTTTTTCGTCACTACAGAGAAAAACGGCAGTGATGTGGAAGAAAGAGGGAAGGAGTAAAACCCTTTTCCCTATCCTGCAACTCCATATGTGGCAGAGTATGAGAAGGATTGCAGACATGCACAAACTTTCCCCAGAAACAGGAAAGGGATAGTTTAATCTTCCTTAAAAAAAACAGGTAGGGGACATGCTTCTGAAGAGATGAAAGCCACAACAATATATTCTTGCATGTTAAACAAATAGAACTCTGAGCTTGTGTGCTATTTGGTTAACACTGGATCCACAGCAGAGAAATTGAAATTAGACTTGTAATTTGAGGAGAGAAGAAATATACTAATTTTGCAAGCTAAAGTTATGCCAGCCATCCAAAGCTGTTAAGCACTGTGGATCTCTGAAGAAGTGTTTTTGGCACCAATGCAAATAAATGTAAACTGAGTAAAGACTATGTGAAAACAGCATGATGAAATTTAAATGCCAGTAAATAATGTTTTTGCTCAAGAGGAATTTATTTTAGAAGATACCATTTAAGTTATCAACTATTGTACCATTTGCAACTAGACAAAGAAGAAAATTCATGAACATTTTTCTTCATGGGCCAGGATATGTTTATAAATATAAATATTATTGATATTTTACTGCTACTGAGAATCTGTTATCACCATATAATCATCAAAATAATACAAAAAGGAGCATATATTAAGTGCATGATGGTGTGGAGTGTTATCTTTAGGAAGTTGAGAATGAGCCACAAAACCCAGAAGTTATAGAAATAATCTACATGACTACAATAAATCCTTCCTACTGTACTGGAGAGTTGCTTATTCTTGACAAACCATGCATTGCATTTTTAATGTTTTTTTTTAATCAGGCTCAGAGATTTGGACATTTTCACCTTCAAAGCAGTGTGCTCTTAACCTTGGAAGATGAGCAAGCATTGGTTAAATTAAAACAGCGCTTCTAAGAGAAAATGAATACAAAAATATTTTTATTCAAGCATTTCATAGTAGTGGCTTTAAAATAAAAATTATGCTAGGAAATAAGATGCTGCTTAACCTCACACTAACAAAGAGGGAGGGCCTTGTGGGAGATGTGAAGGTTGGGGGCAGCCTTGGCTGCAGTGACCACGGGATTGGGGAGTTCAGCATCAGGTTGGGAGGAAGCAGGGCAGCAAGTAAGGTTACAATCATGGTCTTCAGGAGGGCTTATGTTAGCCTCTGCAGGGATCTTCTTGGAAGAATCTTTCTGGACAACAAGCCATCCATGAGCCAGCAGTGCCCTGGTATCCCATAGACAGTGGGATGAGGGATGTGATCCTGCCCCGCTACACAACCTTGGTGAGATCTCACCTGGAGCACTGTATCCAGTTCTGGGCTCCTCAGGACAAGAGAGACATGGAGCTCCGGGAGTGACTCCAATGGACAGTGACAAAGACAATTAAGGGACCTCTTATATTAATTAAGGACATCTCTCTTATTAGGACATGCTTATACAGCTGGACCTGTTCAGCCTCGAGAAGAGATGACTGAGAGGGGACCTCATCTATGTCTATGAGTATCTGAAGGGAGGTGTCAAGAGGATATTTCCAGGCTCTCCTCAGTGGTGCCAAGGAAAAGGACAATGGGCAGAAACTGAGGCACAGGAAGTTCCCCCTGAACATGAGGAAGAACTTCTTTCTTTACTGTGCATTGGATCAGGCTGCTGAGGGAGGGGGAGTCCCTTCCAACCTTACCCACCCTGTGATTCTGTGAAATGTTGGGTCAATCCCTTCCCAGTAGTTACTACCCTTCAGCTCAATATGCTTCGATTTCAAACCAGACCTCCTGCTCTAGGACTTTCCCATTGGTAAAGAAAGTCAAATCTCATTTTTTTTTTCAACCTGCAAAATCTTCAGGCCCTGTGTTGCCAGCTTTTGTTATGTAGCCTGCCCCCCACAAGACCAGAACTCACATTGCTCTCTGCAGTAGAGGCAGGAGTGCCTGCCTGGCTGTAACCCGTAAGAGAGCTTTGCAGCCTTTAAGAGTTTTACATGTCACAGCTTTCCTTCCCCATTGCATGAATAATGCTCTCATTGCCATTCTTTTTGTATTTTATCTGCATATGATAATTTCTTCAAGCTAAAAGTTCCCCCAGTAATCACAATATTTCATCCATGCTCACCTGGTAAATGTCTCATTTGCACTAATGTAGAAATGTGGCAACACGTTGCCTAGTGACCAGGAGCATTTCCCTCCACCCTTTTCTCTCGCAAAGTGAGGTTTTTCTATAGCAAATAAGTAAGTATTTTAATGTTACGGAATTAAGTTTTATTAGATGTCAGCTTCCTAATAACATTGGCAAGATCCATAAAATAGAACTCCACACATCTGCTTGCCAAACGACTTTCTAAGCCTCCTAATGTTTCCATTTATGCAATACAATCCTATTTTATATGTCATTTTACAGCTCTAGGAAAAACACTTTCCAGTCGAAACTCATTCCAATGCATATATTTGGCTTACAGGAATATATACAGGCAACAGTCCAGTGTCTATCCAAAGGATTTGCTCTCTTTTCCTACTCCAATCCCAAACAGCCATGGTCTGTATTTCACCTCTGTCTTAACACCCTTCCATTACACAGTTAATAATAACTGCAGGAACTACTGAGCAAAGTCCTTTCATTTGTGATCTGCAGGTGGGGATAATGGTCCATTTGGCTTGAAACACTTGTGTGTCAGATTAGCACAGAGAAAATCCATGATGATGCACGGAGCAGGGTATCAGCTGCAGTGCTGCCAATACCCAGCTCACAGACCTTGGGCCCAGGTCCAAGAACATACACAGTAGGCTTAAAAAGCAAGGATCTTAAATATAAACAGAGTCAGGGGATGCTTGCTTGTTTTAGAGTCCTCCATGTTCTTTTTCATGCTTCCCCTTTCACATGTTTCTTCCATCAGTAGATAGGAAGAAGGCAACAGTTAAAAACATGCTCTGGCATATTTTCAAATAAAAGCTGCCAGTCTAACATAAAATTCCAGTTTCTAGAGTCTTTGAGAAAAATCAAGTATTGCAAAATTCAGTCAATTCACTGTGGATAACTTGGAAGCAACTTCCTCTGCCATCCAGACACAGCTTTTCAGTGGCACCACAGATACTTCATCTCAAATCTTCTCACAGGGAAACACCATCCTTCAGGTGATCCTCCACCCTGTCCCCCTTGAAACACTGCACTTACATCCCTGGAGAAACCAGCTACCAGCATCCAAAAGTTTCATCTGTTTCAGGGACCAAAAGGAGACACCAGAACTTCACCCTAGCAATGATAATTTAAGTTCATGAAGCAAGTTCAGGCATTTTCCTGTGCTTTCCAGAGCAAATCGTGACTTAAACACATCTGCAAGGGATAGTCTCAGCCAAAATGAATAGAAGAGTAAATGTGCAAAGAATGAAGCAAAAATTTGGTAAAATGAACCAAGAGAAGTAACAGATCCCATCACTTATCATGTTGTCTGATGTTAAGATCATTAAAATCCTTGAATGCTGCCACAGATAAACACTCTCTCGTGTGGAAAAGAAATATTGTCTCTCTTGTAAGGAAGCAGGAGAACAGTCCAAAAAAATGGTGGGAAAAATTTGACCTTTCTCTTTGGTTATGAAATTATATTTACTCCATCCCTTTCTGAACAGAGATTTAACATTTTAAAAGGCTCTAATTCCCAGTTTCATGAATGACTTTTATTTTTTAATATGACTGGTTTCTAATTCAATTGAGCATATCTAAAAACCACACAGTTAAGTAGAAACCATATAAAAATATTGTTCAGCTTCCAGGAAGCCTCACTGCAATTGGCAAGGGTAAAAATCACAGTTCAGCTTCAGGACAGCCAAAAGGAAGCACAGAAGAAGTGTAAGTGAATTAAGTAAGAAATTTCAAAAAGAGGGACGAGAAAGGCTTTGCTGCATTATTAGTATATGGGAAAAAAAGAAAGGACTTGCAGACAACCTGGAGTAATTTAGTTGTACATAGCCCAAGTACATAGCCAAAGCCACTGTCTGAGGTGCCTTAGGCTGCGAGCAAGAAAGCTTTCCTACTATTGCATTTAATTCTTCCTAAGGGAATCTGGAGTTTTTCCACCCATTTATAAATGAGCAAAATTCTTCCAGCTAGAGAGAGGATCAGGGATGGAGTCACTGAGCTACATTTCTATCTGCCAAGTTGTCTATAGTGGTGACAGCTGGCAAAAATTTTTGCTATAGGTTGCACATTTATGGTGTCAGATTTTATTAAAAACTGGTGGAAAACATTCCTTATAAAGCCTTGCTTGGGTGTTTGTTATGAATACCAAAGGGCCAGATTTATAAAGTGAATTACAGTTCTTTTTGGCTGTAAGCTGCTCCTTATGTTATTGAATATAAGGAGAGGGAGGAGAAGGCATATATCTAATATGTACCATCAAATTTTTGCTTTCTACTTGAAGCCTTCTTCCATCTTCCTTCCCATTTTGTCTGCTTGTCTAGGATGGCTGCCTTGAGGAATTCAGTGGCTTTCTATAAAGTGAGACTGAAACCAGGTCCTTGAGCTCTTATACTGACCAAGGAACATAACTTCATTTCCAACCTGCTCATTTCCTACTGGCATCTGAAATGTGGTCAGCTTGGTCAGAAAGTCGATGAACACAGAGAGTTTGGCAGACATTCCATGTATGGATACACAACAGAATAATTGTCCACTCTGCACCAGAGCTCCACGCATGCCAGGGATCACACCTTTCTAATTCCAGGCCAGGACACCACAGACGAAGAGTCATTTGGTGGGAAAACAGGAGTGGGCTATTGCTGTTGAGAAACATGAGCAAGTCTAACTCTGTCTCTGCTGCTGCCTCAACACCACATGCATTATCTGGCTAGATACAGACTCCCACTTCACCTAAGGCAACCAGCTTTAGCTGCCTCACTTGAGTAGTGCTGTAAGAGCATCTGTAAAATGCTCTGTGCCCGTAGAAAAGCAGAGAACAGACACCCTCAGGACCCCTCTGGGTCTACAGTACTGCTGCTTATGGGGGCAGGAATCTTTCCAGTCATCTCCTCCTCCTGAAGCATTTATAACACAGTGAAGAAACAGAAATAAAGCACAAAGTTTCTGGCTTTAGAGTGCTATGTATCCCCACTCCAAATTTTCCTTCAATCCACCTTCTCTTTCCATTTATACTTTGAACTGCACAGCACTTACCACTGGGTTTAAAGGAATCTCCACACCTCTTAACCCAGTATGGACTGGCCCACATTGCTACTTTGCCTGGATGCTTTATGCATTTTTAAAAACTGCACCACATTTTGCCAGTTCAAAAGTCAGTAAGTCAATCTCAGAAAGTAAGAAATTATTAAGGAATTATCTGAAAACAGCCACAAAATGAAACTTCTGTTCCTGGTTGCCATCAATAATTTTTTTCAAAGGAATATAATTTGTATTATCGACAACTAAGCTGTTATGAAATTCTGGGACTTGGAAGTCAGTCCTTCAAAAACATGCATAAAACCCATGGAAGGGAGGGGGAAGCTGAATGCTAGAGACCTATTGAAAAAAACAGAGCAGGCTACTGGGAAAACAGTGAAGACAGAAAAAAAATGAGGAAAAAAATAAAGCTCCTGAGGAAGTGGTGCCTTTGTTTTACTCCCCAGATATGTGGAGAACCTGCAGTGCTACTTGGTCAGTTTTCTTTGCCTCCTTTTTATAAACAGCCAGGGTAGGTATGGAAAAGACATAAAATATTGTTCTTCAAAGCCCAAGGGCCACCACAACAAATCAAATCTTTTTGAGTCAGCAGGACAGTGCGTTTGATAAAATATTGTCAAGTTGGGGCAGCATAACTTGGCCCATTATGATGGAAGAATATAGGCAAGGGCATGCTATGAGAGTCAAGCTGGGATGGAAGCAAGGGAACTAAAGTGTGGACTTTGTTTCAGAGAAAAGAAATTATTAAGAAGCTTCCCAAAGGCAGAACTAGATATCCATAACATGCATTATTTAAACATGAATGGGAAGAAAGAATCAGTTAGCTATAATATAAGGGATATTTATACACTTGCAAATGGGGAAATGCTCTGATTTACAAGGTAGAACAGCCAAAAGCCTTGCTTCATTACACCTGTGCGACCAAGAAGGGCAGTCTCTTACCTACTTGGTATTTTAAAGGCAGAGGCTATCCAAACATTTTAGATGAGTATAGAAGCAACTTTTTCAGACACTTATGCAATATCTTTGGTTTTCCAAGATTTCATAGCAAAACAATTAATACATCCATGTATTTTCATGAATTCTTACTTGATTCTTCACCCAGCAATTCTGAAACTTTTAACTTATTTTAACTTGGGGGAAATACTTTTTCAATGTCAACACCATTTCAGATACTCTTTGCACTGCCCACATTTCTCATTCATGGTATTGATACAACACTCCTCTTCAACGTCTTCTCTCCTTCCCTCCTGCTCCCCCAGCCTATGGACAGCAGTCTGGCTTGCAATATTAGATGGACTTGGTAACTTTCTTACAGAAACAACAACATATTAAGATCAAAGTTTTGTATGCTTTTTATATTTGAACATGTTTTAAACATCTGTCACAACATGGATGCTCAAATGTATGACAAGCATAGTCAGTATGATTTCTAAACATATTTCTTAGCATACAGGGGACAAACTCCCTAAAGATCTTCACCATTACACAACTATGCAAAAAGGCCTTTTATATATACATATGTGCAAAATGCAACTAGCAGCCTTTTTCCTTATCTTCTACTCCTTCCTTCCTTTTTTATTATTTTCAGTGATAGTCTTTCAAACTCAGAGAGCAAGGTCATCTGACTACTCAGATAAGAAAAAATATATAATAAAAGACGAGCAAACAATTGATTTTGATTTTCCTGGAAAACACAACTAAATAACCCTGAATATACTCCCCACATACTTCGAATAAACCATCAGCCATATTTTGTTTTTATAGTCAATTGAAAAGAAATGAGATCAACCTTTGGTTGTTGTTACATGTCACTTTAAAATAATTTTTTACTGTTAAATGCAAGCAAAACACAAGATATTTCAGTATTAAATGAAATATTTAATGAAGAATAATTGCAATGTCTGCTACTCAATTTTGCTTCTTTACTTTCTGCAACAGACAATCCCAAAGTGTATCTTTGACAAAGGAACTTTACAGCCAGAATTTATACTTGGTTCTAGTAGTTAGAATGAATACACAAACTTATTCCAAAGCTAGAATTGCCTTGTTGAACTCCAATATTAGTATCTCAAAAGTAAGTATTATCTTACAGCAGTATGTCTTCACTACCCACACAGGACCATGACTGCTGGTCACGTAACCTCTTCTAAAATGGTATTGAAAGAAGTGATTGAAAGAAACCATGAAACATGCACGCTAGAGGAGTTGTCTTGCAAAAAGGAAGCACGTCCATGAGCTCCACAAGCCAACAATGTTACTATTCCATCTCATGGCTTTCATCAGGACCATTATATTACTGTATAATCCAGAGGAGCTGCTGAGAATGGACTATGCTGTGCTAAGAGCCAAGCCTTCTGTGTAAGTACAGGGAACTCAGAAAGTCCCTAACGTGCCAGTAGTTAAAGCCTGGAAAATGAAACAAGGCCAAAAAGTGGTAGGTAATGCCTGCCTCTAAAAGCCAGTCACTGGCAATTTTGGAGCAAGGCTCCAAACTCCTAATTCCCAGCCTAAGATTTAATTAATGTTAACTACAAAAGCTTTCACACTGCTTTTACAATCTAACCAACAAGAACTATGAACATAGGTTATGTTTGCAGAAGTGATCTGAAGCCCCATCGTTCAGCATCCAAAATGCTCAAGAGTCAAACTGAAATCAAAGTCTCCAGGAGCTATGACTACTTGAATATTGCTGGCCTTTGGTGCTAAACAGCATTTTTTTTCCAGGGAGAACTTCTCATTTAAGCATCTTTTTTGGAATTAAGGAATGCAAATAAAGAAAAATACCATCCCCAGTGAAACTACAAGTCATTCATGATTAACCGGTGCATCACAGCTCATGAGTGGAATGAGAGAAAATATTTTATATTTTATTGTGTGCCTTGCTTCCTTGAAGACTGCCAAACTTCAGCTAAGTTTAACACAGATTTTCCTCTTTAGGAGAGGAGCTTCACACTTTAAAAAATGCATCTGGGTGTTTTTTAAAGTTTCTGGCATTTTTAAAGTGTATGCGTTTTTCTTTTTTTTTTTTTCCTTTTTTTTTTTTTCATGTAATATGATAGAAATCCTAATCAAGAAAACATTATAGCAGAGGAATAATTTCATACATCTGTTACTCTGCCAAACTCTCTCACATAGCTTTGATCCAAATACTGCTGATGAAATACTTCTTTGCAACCTCATAGGTTCAGTTTGGATCACACCTTTAAGTGGAGACAAATATTGCTGGGGAGGTAGAAGAAAAAAAACTACTCAACTTCCATTTATCTACCTAAACATAGCACTCAGATCTCCTACATCACTCAGCTTCATGGGAAAGATACGATTGCTGAAGCTAAGCAGCCCAAATATTTTCCCATTCTCTCCTGAACGTGGACAATTGAGGCGCTTACGATGAGACCTGACAGTGATGAAAAGGACGTATTTGCAGTCATACCCACCACCTCCTGCAGTCAGAAGACAGCGTGACTGCACAGCTCGGGGTGTGCTATTTGCAGCATTGCTTGATACTGAGAATACTTGCAACTAGAGAATTAGCAAAGAGATGTATAAATATAAAAGTAATAAAATCCCACAGACTGAAAATATGCTGAACTGCTAAAGTGCCTGCTGGAAGGCCAGGATATAGAGGAAGAAAACTTGCCAGAAAGGAGCCTGAATTTTAGTGCTCTTTACTGGTTTAAGGAAAAAAAAAAAAAAAAGGCCTTTAATTATTTAACAGCAAGCATTTCCTTTGCCCAATGAAATTAGAGCCTGTAACCCTAAAGAGACAGGGCTCAGAAAGTATGAGGCTAGTCAAAAACCTACGCAGGAATTTGCAAGAAAAGAATGAGGTATTCTTAAAAGTTACATTATTATAACAAACCCCATACAATGTATCCTGAGCCCATCCAGCACCTTTCAAATATAAGCCTGCGGCTGGGTTGTCACAGGTAAACAAATAAAAACTAAGTACTGTCCCAGTGACTACATTATACTATAGAAAATTAGTCATTAAATTGCAATGTTGTTTTAGACATGTACAATGTAGAATGAAAACCGCAGGGATCTTAACTGTGTCAATATTTACCCCAAAGGCCACTTAGCAAGTTGCACTTGTTTTCAGGAAAGCAAACAGTGAATATTTGAAAACAGTATTGTCTTTTTTTTTTTCTCCCTGTAGAAGAAGCATCTGGTCTTGGCAAGGAAGGATAACCACAGTGAGACACAGCCCTCTTGCAGACACTCATTAGGGAGAAGTGCTAGTTCAACATGGAATACTGACACTTTACTCTCCCACCAATTAGAAAAATCCCATCAAAGCTTCTTCCAAATGGAGTTCTGGGGAATAGCACAGTGACAAAACCATTCTGTTTGAAAAAAAAAAACCAACTCTGGCTTCCATTTAAGAGTGAAAAAAAGTTTAGAAATACTCTTTAAGGAGTGAAGAAAAACAGTTATAAAAGGGCTTGGTGGAGGGGACTCAAAAAGTTCCTTTTGAAATGGCCAGAAGGAGCTTGGTGAACTTCACAAAACGGAACCTCTCCTAATTTTTTCCTAGAAAATACTTTGTGCAAACTGACGTCCTCAAAATCTCTTTCAACTAGTGATATTGCTGAGCAGGAAGGTACTTTCCCCCACACCCTGAACTTAAACACTAGGGCTGGGAGGACATTCACTGATGCAATTACGATAAAGTAGTGCAAAAGGCATGACCAGTTTAAGAGACTGCCCAAGCTGAAATCTTCCCCCCTGTCAGTCCTGTACTGGGGGAGAGGAGGGGAAAGCAGGGGGAAATGGCAACCAATACCTGGGACTGTCCAGAAGGAGACAGACAGAACTCTGCCTCTTCAATTTGCCAAATGGCAAGGCTTTAACTTAATTTCATCACAGAGTCTGCATGCTTCTCACTCTTTTTCCATAAGTACAAATGGATAACATTTTCTTACTATAAAAAAAGATATTGTTCTGCCCACACAAGACTGGAGATGGACAGGATGGGTTGCCATGCAAAGATTAATTACATGTTCTCCACTCAGATAAAAGATGTGAAATTCAGCATCACAATGCATCTTCTCCTTACTAAAGGCAAAAACTGTGGAAATCCAGCACGAAGAGCACAGGCTGTCTCCTAACAACACTTCTTGGTGCCTCAAGTTCTGACTGCCGCAGTTGGCTGCTGCATAACCTAAGCACATGCACCTGTGCTCTGCTCACTGTCAGAAATCAGTATATTCTACAGATAAAAAACATGTGCGGAAGACTTCCCTTCTCAGATGGTAAGAATCTGATTTGTGACCAGCCACTACAACAAAAACAGTCTCAAAGATATGTAAAACTACACCAGGTCTAATTTTTTTCAAAATAATTATTTTACTCATTCAACTATTAAGCTACATTCAACTCTCTAGATACTCAGCAACACATTGAGAAACAACCCAAAACCAGAGTGGTTCTTCCTTACCCGTTTCCCAAAAGCTGACTGCCACATCCAGGATCAAGATAAGGAGGACAAAAGGGTCTTTATTACTGGATGTTTCAACTCTGTTTTATTTGATATGAGAGGCGCAGCTGAAAATGCGACAGGGTCACAGCTAGACAAGAACCTTCACATACAGGGTGCTCCTAATTGCAGAGCTTTCCCACTCTTTCCCTGCTACCCATCCCCACAAGCCATTACCAATTCCCACCAAGTCAGTGTTGCTAAACTTGTGTAATAACTCACTGTCACCTCTTTTCCATGCCAGAAAAGTCTCTCCCAAGTAAAAATGGATGTAAAGCCTTTGCTAGGCTGTGACATCCTCAAGTCCTGCTGTTCCTCTGCTTTTCAAGCCAAGCCTACAGAGCTCTGAAGTCCTTTGTGCTTTCATCATTACACAGATCCACTTGTTCACTTTACCTCATTTTTAAAAATACATTTTTTTTTTCTTTTCATCTTTACCTTATGTCTTCTCTTTTCATTTTAGAAATGCTCCCTTGTCCAGGCTACCTCATTGTGGATTCTGACTCAAATGAAATATTTATAGCTCTAAATATTCTCTAACATCGAGCACCACAGGCCATACCCATGTCTGTAGACTTTCCACTAGGCTTGTTACATTAAGGCAGTGTAAGCCTCAGATCACAGATCCCCAGTCTCTTTGTAGTCAGAGCTTGGTTGAGATGACTAGAAATTATGTCTACCACTGGGGTAAGCTCTTCCTCCTCTGTTCAGATAGTGTAGGGCTGCAAACAGCTCCTTACCTCCCACTCCCTCCAGAGCACCTTCTCCTCTTCTACTCTTTCCAGCACTGAGTCTGCTCTAAGATGTCCAGCTGATGTCCAGAGCAAGGCACAGGTTCTGCTCTGCATTCCTTCATCCAAAGGGATGGCTTCCTCTTAAAAAACACATTTTTACATAGTCATGTGCAAACAGCATTTAGAAAACTTTCTTCCAGACCTATAACCCTTTCAGAAATTTAAGATTTTCTATTATGCATCATAGAAACCTGAAACCTGGTAGGTCATCCTGAATAGGACTAGCCCCCAAAAAGTGTGGGCAGCACTTCACAGATGTGTCACAGTGCATTAAGAGGGTGGTCCTAAGAATTTTAAAGCAAATGTTAAGAAGTTTAAACTGTTCTTGAATATAAAAACACATCTCTCCTCATAACAGAGTTAATTTTAATGGTTTAACTAGTGCCAGAACAGTGATCTCATTCACATGTGCAAATCATTGATGTACACACCACGTAAATACCCTTTGAAGGAATTTGGGCAGAGATTTTCAAAGAACCCTGCAGGACTTTTGATGCAATAGACCAGCTCCCTCAAAGAGCAGCACTAACTTTCAACTTCGTCACATCTAGGATCAGTAGAAAACTAGGCATTATTCCTACTATCAGACATTCAGCAGTGTCATGGTTTGATCACAGCCAACATCTAAATACCGCACATCTACTTGCTTGACTTCCCCCACTCTGTTGGGATGTGGAGGAAAAAAAAAAAGGGTAAAACATATGGGTTGAGACAAGAATTGTTTGGTAATTGAAAGGAAGATATAATAATAATAATGGAGATAGCTAAAAGAGAGAGAAATAAAGCTCAAGAAACAAAAGTGATGTACAAAACTGATGCTCACCACCTGCTGACCAATCCAGGACATGCAGGACAGCTTGACCCCTAACAGTGAGGTAGAAACAGCTGGCCAACTGCTCTCAGTTAATACACTGAGCATGGTGTATTACAGTATGGAATACCCCTATGGTCTGTCAGGGTCAGCTGTCCTGGGTGTGTTCCCTCCCAACTTCTTGTACACGTGCTCACTGGCAGAGCATGGGAAACAGAAAAGCCCTTGGCTTGGGGTAAGCACTACCAAGCAGCAACCAAAACATCAGTGCGTCATCAGCGTTATCCTCATACTAAATCCCAAACACAGCACAGTACCAGCTACCAGGGAGAAAATTAACTCTATCCAAGCAGAATCCAAGACGAACAGGAAAAGCACCCTTTTGACTTAATCTTATAAATAATCAATAATTCCATGGGAGAAAATAATTATGTAGCATAAAAATGTTGAAGAAAGGCAAACTCCACATATCAAGCATGAACAAATTCCAAAGATTTGCCATTTGGAATAGAAAGAGTGTCTTCAATCCCTCATTATATTTAAAAAAAATGCCTCTTTGTCCTTTCTTATCTTCAAAAGCAGCTGTAAATATTTGCTAAATGTCACTGATAATCTCACTAGAAATCCTCACCAGAATTCTCCTTGACTAGATAATAACACACCATCTGAGAATGAGAAAGCAGGATGGGCCACAAGATAGCATACCATCCAAATTTACCTCTTGCTTGGACGTATCCACTTTTCTGTGAGCCAGTCCTCTACTCATTCTAGAGTCTTTGCAACATGGCCAATCCTTTTGCTTTGACCTTCATAGCAAAGACCTCTCATTTGGACTAAGCCAACACTTCAATGAAGCATTTCGTGAAACAGAGTCAGCATTTCAGCTGGAAACATCACTATTTAATTGTTTATTTGTATTTCAATTTTTCTTTTTCTTTTAGATGTCATTTTGAGGAATTCAGGAGGTCTAGATCAAAGGAAGTGCACAATACCTTACCATTTCAACACTTTTTTTTTTGGTACTGCAGCTCTTTTGTCCATACCCTGTCATGGTGCACTTTATCCATTTCTCTAAAACAGAAGGGGAGGAAAAGTGTAGCACCTCAGTTTCCCAGAACTCACTTCTCCAACATAAATTCAAAAACAGCTAACAAGCAGTTGAATGACAGACTTGTGCCAAAGCACTTTCTTAGAAGGGACAAGATCTTATTGGATTTTATGGAAGAAAAACCAGCCTGTCCTTACCTTACAGCAGTATGGATATTGCGCATAAATTAATGCTACTTGTTGATGGTTTGGCACCTGAAGGGGAAAGTTGTTGCTCAAGCAATTCACAATAAGCCTCCTATTTCAATACCACTTCACAAGGTCTCTCTTATTTATTGGGTTGCCACCACAAAGTTTATTGCCTAAATCAATTTTTATTAATACTCAAGGAAACAACACAAAATCAAATAGAAATACCTTGAGGAAAACCCCAAACTATTAATGTGGAAAATAATTTAAAATTATTAGCTAAACCACCTTAATGGACAGCCCCCCAAACTGGAAAATCATAGGTTGATACAATTTATCTATTCACTGATGAAAAGGAGTTATATATAGTGTACATGGATTTAAAACCTTGCATTTTATGGAAGCAATTGTTTATTTTCTTCTACTTGAAAAAGCTAGAACCAAGACTTTGTGCTATACTCAGCATCCAAGTATCCATTTCCCCTTTTCAAAGCTTCTATGTAAGTAGGAAAACAATTATTGTTGCACTGCAACCTTGCATACAGCAAATTCAGCATATCTAGATGCTGATGGTGTGTTGGGGGAAAAGCAATAGCATCTCACTCTTCTGGCCAAAGCCCTTTTTGGCTTCAGCTTCTCCTAAATGCAGTGTTTCCAAGGAGCCAAAGATCTTGTGGAAAAACTGTTTCTAAGTGACTGGTTTTGCCAGCCCTTCCCATACTGACTAGAGGAGATGTTCACTCCAAATTTCCTGTCCTCTCCCTTCTCAGTGGCTGCTTCCCCCAGCAGCATGTCAGAGGGACAGACCTCTCCTAGATACCACAAATCCTGCACCCTATTTTTTATGCAGCAGCTTTTTGCTGAGGACATTTGCGTGTGTGAAGGAAGGGGTTGCTATAAACGCGGTCCATCTCTGGTGAGGTTTGGTGGGATTCACAGGCCTTACAAACCAACTTGGAGTTGAAGAATCCTCCAAACTCCTGTGTGTGTAATAATCCCATCTCTTCTGAAAGGTGGCTGTCAAAGGGTAAAGGGTGGATGCACTTTGCATTCCTTGCTTTTTTACTGTATTGATGCAGATTTTGTTTCCTGTATAGAGAAAAACCAGGCTGGCTTGCTTGCTTTAAAAAAAGAACACACAATGTGTTTGTGTAAGTCAGGCCATGTGTCAAACAACCAGAGAGCAGCATAATAAAAAGCAGGTGTTATAAGAAGCTCCTAAAGTTTCCACAAGAGCACCAGCAATAATTTATTTGTAATAAACAGTTCCTCCAACTTAGCTTGTTTTCCAGCAAGTCCTTCACTTGTTAGCCTGGCACAGGCACTAAATCGAGCACTTTCTCTAATCCTCTTTGTCACAGTGGTTGTTCTCATACTCTGAAAAGTCCAGTTCTGCATTTGTTTTTTGAATAGGACACAGAGAAAGACCACAGACAAACAGGAGTTTTGAGCACTGTCTGCTAATCTTGGCTGTGAGAAATAGAGGATAAAGAGGCACAAAATATTCTGGAATTCCTCCCCTCCCCCATCATCCTTCATGAGCTCTGCAGCCCCTAAGAGACTAAAAAAATCAAGAGTACAACTAATAAATGCTGAAATATTCTGTTATCACTGCAAAATAATGAAGTAAAAGACCTCTGCACTTTCTAAACTTTCTGTTGATGCATTTCAACTCTTTCCCTGACTTGAGATCAGTGGTGCTAAAATGCTGCAATTTCCTGAGACATTCAGATCCTTTTGTCGTTGCTGTACTTTTTGTCATTGCTGTATTTTTGTCATTGAGCTGAAATGGCAAAACTGCACTTTGTAGCTTTGCTGAGCTCCTTCTAGTTTACATGGAGAGAAACAAAAGTGAAAAACTGACCTTATTTAAGTGCCTAACCTGAGAGCTGAGCTTCTCTGAACATCTGGTTCTCTATGCCTGGCCAGAACTCTTTCCAGTAAGATCTGAGTAAAACAGGAGACATTGCTTTCTCTTAAGTTTAAACACCTGAGCTCATCACTTTACAACCAGTGGGATAGAACCAGACAGATCATTCTCCAAAGGCAGTGCAGTGATTTTAAAGAGGATTTCAGTCAGTAGTTTGGATTATTAAAACACCCAAATGTTAGTGCACATGGACCCCATTTCACACCTTTGGAGTAGATGAAGAAGACTATGGGGTTCCTCTGACAGATGAAAATTGAAGCCATAATTACAAGACTCTCACCTTTGAAATCAAGAGTTTCCCAGTGCTCAGTTTGCATCATAGGGAAACTGGGAAGACAGAGGACAAAGTACATCCAGAGGACAACACAGCACCTCCCACAGAGCACCTATGTGTTTGCCTGTCTAACAAGGACTGGCAGCAGCAAGCTATCAGAGAAATGCTGTCACAATAATGAGACAAGCAAATAGAGACAGAGGTCTTTTCCAGAAAGTAATCAGTTTTCAAAACAACACCACACTTTCTTCTTCAGTTTACTTCTACATTTACAAGCTGACGAGGCTATAAATTTGAAGAGAAATGTCCTCCATCCTACTTTGATAAATAGAGTGCAGACAATATGACAGCCTTTTTAAATTAAGGACCTGACTTTCATCAAGAGAGATTTCACAGAAATATCCCCCTCAGCAAACTTAACCTGAACTTTCTCAGTCATAAGCAAAAAGCCATGCATCTATCCTTCAGGAAGTATTTGTTCTGTCCAAAACTTCTTTTTCTTCCTGTAGTAATTCCTGTCATAAAGTCATTCTATTGCTGGTGATGATTATATTTCAGCTATTACTTGTTTTTTGGGCCACAGTCCTTCGATTACCCTCCACAGAGAAATAGTGTTTGCTGTAGATCTATTAGACAATGAGTCTACACCACGTCAGCCTACTGAAATGCTTCCTTAGATACACATTTTGAGACAATAAAAGGTTATGAAATTACAGTTTATAGCTTTTAACCAGCAGAATCTTGATAGGCTTTCAAATAAGACTACTTTTCAGCATGAAAATGGGAAACAGTACCACACCCTAAGACTTTAAGAGCAAGATAGATGTATAACCCAACCAAATGGATTAGGTGACTCTTAGACCTTAGCAAATCACACTACTGTTATCCAGACATCAAAGTCTTGGGACCATAAGATGGCAAACAGCAGTTCCAACGGGGCATCTTCCATCTCCTCCCAAAGCATCCATCCATACTCCAACATAAGCTCAAATATTTTGAGAGAGATTAAACTTGTGAGAGAGCTATTCCCGCCATAAAATACCTGAGTTGCCAGGCTCTTTCTTATTCTGCTTGAAATGCTGAAAGGTTTTGAATGTTTTAAGCAGAGCTGGTCATCAAACCTTCATCTCCCCACATCCCTAACATATGGGCTAGGCATTGGGCTGCTGTCTGTTAACCAATAACTTTGGAACATAAGCTTCTCCAACCCCTTCAATCTCTTCTTGGACATTTAAAACACAGAGAAATGTCTAGAAGGCACAGACAGCTGCTCACTGTCTGTGCCTATGTGGGTGAGGACTGCTCTGGGAACACACAGGATGTACGACGCAAAGACTGTTTGGGCACTTGGGGTATTCAGTAGGAGACTTGTGGCCTGCACACTGATTCAGCCATAAAGGGGCACTTAAACAATACTGATTTTTGAAATTCTTGGAGGAATCTCTTTTCAGTCTCTTTGTGTTCTGGTTAGCTAGGAATAATACAGTGTGGTTAGCAAGGACAAAGAAGCCTATGTAGCTCAATTCTATGTGTTAGAATATCAAAGATTGATTTGAAGAATCAATCACTCCAAACCTATTTTTCACCCAAAGCATCTGCTCTCAGAAGAAAATATGAGCTGCATATATTTTACATCAGCTTGTACACAAAGAAAGACAGGGTTAGTGGATGGAGACACTTGACACTGAAGCATACAAATTAGCTCACTGTGGGAGTGACGGAGATGAAAATAACAGTCAGAGTTAAGGAATGACCCCAGGCCAGTCCAGCACAGGAAACATCATCCAGTCTGCAAAAGTAGCACCGGCATCTTGAAAAAATGAGAGTCCTTTTCCTAGCAGAAGCGAAAAATATATTCCCTGATTAACTCAAAGGTAAATGCATTTTGGAAAGGAGAATGGGGTGACTGAAGGGAATCCCCAGAGGACTGCAAGTCATCGGGTGTAATAGCTGAGATTCTCTTCTAGGACCTCTCTGCATAAAGAGTGTCTGAGATGTAGGGCATGTGGGAGGACACAACCTCTCATGAGGAAATTCTAAAGGAACTCCCCTGAGTACACAGAGAAATACTTTGTATATCAGTCAATTTATATCAAGTGCAAGTTTTCTTTCATTCCTTCTCCTATAGTTTGCAACTTGGATCTAGTTTGTAATTTGGAGGGTTTGGGCATGTTTTATGTTCTTTTATTTCCAGTTTCACCTTCCCCAAGCTGAGTCGAAGAGCATTTTCTGATGCCTGACTAGCATCAAGACAGGATGTAAAAATGCTTAAAGCCAGGTATTAGTGCAACAGCTGCACACCTCTCCTGCACATTTCTCCTAAGTGTGAAAATGTTAGCTGTGTAGTGACAGGAGAAGCGGAACAGCCTGCCAGTGCTCAGAGATTGCTGGGAAAGCCCTCTGGTATGGGGTAAGGCAATCAGAGCACATCTGAATCCCAGGGAACCATTTGCAACAGTGAGCAATGTTATTGAAAGATAAAGCCATTGGGCTTGCACAGTTGTACCTTATAGAATCAATTTGCAGCTCGCAAGCCTCAGCATCGTGGTTTCTGTCCTGCAGTGTGAGAATTTGTTTCTATCAGGTTTGCTACAAATTTTTAGCAGGAGTCCTAACTTGTCTCACTATGGTGTCAGTCACAAACAAGTTACTAGGGACCAGCAAGCTACTGCATGTCAAATAACCAAGTGTGCTCAGCCTTCCTCCATCCAGCTATTTTGAATGCTCCTGAACTTGCTAAGATACATTTGGCCAGTCATGCCTTAACTTGTAAATATCCTCAAGACTTTGTTGCAGCACTTCAGTCCCCAAAAAGCTCATCCAGCTTTAATGTTGAGCCTAAACGTCAAGAATTATCCCTGCACTCTTTCTGCTCCCAAATTATATTTGACACATGATGTTACAATTTTCAAGCTAAGTTGTTTCCTTTTGACATTCACAAGTAGTCTTAAAGCTTCACTGTTAAATCTGTCATGGAGTGATCACATCCTAACAGAATCATCAGCTCAAAACCATCCTCTCCCAGTGGTAACTGAGTAGTATTCCTATAGCAGGGCAGCAGATTATTTAGAGGGAAATAACGAATTAAAGTATTTTTTGCTTCTTTAAATACAGTTCACCAGAGGGAAATCAAAGGCAGACTGCTATGGCTGCACAGTCAAGTGTTCGAAAGAAGAGTGGTGATATCCTAGTTTATGCAAGTTATGTCCTCTAAATTGTTCATAAAAACTCCATTTCCTCTTCATATTCTTCTCTAATTATTTTAAACAACCAGACTCTTGAATTAAATGGTATCATGCTCCAGGACCAGGTAATAATTGTATAGACTGAGTGCGGGAAGCAAGTTATAAGCACATGTACAAGTTAATACATATGAAAATCTTCATGAATTTTAAGCATTGTGGAAGTCTCAGCAGTCATATGAACACAGGCAAAAAGGGTATAATCCATAATCCTTCATGTATAGAGGAATTTACATGTCCTCTTTCACTTGTAAGAAGCTAGTTTTTGTATTAATTAGTGAGCTCTAATCAGTAGGCTCTAATAAGCCAGTAACCTACTGCACAAATTTTGTGTCAACACATTAGGATTATTATTGCATTTGCACGAACATTGTCACAGAGTTTTGATGGGTTTAATTGAGACATGCTTTCTCTGATTATATTTTAACAAGATTGACGAATAAATACCACAGCAAGAAGTCTGCAACATCTGGATGAGTCTCACTCAGAATCATTATGACAGCATTTATTTTATCAGAATCACTGGAAAAGACTCTTATCTCTGGTTACATGACAAGCAGCAAGAATTCAATCTGTGTGTCTGGTGTGTAGGCTGATTGCTATCCCTTTAATAGTCTGCATTGCTCACAGTTGTGCAGCTTCAACTGTTTGAAAGCCTTTTCCCTTCATAATGGAACAAAAAAAGCTTCCCACTCTCCACTACTCCAAATTTAACCACTTCTCTCCCTTTCAGTGAAGATTCATGCTTCTAGGGAAGCTAAATCCCAGCAAGCTTTTTTAGAGACTGACCTTTATAGAGATGCTGTCAGTCCTAGATCAAGTGACATGTAAATATAATGGATAAAGGTGTCACTGAAAGTAGCATAAACAGCCAGAGAAATTAAAAATAAAGGGACATTAACTCAGCAACCCAGTCTTCCCTTTCTCTTTAACAGCATAAGCCCATAGAGAAATAAGAAAAAAAATAGAGAAGTCTAATTTGTAATTCTCCTTAATTGTCAACAGAGGAAAATACATTCCAAGAATATTGTACAGCATGGATATACAATTCAATTGTTTACAAAAAACATTTTTCGCACAACATTGTAAATTGTACAATCAGCTTGCTAGTATGTCTTGTTTAGCTGTAGTATGAGATAGTAAACCACTTTGCAATGAATGACCAGGAGTAAAGCTACAGGAGAAGTGGTTACCAAACCTAAGAACACCCTACCAACTGATGTCCAAGCTTAGTGCTTAATACTTAATACTTTTATACTATTAAAAAAAAAACCAAACAAAAATAAACAAACAAACACCCAGGTGGCAACAATCACCATTCTCTTCCTGTGGTACTTTGGGGGATTTAATTTCTAGTTGCAAATCTCAAAATCCACTCTAAAGAATGAGAAATTGCTGTATTGATTGATGGAAGGTCGGTGATCTGCTCTCTTGGCTAGTGAATTTTGCCAGGGAGGAACAACATAAAACATGCATCTTCTGTATATTCAGGCTCTGCAGCATCTTAGTACAATGCTTTTGGATTATTGACTCCATACCATCACACAATCAGAAGAACGGGTAATTGCTATTGAGAACATAACAAATCTCCCCAGGAAAACGAATTATCAATGTTTAGGCTTTCAGACCAAAAATTATTCAGTGAAGTTCTTTTGTTAAAAGACCCTGAGGCTGGGGGAAGGGAAGAAGCAGACAAGAGCACTTATTGTGTTCTTGTTTCCCCCAGTTGTATGGGTTTATGTTATTATTATAAAAAATATGCCACGCATATTTAGTGGCAATATCTTTATTAATGTTCAGGGAACTCAATTCTGAATGAACAGATGTTGCTCCATTAAAGTAAACCACAGCACGTCTTTTGAGGGAATAAATGATGTTTACCTGAGACTGGTTTCACAAGAACCTTTATGCCTTTATCACTTTACTGGTAGAAAAATAAGCCTTAAAACAATGGGATTTAATGAAGAAATAGTATTGTAAAATAAAAGGTAGAGTTAATTTTCTGTATGTGTTTCTTCAGTGAGGCTAAAGACCAAGAATTTTATTATAGAGTTTGCATGACACTAATACAGACTTTTCAGCATTTAATTAGGTATATGTTAGGTATATGTTAGGTACATGTACTTTTTTTTTTTGGCCAAGAAGAGAGGAACTGTTGTTTAATCTTGTCCCATATGTACATATTTCACATGTGTTACAGTCAAGAATCCCTACAGCCCATCCTGATCATCCTTTAGGAAACAGCACAGTGCAAAGCATTTGTGTATAAATCACATTTAAAACCTGTAAATTGAAAATTAACAGTCAAATGTTCATTGGAAAAGGTTGCAGAACAATACCATAGACTGATACATTCATTAGCCCAAGCCACTACCACATACTGCATGTAGGAACCTGGACAAAGCAGCTGTCAAATCCACAAACTAAGCCAAATCTTGCCAAACCTTGAAAGAATCTGCATCGTTTTGGTGATAGTCATTGACTCACACATTTCTCTTTGCACTATCAGGGGAGTTGAGCACTCTGCTTAGGTAACCATGCTACAGCCTTGGGGTCACCTCCACAACGACAACAGGGAGTTGGGAATGACCATCCATCGCAAATCCCACCTCTGGACAAAGGGAGTTTGAAGGGCTCACCACCTCTCAGATCAGACTGTCATTACCCAAGTCTCAGCAAAGGCCTGCAGTCCCCACTGGCAAACAGCCAATCTGGGCTGGCAGAAGGCATCCCAGTCCATGGCAGGGGGTTGAAACTAGACGATCTGTAATGTTCCTTCCAACACAAACCATTCTATGACTCTATGATGCTACAATTCCATGATTATATGGTTCTACAATTCCATGTTTCTACTGGCAGTATAACCATGACTGGTTCTCTAACTGCAACACAAGTAACATCTGAAATGGAACCATACACCTTTTTTTTCCCCAAGCCCATGATTTATTTATTCCACATCCACCTTGGACTGCTGTCTGGATTACTGGGAGCTATAAGCCACCACAGACGTGATTCCTGTTCATGTCAGTAATGACAGTATAGGCCCTCAAGAGCCCCAGCTGAACAGGGATTTGGATTACTGAAGCTTGGCAGAGAACATACGAAAGTAACTTCAACTATGTGTCCAAAGCCTCAGGCAGGAAAAATCTCTGTTGGTGCCGCACCACTTCAAGGCAGCTCCTGTGAACCTGACTGAAGACTCAGCAACAGACCTCTGTTAATTGCATACCACTTCTCTCCCCAGTATGTGCTACCTCTGAGACCCAAAGCTGTCTGCTTAGAAAAAACGTGGCTTTGAGTGTGCTTTGTTTCAGAGTTTTGGAAGTAGCCAAACAGCTTGCAACTTCAGTGCAGTTTTGCTGGGCATGCATACTTTGGAGAAGTGGAAAGCACCAGTAATGCAGCACAGCCAGAGCTAGAGGACAGCAGGCCCACTAGGACACATGGATGAGTAGGGAAATCTTTGGGGGATGTACAAGGCATGGAAACAGCCAAAACACTGAAAAAAAAAAGGAAAAATTAAACTCTCCTTCTGAGTCAGCTTGGGCTGATCTAATCACTTGCTAAGTTTTTTGAGGTGGGTTTTTTTGTTGTTGGGGTTTTTTTGTCCATCACAAACCGTGGCACTCTCTCTGCGCCAGCACTGGCCTTCCTCAAACCATGCACTGAGCCATCTCAGTTTGCTAAGCTGGACAGCAGTTAAGTCACCACATCAGCTAGGGAGAAGTTCTCAGCTCTGGTCTTCCCACCAGGCAGCCTGCCTTCTGATCAGCACAGGCAGCTCCACAGCCACCCTTAGACCCTGTGAAAAGCTTCCCAGGCTAAACTCCCACAGCTCTTCTAATACAATCATTCTCCTTTAACTTGAGATAAAATTGTATCTTCTCCTGATTTCTCAGAATAAGAGGATAACAAAAACCCCTTTTGAAATCAGGTTACTCACATTTTACATGGCTGGATCACTGGACAAATTACTAAGCTGGAAACCTCTTTCTTTAAATCCCTCTAGAAGCAACCCAGCAGCCTAGATTTGATGGATCGTTAATTCCATGAAAGGCCATCAGCCAGTCACTCACAGCATCCATAGTCCTCTCCAAATTCATCAGAATTAAAAGTTCTCCTCTTTCATACTTTCGGGAACCTCCTTCACCCTTTAACCCCTCTGAAACACACCAGAGCAGGTCAGATTTCATAAACTGCTTGCATTTTTACTGAAGATATTCCACTCTCCCTTCACACATTCAACACATCCTTCTTTCTCTCTTCCATACAAGCATTTAGCTCACGTGGGAAGAGCAACTCACCCAATTATCGATTACCTCTTCTTGTTGATTTCTGCTTAAAAGAGGAGGTAACAACATGCAAAAGCTCTCGAGGGCAAATACTTCAGATGCTGCTTAGATAACATTTGTGTCAGGAGTTCTCAAGTATTCCCTGGAGAAGGGCTTTCTCTCACCCTGACATAGTTTATGAAGCAAAGAGGAATGTTTCTAGATGGGAGTCTAACCAGAAAAATGTGAACCTGAAAGCAGGTATTTAAGTTACTGCCTGTGACCATCAGGGAAAAAGTGAAATATCCCAGTGCTTCCTTCTTTGGCAATCTCATAATGAAGCAAAATCACAACAGAAAGCTGCACAAGCCAAATGCACAAGCATTGCAATGTAAGTACACTTGACAGCAAAATGAATGCATCAAATCCAATGTTGTGCTGGTGGCTCTCTTATACTGCTGTTTGGGTTGTATAATACAATTTGGATGCCTTGGGCCTAAGCTGCAGATGAGCAGTCGGCTGTAAAGTTGGTTGTGTTGAGCTTGACTCAGCTTTCTCTATTTTGTCTTGATATGAGTTGAGGCCTCTACTGAGTACACAAGTAAAATTTCATCATTCTCACATTAATTAACACCTGCAACATTTGACTGCAAAATTTAGACATGCCCAATATCTAATCCCATAGAAATGGGAGAGCTGTTAAAACACAGATTGCTCCAGTAGTTTAAAATCATTGTGCAAAGTAATTAAAAACATAATTGTGCTTCCAATTGTTAAGACACTTCATTACTTCCTCAATACTCGGTTACTTTTTTGGTACCAAGTCCCAGATGTGTTAAGCTGCCAATACTTCCTAAAGCCCACAGAGGAAATTCAGTTTCAAACCAAAATATGCCTATAATAGTTATCCCACATAATTACTACAAATACTTAATTACAGATTACCAAGAAATCTTCATGTTCCTTCCCTCCAACTTGCCTTACCCAATGGATTGATTCCTATTTCTCTATTCCTCTGCAGAACTCCTGCAGTGTTTTCATTTTAGAAGCAGGCATCCAGCGGGGAATCAAGAGAATGTCTGCAGCCACAAGTATTATGGCTGTCAAAGTAATTTGTATAAATAATATTTTGAAGGCTAGATATCAATGTGGATTGAATTCTGTGGTTAATTTTCCAACTCTAGATATCTGGCCACACACAAATACTGACTTCATTTTGGTACAAAACATACAACAGTGCATCTACAGGAGATAACATCAGCTGTGTCCTAAAACATTTGGAGTCTGAAGTTTTTGAGGCCCCTAATATTATGGACAGACTTCTTTACAGGTTGTTTTCAGGCACTAAAATACAGCAGTAAGAGCAAGTCAGTGTGACATACATAATAAAGCCACTTAGCCAGCTACTTGAACAGTACATCTTTTAAAAACTGCACTCAAGATAGGTTCACTACTTGCAGACAACTGCAACTTTAAATTTCAGAAGGGAATTCGCAGCTGATGGACAATTTGTACTTCTAATTGAAAGCAAGCATAGGGGAAAAGGGAAGAATCAAGCCAACATGTATTTTGGAGACTCCATTTCCATGAAATGGCTATGTAGAAACTGACCTAGCACAAAACTCCAGTGAATAACACTGCACTTGCTCTACTACCCAGCACCAGCTGGATCTGTTCTGAGCCAAGGCAAAAATGAAGTAATGTTTTGTGACACAAAGAAAATCCCATTACTAGGAAGTCAAAAGTGAAATGCATCATTGGTTTCATGCAAAGTTAGACTGCCAAGTGATTCGATGAAATATTTTTTAAGATGTTGTAGAAGCTCCTTTGTGCAACAGCAATTTCTCTGATTAAAGGCAGCATTATGTTAAGACCCAATTAATAGTCTTATCCTGACCCTGAGTAATAGCTATGAAAAGACCACTTCAAAAGTTGGCTGTTGTCAAGGAAATGGTTGCTTGTATGGGTTTCATTTTTACACTTAACCCCCAGGGTAGAAGCTGCATCTATTCTGGATCAGATCCCTTATTGAAATCCACTCTGCTACAGAAATGAAGTTTTCAACCACAGCTATCACTGAAATCATTCATCAAACCCCACAAATTGTCAGAATGGGTAGAAGAAGCTCCTGCAGTGAAATAAGTTTAGGAGCTTTGTTGAGTGTGTTTCCCTATGCATCCAGACAGGCAATCATTAAACACAAGGTTAGAAAATACACATTTCTATTGTGAAAAAACTTCTATTGTGGACAAAAAGGTGTATTTCAAGGGAATGGAAAATGCCGTGAGCAGTCCTGAAGTAATTTCAAAGGTGTGTAGATGCGGTAAGACCTGCCTTCCACACAGATCACTGTGAGTAACACAGTGAGCTCTATGATAATTCCAGCCCTATCCGCAGGAGCCTATGGAAATCACATCCTTTTAGCTTCATAATAGACACATGGGATGCAACACAAGTATAACTAATTTTTCTTCTGGCTTTTGCTCTGTTCACATCCAACATGGACTCCACCTACTAAAAAACCTATTATGCATCTTACTAGGGACAATTCCCTATGTGCAGTGTTTTGTGGGTGACCCTTAGAGGAGTGATGAACACCACATGGTTCATCTCATAAGAATGCTTTGCTTGCAAGAAAAGTGATACAAGGATAATTAAAAGATTGGTTTTAAACTATTTCAGAACAGCCCATGAACACTTCAGAGAGCCGAGCTGCCATGTCTCTTCAGAGAAGAGGTCATCATGAAGGTACAGCTCTTTGTCCGTCAAAGTTACTAATTTGCAGTTTATCAACCAAAATAATATCAACCAATTGATATCAACCAATTAGTACCAATCCATCTGAAAGCAGATGAGTAGACAAAAAAGTAGGAGTAGATGAGATAGACACAAGGCAGGCTGGGAGAGACGGGACAGTCTATCACAGTTTCTATCCCATATGTTCACTTACCATGCTCAGCTGGTGGAGCTAAGAAGTGACAATAAAGATGATGAATGGCTACGTACTTCTCAGCAAAACTCAAACGTCTAAACTCTTCAAGTTTTATTTCCCAACAGAGTGAACACATGCTCAATGGAATTAGGGTGAAGTGCTACAGAAGTGTGAGAAAGCTACAGGCAGCGCTTTCACTGGCAATATCAGTCAGTGAATATCATACAACATTCCAGCAAGGTCTGGTGTTTCTACTAAACCTTTAGATGTTAAGACATCTGAAAAATTTATGTCTCTGCAAATTCAATCACCAGTGAACCGTGACATTAAATCAAAAGGTGCAAAAAAGCTTAGCAAGAACCTGTTAATAAACTTTAAGGTAATATGAAAACATTCCCTATCAATGAGTAAAGTTTTGATGGTAAATAATTTATCTATCTCAAAGTATTGTATGAATGTAAAATAACCATATTTGTTTTGATAAGAATGTATACGCCAGTATTCCACCTGGTGATCGTAACAGCGACAGCTCTCCCTAACCAGGCAGATGGCAGAGATTTCACTGAGCATATTCCTATCCAAAGCTCCAGGCAGGTGCTGCCCTCTCAGCAGCTATCAGGTGACCTATTTTAACATTTTCTTCTTCTTCTTTAGATCCACAAGACCTTTATTTCATTATAAAAAGGAATAATTAAAAATTACTAGAGTTGCCAAACAATTAAAATAGCCAGCCTTAGAAATTCCAGTTGATTTTGAAGGACTAATATCTGAAAGGCTGCATTCTCCAAGTGTTAAAGACAAAGAGTAAAGACCACAGCTAAGCTTGCAAGATGAAAGAAGAGTAAGAATAAAAAAAAGTAGGTTAGTGTCTCTGGAACACTCTATGCCAGATCTCTTTATTTCCAGTCAAGTTTTTCAATCAATCAGCTACGCTCCCAGAAAAATGTAATGTCTTTCCTTACACATTAAGCTACAAAAGAAAAATGCAGGCATAAAATCATATATACTTCCAGCAAGCACCTTCTGCACTATGCTGATATCTGGCCTGCTGCCCTGTCTATTAACATCTCAATTTCTCAGTGCTGCAGAACAAATGGGGAAGAACAAAGCATGAAAAGTTGCTTTTACATCTTGATTTTCACTCTTCTCTGGGGACATGGAAGTAAGCAGACATTAATTTCTTGGTTCAATATTTTTAGAACATGGCTGTAGGAGAAAAGACCTAGGCATGGGAAGAAAGGAGAATATTAAACAAAGAAATAGGAGAAAAAAAGATCTAAAGGTTCCCTGCTAGAAGGACAGTGCAGTAAAAGAAATTTCAAAGAATAACACCACCCTCATTGATAGAAGTCACCAAGCAAGGGACAGTAGGGATCAGCTTCTTCCAGGGAATTTCTCATGCCAGCCAAACTTAGCTGACCACCTCAGCTGAAAAAGTTTGTGTGTACCCTGGAAGAGAAGGGAGAGGTGAGGATCATGGCTGCAGAAAATTGTCCAGGGTTTTCCAGACTCAAGACAAAAAGGATATAAAAAAAAAAAAATCAATTATCTCCCTTTATTACATTTACCTCCACTAACAGATTTTAGAATTACTAAATATGATCTCTGAGTGAACAGTGGGTGGGATCTGAAGTGTTTCCTTGTGGCAGACCTAGTCCATTTTAAATTAAAAAGATTTTTCCTCATGCCTATATGAGCTAAGAAGAATGGAGAAGACCAGTCTTTTTTTCACAGAGCACATTAAACTGGTTTGACACACTTGGAGGGAAGAAGGAATAGTTCATCCTGTCGTAGAAAGTGGACTGTTTTAGGTGACCTTTTGATAATGCTGTCAACCTGCCATTCCAAATACTTTTGGAGTCAGAAATCACAACCTGGGTCAAGGATACGTTCACAAACATCTTCAGGTTGCAACAAAAATTCAGCCTCCAACCTCAATCAGCACTGGACCTAAGACCCATAAAAAGCAGGCATTTAATGACATGGCTGTCCCTGCAGTAGAAAAAAAGGACATTGAAGCCTTACCATCTGACTCATCACATGGACAAGGACTTGCTGGTCATCAGGCATGGATTATAAATGAAGACTCAGTGGTTAAAGGTTAAACCACTTCCTAATCTAGTCAGGCACTCTGTTCCTCTCCCTACGTCAGTATTGATTATGATGTTTTCTTATAGTAGGTTTCCCCACTCCTCATTAAAATAGGGTTCCTTTCTAAATGCTCCTTCTTTGCGTCTTGTTTGGAAATTCACTGATGCTGAATCATTTCCTTCTATGGAGCTCATGAATAAAATATGAAGATTATAAGTCCAGGATTCTTTGATGTGTTTTCAAGCATTAGGAGTTCAATCAGTACTGTGCAGTTATCCCTTTGAAGTTTCAACTGGGCATTTTCTTCCTCAAAAAAGAAAAGCTTCTGTCCTTTTGAAGGATGACTATCTTAAAGATATACTATTTATTTTGGTTTTATTCTTGATAATTTTTAAAAGTCAGAGAACAGCACAAGGATCAAAAAAGGAAAGAGTAACCATTAAAAAGGGTTACCTTTGGGGTAAACATGGATTTATGAACCTACAAGGACCTTTTGACTTATCCCATTTACATACCTATCAACATCAATGCAATTACTTCAGTATCAACCTGGAATAGCACAAGGCAGACCTCAAGTTAGATTATTTGCAGAAATGTAGAGCAACAATCATTTCAAGGAAGGGCTCTACCTCTTAACTTGGTGCAAGTCAAATGACCAAGGAGCAGTGAGGGATTTCAGAAAGACACACTAAAGGAAAAAAACCACTAAATTTTGCCATGTCCCTGCTTACATAGAAATATTGCCCTTTTTATGTACTAGTGCTCATGATGTGTTATGCTGCTTCTTAGTTATGTCAGGTTCCAGGAATGAGATGTGATTGTTCAGAGCCTGAGCAGCTCCCACAGCTTAAACACCCATCTCCTTGAAGAAGTACATTAGTGCCTTGCAGTGACATTCATCATAAGGTGCTGTGGAACTCAGAGAACACGCAAAGCACTCCCATGCAGTCCTCCTAAGCCCAGAAATAAAATCAATTTGCTTTAATTCTCTTTCTACAGACATCATTGTCTGCCAGTTTTTCTTAAGGAATGCTTCCTTCAGAAGATAAGATTTCCTCATGCAGAAACACAGTCTTTTTATTCTCTGCACTAATGGCTTTTTTTCAAACCATACCCTAAAGAAGTGACTTGTGAAATTTTTGTAGTTATGGTCTTTTGCAACAATGACACAATTCAAGTATGTCCAACCAAACAGTATAATAGCCTGCAGTAAGCTGCACTTAATATTCAACTCCACACAGCTACTAAATTAGACAAATAACAAGACTAATCTGTGTGTTGGACTATGTGAGGCTTCAGTATCAGCATCACTGGTAGACAAATTAGGTATTTTTCTGCCTATAACATCTGAATACTCATTGTTTTGCTTAGAGGTGGGTTCATGGAAACCGCAAGAGAAATCAAACTTGAGCACACATGTATCTCCAGAATACTGCAACTCTGCTTATGAAAATGGACAGATACTCACATAGAGACATCTACTCTCACACCTATTTCTGCTTTCACCCACCCATATGCGGGAATTTGGGGTCTTTTCTTCTCATAATCTCCTCTATAAAGACAGATTTGTAGAGATGCAGTGAAGTAAAATGCTACACCTTCCTATTCACATACGCATAACACCAATGATCAAGCACCATATGGAAAGTCAGCCTCTCTGCCCCAGCCCCACCTGGACCATTGAGCACCCAGCTGAAACAGCCCAGAAGATGATCCCAAGAACACTCTCCAGATTGAGCCAGAAAATGATCTCACACCATCACTGCCTTCTGCTGGGCATCTGCACCTGCATCTTCTGTTGCAGAGACTGTGGTGCTCAGACCTAAAGCTAACACTGCCCCTTACTGAACTTGATTACTTCTTCAGCCAAATGGAAATTGAAAATAAAGCAAGGCTTTGAGCACACCAAAGAAACCCAGGCTTATATAATAATAGAATATTAAAAATCAGGCTTTTTACTCTCCCTGCAAAGAGACAATTTTATTTCAGCTTAAAAAAGGCAGTCACACCATCTGTAAGAAGCTGTAGGTGTGAAAACCATGAGGGAGATCATCAGCTCTGCAGTGAACTAATACACTCAAATAAATAGTTTGATTAGAAATGAGGATGTTGAATTCTGGACCTAATTTTGCTTCCTTAGTGGCTATGGATGCCAAATTACACTGTGCAAATGGCACACAATTTATTCTCTTACATGTGACTGAAGTGAGGTTTAGAAATTACTTTTTATGGAAGATGTTTAACAGTTCTCATTTTTTGTAGTTTTTATCAGTACTTAAAAATGAATGAAGATTACTTTAACTACATGATGTTAGACAAAGAATAAGTAAAACTGAGGACTGCTGAAAGATTATTTTGATACATTTTAACCATTTAAATAGTCTAGATATGCTAGTAATGTACATTTTACAACAATTTTCTTAACTCCTTGGATAGGAATACATAAGTACAAAAATTCTCTTCAGGGATAAATGTACTTAAAGTGGTTATTACACCTTTTAAAAAAATTGCAGTTATTTTACATGCACGAAGCTGAAAATAGTATCCAAAACATTGTCAGACTCCTGTTGCTGTGGCAACACATTGTTCATGGTTTGCCTGTCTAAGGCAACAAGAGGTCTCAAATATTGAATTAAATACACTTAAGTCCAGCACTTAGATTTGGCCACCATGCCCCAGTGGAAAGCTCATTTATTTAAATTCTACTTAGAGGTGTCTTCTCACTGAGAGCCAAACTATTCCTTAGCATACTGAGAGTAAAAGTCTTTCCAGATGTTAAGACTAAGAATTGTTTAACACTCTGTGGAGCACCACTACTGACAATAACAAAGAGGGTTTTACTTTCACTTGCCACTGCTGGATGGGGTAGAACTCAGCAACAGGTATCATTCCTTAAAGCTAAAGCCTCTGTGCTTCATTCACATTTCAGCTGCACCAAATCATTTAACTGACCTCCGTTTAGTTCCCAGCAAATGCTAGTTGGATGCTACTTCTGCTTTGCAGCACAAAACCCCAGACCTCCATGGCAGCTGTGCTGCTCCAGGGAATGCTTTCCTTTCTCCCAGGGCAGTGCTGGGCCACAGGGTGCAAAAGCAGCAAGAGGCATCTCCTTGAAACCAGGGCAGCTTGATGTGCCTGGTACCAGCACTACATAAACAGTGCCAGAGATGGGAAAGAAACAGAACACTATTCAAAGCTCCATAATGTGCCACCTTAAAATCAATCACGAAAAACAATCCATTAAGCACAGAATGTACATGGCATTTCTGAGCAACAAAGGAATACAGCCTGACCATCACCACTGCCCTCGCTTTCCTTCGTAAACTTTAGTATTTGGCTGTTTGTAATCCATCTGTCAACCACTTCACATTAAAAAAAAACCCCACTAGGTAAATTTCCAATTAATTAATTCACACATTTTCAGGAAGTTCTCCACAGTCCTGGGGAGCATATGCTTTCCATACCTATACTCTTTGGTATAATTCTCTTCTGGGTGGCTGAAAAACGAATGTATGCAGCAAGTTACCAGTATCCAGGAGACATGAAAAAGCTGAGTTTTGTTTCGCCCTGACACTGTTCTTAAGGGAAGCATCCTTATGACCTCTGATTATTGTGTTCTGAGCTCCAAGTGGGAATATTAAGTTTAATGTGCTTGCATTTTAATTTCAGCTATAACAATAAGCAACTGCCCTACTTTGGACCTGAACTTCCTAAACACAAAAATATAGACCTGCAAGCTAATCAGATACGACTTCCCTGTATCTAAATAGAAGGAAAATATTCCCTCTATGAATCACCTGTGGTGACTTTGATTTATTTTTCATTAGCTGCAAAATGACTACCTAATACCTAGCTACCAGCATAGATGGCAAATGAGGCTCCCAGGAAAGCATTTATTTAGTTCACACATGACTTCACAAGGCAGAAAGTTACTCTGGTTGGAAGAATGTCAAAGAAACACATCATTAAAGCCAAATTTTCAATATAATTCATTCACCAGAGGGTAGTAAAATAATCCCTCTGAATTTCACATCCTCTTATTCCTTCAAAACCATCGGCATATACCAATGATAGGGAAAAAAAAGGAAACTCCACTGACAATGGGAAGGTGATGATCTTCCTGCACGTCTTGTGGAGGCATTTAACAATTGCAACAAAAAAAATTCTGATGATCACAACCTGATCCCAAGCCATGCTAACTGACTCACTGCATTCAGTGGGCCTGGCCTGAGTTACCATCAGCTGTCCCTAAAACAGGGTGCCAGTCTGTTCATTGTATATTGCTGCCTATGGCTAATTAGGCAGTAGGAAGCAGAGAATTCCCAGTATCAAAAACCCCCCAAAGAGTGACCAGTGTACCATAAAACCTTGCTCAAAGAAAACCTTCCTGAAACATGCAAACCATACTTCTTTCAAGAAAGCAGCAAGAAGTCATGGGGAAAAGTACATGTCCAAAATGTTTCAATATATTGTGTGCTACCTAATTTCCTGTACCTTGCTGATAGTAGCAATGATTTCCTGTGACTGGTTAGAACTGAATAACATGAAGCTTTTCTTGAATGTGAGGTTACTGCTCAATCTCTGTTACAGAAAGCCCAAAACTATGAGGGGAAATGCTTTTACAAAAGCTTCCAGAAAGTGACCCATTTGGGTGGGCATGCCCATTTGATAAAGGAGTGCAGGAACAAAGCCAAAGAAGAACAGAAACTCCAAATAAGACCAACCAAAAAAGAAAGCCTCAAGTAAATGCTAGTGTGATTTTTTTTTTTATATTTTTTATTTTTTTTTTAGGTTGACTGTGTATGTGGAAAAGAACAGAGAAGCCTTGGACCTTTGACATTCCCACTAGTTGGTTCTTTGCCCTGCTTTTGATTCTGGCTATATTCAGGCATTCAGGCACAGGCTTTTCATTTTCTGGCAAGAAACAGGATTGAATCACATCAGTAATGGCTTTCACCTTTAGTTCTCTTCCCTCCTTCCTATAACAGCCTGCAAACCATTGAAATTTAGTCAAGAAAATAAGTACCTGCAACTTTTCTAAAATTTACCTTAAGCATGAAGAGCTCTAGCTGGGGGCTAGTTCTTTATTATTATTATTATTTTTAAATAGATTAGAGCCAATTCTTTCATGGAAAACCTATTGTATCAGTCTAAATTAATCCCATGTCCATCCTTGAAATATTGGTACTTTTCCGCGCATTTAGAAACCTCTTTTTTATGCTGCCTTCAAGTTCTCTAGACATTAGAGCATGGCCTGCTCCTTCTGGACTTCAGCTGGCTCCTCTCCAGCAATCAACTCAACACAAGTTGTATCTCCCCCGCCTGGTTCTTCTCCCTCAAACAATTTTTTAGATATACTTTTCAGCGTGGGAGGAATGGCCCATGCACTATCTCATGACACTTGGTGAATCAAAGGTTTGAATAACTGATTCCATGTATTGCGCAGGCAGATGTCTGAAAGAAGAAAGGTTCAAACCACCAAACCCTTTGGGGAGGGAGGGAAAGAGGAAGCTTTACATCTCGATGAACTCAACATCACATCTCGAGCTCATTTTACAAAGGATTTTCAAGACAGTCTGGTTTCATGGATAGTGGGGAACGTCAAAGGCAAAAACCTCACCATGCTGTTACAGTGGTGGTACTTAGCATCGATGACAGCAGTAGTCCCACCCTGTGCTATGGGACAGGGATTTCTCCAATCCTGGAAACTGCAGCTATTTTTGCAGTTTGGAAATGCGCAGATACCATGTCATACCACACATCTGCAGGTTTAAATTCTCTTGGGCCATAAAAAGCGAACCCATTTCTTTTCCTCACTTTGCCTCTTAGCAAGCCAATACCATGTTACCTCTCTCAGGGCAGCACCAATGATGTTCTCCATTCAGCTACACTCCCCATTCTGTCTTCCTGCTGGAGAGCCAGCCTTGCCACTGCTATGTTTGCTCGCATCCATTCACTCCCCTATTCTAACAGCACTTCCTGACTACACTTCAGCTCTAGGAAAAATGCAAAAGAATTTTGTGTTCAAATGCTATCCAAATATTTATATTTTGCTTATATAGTTTAGTTAATGTGAAATCACTACTAGCTCTTCTTTTCTGTTCAAATAATGAAGTCATCCAGAATAGATTTTCTATAAAGCTTAGCTCTCATTTCTATGCCTCTGAAAAGCTGCCTTTTAAAAATGGTGTTGTTTACAGCAATCATTGGAAGCTGCACACTTTTCAGAATCCAATCTTCAGTTCCACTGAATGTTTCAACATTACTACAGTTCATGTGCCCGTGCAGTAATATCACTTTTCTCCAGTGAACATATTATCAGCTATTTAGCTCTGGCATATTATCTAGCAGTCCAACTTTTAAGAGCACAAAAATATAAAAACAAGGATTCTGTATCACTCCTTCAGTATTAGAATAACATAATTTAAACAACACATTAATAAGAATATAGTTTGGTGTCAGATTTGGGGGTATTCTTCTTTTTCCATCCATTCTCCCTTCCTTGAGAAATTACCAGGTATCATGTAGGAACACTATTACTGAAAAAGCATAACAAATTTCCCTTTCTGCAGTGAGATTTAGATCAGGTCAAGTGATTAACTGATTCATAATGATTTTCTGATGTATTCCCTCAAATTCCAGTTTTGACGGCCAGTTATCTGACAGCCCTGGGTGTAGTACCTACAAAGGCTATTTCAAGAAGTCTGTATTTTTGTCATTTTTTCAGAGATAAGACTCCTTTTTAAGTTGCCTTTGAAGACAGATATAGACACACTGGTGCATGTCCAGTAAATGGCCAGTGGAGATGACTGACATATGCTAAAAACATTGGCATTGCAAAGGATGAAGATGAGAAAGTTTAAGGCAGATGTGTGTATGCACCTGACTGAAGCAGGGAGAAGGATGATAAATTATATAGAGACAGACTCTTCCCTGTGGAACTCAGTGACCGTACAAGATGCAATGGATACAAATGGAAATATAGGAAATCCCTTTTAAACATCAGAAAATACTATTTTATTGTCAGGGCAATATAACACTGGAACAGCCTGCCCAAAGATGTTTTGGAGTCTCCAGTCCAGGAGATACCAAAAACCCAACTGGGCAAAGCTCAGAAGTCCTTTCCAGCCTTTTTTGCAGTTGTGATTCATGAGCAATCACAAACTACCTGCTTCAATAGTTTTGCATTATTTTTTGCCCAGGAAATAAATCAACAACAGGGCACAAATCACTATTCTTTATGAAATCAAAGACACTCCCACAGCAAGAGAAACAATATTTTATCCATAGAAAGAAGTATCCAAAACTAATTTCTCACAGTCAAAATGTGAAATGTGTCTATTCTTAGATTACCAAGAGGGAAAAGACAGACTATTCCATGAAAAGCTGTGAAAGAAGAGAGAAAACAAAAAAGATGTTATACCATCCCTGGAAACAAAACTTCCTTTCCAGACTATCTGTATGTCTGCAGATCTATAGCTATTTGCCGTTCAATTCATTCTCACCCACCATTTCCCCAACTTACATTTTACATTTTTTTCCTCATTTCAAATGTAAGATTCCCTTCAGAAAGTCCTCTTTACAGAAACCCATAGCACTCAGACCCAATGGACCCTGTTGCCTATGGAATATTGAATGCCAGCAGGCTGTCAGACCTCGCCCGCAACTTTCTTGCTCTCCACAGGACCTTCAGAGCAGTTTGCAGTGTAAGCCTCAGTAACAGCAGCTTTTCCCATTTTTGCCTATCTTGCTGCTGAGAGATTCAAAATATACACATATAAAAAAAGTAATATGCCATGCTTGTGAAAAAAAAATTATGAGTCTATTTCAAGTAAATTAAAAAAACACTTGAAATATCATACTTCTTGTTCCAAGCTCCGGAAGAGTAACAATAGAAAATAGAGATTTCAGATATAGCAGACACTTCCTGCTAACATGCACCTCTCTTAACTCTCACTGCAATTTCAGTTCAATTTGAAGCTGCATAGTGATTCCTATTTTCTTTAAAAGAGTGTGATCCCATGGAGAAACAACTTTTCCCTCGCAATTTCTCTCATTCAGCATTTGCACTGGGTCAGTATTTTGACTACCTTGCTCTTACTATATGCAATGCAAAATTACTGAGAGGTTGGATGGTCCTCTAGGTTCTATTATTTTCAGATCCTATTATTTTTACTGTATGCTTCTGGGATTTTTATATTCTTAGATGGTACTGAGACAGAAATAATATTTCTGTGAAAGTGAGGATCAGTTTCTTTGCTCTCCACTCACAGCTAATATTTCTTTTGCTTCAGCATTTGTGACCCTTCCAGAATCAGATTCTTAAAACCAACTGTTGTCAATTGCTTGATTCCTAGAAAACTGGAGATGTTCATAATGGCATCAACTCTTCTGTAAAGCTTATGATGATAATTCCTTTGTTAATTGGTGGAAAACTAGTTGGTCTTTATAAAAGGAATTCTATTTATCTTTTTATTCACATTGGAATAAGGTGACAAAGACTTCTATCTGCAATCTAAATCTTGTTCTCTCTTGCAAACACCAGACACAGTTCACACATTGACTAATGTAATTCCACACTGGCAAGTCTCCCAGACAGCATGGTAAGAAAATGTCAGCTGGTCCACTGTAATTCTGCTGAGTTAATCATCAGTTCAAAATGTCACCATCCTATTTCCTTCCCCCTTGTCTTGATTTCCTTCTCATAAAGTTTCAAATGAACTTTAAAAACTCCGAGACTGACCCTCCATTGCACCAGGGTCTAAGAAATAGTTTGGAAATGAGTAGTCCAGAAGTGAGGTGAGGCGAGGTGCACTGAAGTTTCATGCAAATATAAAGCGACCAGCAAAAGTCCTCAGTGCTGTTTAGGTTCTCATGCCACCCCCAATGCTTTGCTCCTTCCCATCTGAGCTTTCAGCCCTGTAAACAGGATACCCACATAGGCAAGGAGCACTGCATGTGCTGAGGGTAGCAGGGTAGCACCTTGCCCAGTGCATGGTTTCACTCAGGTCAGGCAATGCTACACAATTATATGTGATTTTTTATTTCATTTTGCTTTCCCTTAACATAAATCCAACAGTTTGACATCAAATTCTGGGTTGTTTCTAAAGTAGAAAATAATAAATATAAATGTACAGATGCAAAAGATTTAAAAAAAAAATAACCCTCAGTGAAAGAAAAAAAAGAAGACTGCACTGTCACAGCAGGTTACTCGCCTTGGTGTGTGTGTGTTCTTGTTTAAAAAAAGCCTATTTGCCTTTTTTTTTTCCAGAATTCAGATGCCAAATGATACTTGCTAGCACTTAAGCTTGGTTAAAAATACAGAGTGACAGAGGTGAAAAGTCTGCTTTTCGGGGGACAGGATAGCTTTCTGCTAATATCTCAAGTCATTCCTGCTTTACGCAGTCATTGAAATCGTAGGCCTACCACTCATCTTTTAGTCCATCTATAGCTGGTCTTATATGGATGCACAAAAGGGTAAGGCTCTTGTTTGAGCATGCTTATAAGTTAAGAAATCCACATAGAACAGATCTGACAGCTCTGGGAGCCTTCCCACATGTTTTTGTAAGAGCAGCTATATCAAATAAGGAGAAAGAGCCATTCTCCCTCTAAACCAGTAATTTTTTCCTGGTTTTGCAGACAACCAAGTTGCTGAATTGCATCCTGATTCAGATGCTGCTATTACTTTTTTTTTTTTTTATTATTATTATTATTAATTCCTTTCAGTGGCGTCTCTTTCATTCAATTGCCCCTGGAAGTCTACAGAATGTGAAAAGCTGCTGCCCTGTTTTCAATCTGACACTTTGTAGCTTCAGTGGTTGCCTCCAAGCAGTATTTTCTCTTTCAACATGAAAATAAGCAATGGATCCTTATTTACCTCCTGTATCCCACTCAAGGTTTCACAGCCCCAGTCGCACCCTTCTCTTACTGTCTGCTGTCCTGACTATTATGCACCAACATGGAAGCCTGTCCATACTCTCCTTCTATATCCCCTTGGAGACAAAGGGACCAGACTACACAGTCAAAATGTGGATTTAAAGAGCCCATGATAAACATAGGACCACAGAATGGTTTGGGTTGGAAATAGCCTTAGAGATCACTTAGTACCAACCTGGCCTTTAACACTGACAGGAATAGGGCACTCATAACTACCTTTGGCAACTTGTTCCAGTCTCACCGCCACTGTGTTTCTTCCTAATGTCTAATCTAAACCTACCCTCATTCAGATTAAAACCATTGCCACTTGTCCCATCACTACATGCCCATGTGAAAAGTACCTCTCCAGCTTTCTTGTAGGCCTCTTCTTTTCCAGGCTGAAAAATTGCAACTCTTTCAACCTGTCTGCAGAGGAAATATGCCCCAGCTTCCCATCTTTGTGACCCTACTGTGGACCAGTTCCAACAGCAGGTCCACTTTATTCCTCATCCTCTCATCTGATAATTAACTCCTAACAGCTAAGATGCTTTTTTAGTACTACTATAAATTAGTGTTTACAATCCCAAACCTACTTTCTGTGGAGTAGCAGCCAGACCAGAATCTATCATTATATATATAAGTTCAAGTTATTCCCCTCTTTCAACACCCAAATACCTATTTATCTACATTATGCTAGTAACAATTTGCAGTAATTTGTAATAACAGAAAGCCTAATTTTGAATAAAGCTATTTTTAAAACGCTGTAGTGGTTTTGGAAAGGAAAATTATGTTACTTGCTTTTAAAGACTAATCCTGCCTTAAAAGGTACAATCACTTTCAATACTCTGGCCCTTAAGGGTTAGAATCGCCTATATCCTTGAGATATACATCCCCAGAGAAACAATACTAATACAAGTTTTCCTTGCTACACTTTTTACACTTTTTTTTGTTATTTACAGAAAACATGGTTGAAAAATTTAGGTGGAGAGGATACACGTGTGGAGAAAAGAAGTCTCGCCAAATTATTCTTTATGTTTTCAAACCAAAATTAAAAAACTAATTTAATCACATTTTAGTAAAAAACATACATTGGGGATTTTCTATGCCCTGTCCTATTTCCTGCCCTCCTTCCCTTAATGCAATGAGTTGGATGTAAGATGCATGAGCAGTGCAGGAACTACATAGGTACACAGCACTCTCTCCCTCAACAGGAAGGCTGGCTGATGAATTCCAGGAGAGCTCACAGATGTGTGTTTGGGTTTGGCATCTGGCGGACACATGTTTGGAGCCCTCAGCCTGAAAGGACAGTTTTCACAGCAGCAGTGCTCAAGGGCTCACTGTATAAAACATTCTTGTCTGGGCAACAGACACATGGCACTTGTTTAGGAAGCAATCCTGACACCATTCAGGGAGGCAGAGCGAAGTGGAAGTAAACAATCAACATCCATTGTCAGTTAAAAGGTTGTAATCCCAACTATTCCCCGGAGAAGTGCCCATCTCACAGTACTAATTCCATAAGCCTTTGTGCCTTTCCAAAACTCCTCCCACCCTTACTTACACTGTAGTCACTCAGAGCATTTATTGACCACAGCAACAAGTTCCTAGAAAGGTGAACTCTCTAAGTAGCATTTATTTAACTGAGAGACAGGAAAGCCTGTAAGGGTGGGTTCTCACATTTGTGTTCCAGCTCAGTGCCGGAGCTGAGGCAGAAGAGATCCTGAGACAGAGCTAGAGCTGCAGCCTGATTCATGACAGCCAGCCAAGAAGATCACATAGAATTATAGATTCTACCACCTGCTTCTAGATGAATATCTGGAAAAATTCCAAGTTGCACAGCTTGATACGACCACCCACATCAGAACCCTCGCTGCCACACTTAATCTGCTACTAATCCATGTCTGCTGCCTTGGCCAGCCCTGCTAAGAGGATGGATCTGTTCGGCCATAGTTTCCCAAAGGCTAACTAGTCCTGACCTGCAGCAGAACGAACCGGCACATGTGCCAGGAGACAACCCTCTTGTCTGGCACTGGGGCTTCAGAGTGTGGCCACACCCTAAAATGTGCGTGCTGTTTCATGTCCGTGAGTGCTGTCCTGTTCTAGAACAGGCAAGGGGGAAGAACATGCCAATAGGTGCTGCACATTTCCTAAAGAGTCCAAGAAATACATGTTTGCACAAAAAGGAAAGAGTCTGCGCTGCTCAGGATAGAATAAGAGCTAACTCCGAAGAGTTGCAGAAAGATTTTATTATACTGAGTAAATGGTGGATAAAGTTAAGTTTGAAGAAATATAAAGTGATGAACATTAAAAAAAAAAAGCAATCCTAACTTCATATTCACAACAACAGGGTCTGAACAAACTATTAACTCTCAGAAAAGTGAATTCAGAATTAAAAGAGAGAGTTCTATTAAAATGCTCAATGAGCGGCAGTTAAAGTTTCAGACAAAATGGAGATAACAAAATAGAGAACAGAACAGACAATATCTGTATGAATCCAAGGCAACCCTGACTTTGAATACTGCTTGAAGGTTTGGCCTCTTCCCAAATCTTAAAAAATATGCTATAGAACTAGAAAAGAAAAGGAAAACCAGAGGTATGATATATCTTCAAAACAAGGAACAATTGGATTGCCTACAGCTTTTCAGCCTAAAATACAAGAAGGATGATGTAACACAGGTTTAAAATAAAAAAATCTATTTAAAATGAATTTTAAATACAATACATTGAAATACAAATAACATTTTTTCGTTATAAGAGAAAGCCTAAAAAGCATCAAGCCACAAGGTTCAAACAAAGAAAAAGCTACAATTCCTCATGTAACACACAGTCAAGATGTAAAGGTTATTACTACAGGATTATGTGAATATCAAAACTTTACTCAGGTTCAAATAGCAGTTGAACATATTTATAGAAGGCCAGTGAATTAAAAGCCATTAGATAAGAATTTCACCTTGGCTTCAAGCAGTCTCTTAGTTCCAGGCTGACAGAAACCACATCCCAGGGAAGCACCACCACTCACCCTTCAATTGCTGCTACCCCAGGAGCATGTTCCTGCCAAACTTGTTGTTTAATTTGGTTAGGTAATTTTTTTATGCTCTCAGGGAAACTTCATTACTCAATGAAGTCAGCAAAATTCTTCAGCTTGCATTAACAAAAAAGCACAGAGTGAAGAGAACTCGCACTCGAGAAAAGCCTCATCTCTGTGTGCCACTGAAGCCAACAGGATGAAGCACAGCTTGTTTTTCAGTGATTTCTGAATGGGCCACAAAGATGTTCCTAGTCAAAAACTCGTATTTCAGCTCCAGTTATAAATAACTTATATCAGGTAACAACTAGTTAATTGATAAGCCATTAATATTCATCATTCAATAAACATTGCTATTGAGTTGACAAGTTATTTCTTCTCATTTCTTTCAATAATCTGTCTTCTACAATTCCATAATCACAAATTACTTAGTCCTAATTATAACAGCTATTATTTGTTATTAACTGGCAATCATTTTACAAATCAGGTATTAAAGCAGCTGTAAAATAACTTGTGCATATTTTATTATTCAATTTGAGATAATAACCTGTAACATTCTGTGCCTTTGCAAGTGCCATCTGGAAGAGCAAGTAAATTCTCACTACATCTGACATCAAAAAAATGTATAATTTTTCCAACACTTTACCTTCACTTTTAACCATCTGCAGCAAAGCAAAATATTTTATTAACTCATCGCAGACTTCAATGTAGATAAGGGTTTTGAACTGGGAGCTTGAAATGCTGCACATAAAGGCACATAATGTCGATTACTGTAAGGTTGCCTCAAGCAAACCAAGCACGTCAAGCACCTACTGCTAGTGAGCTTTGTCTGATTTGACATGTCCACACTCTGCTATGGAAACAATTGCAGAGACCTCAGCTACTGTCTCATCCACTTCAGCTCACACCCGAGCCAGGTATTTGACTGCCACTGCCAATTCAACCCCTCTTTTCTTTCCTCTTGTCAAGAGGCTTGGGCTACATGAGAATAAAAGGCAAGACTCATTTATTCCAACTCTCTGCTGATCTGTCTTTCAGTATAAACAGAGAATACAACAGCAGCTCCACAATTTAACAGCAGATAAGAGACAGAACTACATGACACACATCAGCTAGCTGTGCCTACATGCAGGGCACATGTGGCCTTGGGTACCTTGTCTGCAGGGCACACCTTCATCAGTCTCCCATGTTCCCGAATGCCTGGGCTTTTTTTGGAAGGAAAACCCCCACAGGAGTTCTTTCACACTTCATCTTTGTCTTCAGAATATTGTCTGAAATTTGTTTAAGTTTAGTCAAAGGACGCATTGGGGAAGAGAACAGTTATTGCACCCACAGCCAGTGCCTTGTGAAAAATCTGCTACACCCACAGTTTGGAGCCAGCTGGGTATAAGCAGACCCATCCTCTGGGAGCTCACTGCTAACAGGGATTTTCTGCTCGTACATGCTCAAATGCCAAGTGTTATTTAGGCTTTGTGCAGGAATGAAAAGAAAACAGGAAAAGGAACAGCAAAAAACGATTTCAGGCATGTCTCCCTCTGACCATCGGAGTTGCTGTTCCTGTGGGACAGAGCCAGGCTCCTCGCCTCTCTCAGCACACCCCCAATACAGGTGCCTGCCTGGGAAAAGGGACTTTGTCCCTAATGCTTAGGTGCCAGCTCCCTTAGGTGCCTCCAGGCAGGGCTCACACATCCTCTCCTCACCCGCCCCAAAGCCTCTGTCGCCTCCTTTAACTGTGCCTACCGGCAGGGCAATGCTTCCACACTCATGAATCAGTGGAAAAGCCAGATATTCAACAACATGTACAAGGTATTAGTGTTAAATCCATCAGGACAGGAGAAATTGCAGAGAGAAATCTTCAAAGATCTGACTGAAGAAATAGCTAGCTAGGTTAAGATAATTTTGAGAAAAGATGGGAAACGCAAATGGGAACATAGCAGCTATATTTCCAGTTACCCATGTCTTTATGAATAATACTGTTATTTATAAGCACAAATCTCCTTGGCTTTCCTGTGGCATAAGCAATAATGAAGGAAAAAGTTGTGGGGATTGGAGGTCTTTCGCTCTTTATCCTCAGAGATTTTATAATTCTATGCTGAAGTTATAAATTCAGGGGAAAAAAAAAAAGTGGGTTTTGTGGTTTTTGTCTTCTGGATTGTTTTTTGGTGTGGGGTTTTTTTTGTTTTGGTTTTTGGTTGTTTTGTTGTTGTTGTTTTTTAAGAGCCTGATAGAAATGACCAAAGTTTACAGTGTGCAAAGTGTCAAATCATCTTTCAGGGCAAAGAGTAAGACAGGAAAGCCTTGCTAAGGGACCTGCATGGTTACATGTCCTCAGGAAGCCCCACACTGTACAAACAAACCCTGGACTGCACAGTCCTGTATCAACTGCTGGATAATGCAGAACACACATCAAGTCTGTAAATACTTTGTCCCTCCAAAATTTCAGTTGTACCTAAAGCTTTAATTCCAGCATCCCTAGCAGCTAAATTCCTCTTGCTCCAAGCAGCCCATTCTCCAGTTCTAATTCTCAAGGGACCTGCAAAGCCTTCTACAAGCCAGACTACGTTTACTACATAACCAAAGAGGCTAAAACCCTCTTTCAGAGAGCAGCAGATTCCTATCATCCCAAAGTGGCTGCATCCCACTTCCTTCAAGGCAGTGAGAGAAAGAATCAAACCAGCAGGACATCTCCCAGAAGTCCAATACACAAGACTGACATAAAGAACACCTGCATGCCTTCAATGTCTGAGGCATTTGTATGGGTAACACCATTTCAAACAAATTACAATTAAAACTTACTCTAAATTAGAGGTTACCCAGTACATCCCTGAGTTATAAAATTACAGCTTTTTTCCTGGTGTGCATGTTCTTCCATTACCAAGCTTCATCTTAGACATTAGGAAGTCATTTTCAAGTCAAACCTGCAAATTTTAAATAAATTTGGCTTTCATAGAAGTGAAAAATAGAAGAGGTACATTCCCTTTTATGTTAGGACTTCTGTTAAAATGCATTCAGAAGGGATGACTAAGTGCTCAGTAAACATTATAAGCATGTTGCTTAAGAAGTGGATATATACATGGACATAAAGCATGATTTCAGGCAACCTATTTCAAACCAGTTTATCTAAAATTGTATTAACCATTTAGTCACCCCTCATGCATTACATGTAAGAGAAGCAAAGTATAAACTATTGCTGAATTACGATCAAAATACAGGTCTGATTTAACAATTTATTTTCTGCAAGTTTGCTTTGCAGTGAACTCCCCTTGAAATGCCAATAATGCATATACAGTTTTGTACTGGGGATGCAAAGACCTCATTACCAGGTCTCTCACTGCCATTGCTACTCCAAGATGAATGCAGATGTTTTTACCTGCAGGTCAGAGCTGGTCAGGAATCAGCAGACACCTCCTCTGGGAGCTCATTGCCAACAACAAGCCACCATCCACACAATCTCAAAAGCCAAGTATAGCTTCAGCAACATCTTGAGTACCAGGAGCAAGCACAACTGCCCAATGGATGCAGTGAATGACCATGGCGGAGGTGCTGCTTTTTGCCTAAGCCAGAGCAGAGTGCCAAGAAGCTCTGCTAGACCCTGCTGCTGCCCCCAGGAAGGGACTAATTTCAGGCGGTCACAGCAACAGCAGGAGCACAGTCTCCACAGCTGAAAGTCTGAAAAGACTTTTAGACTTTGCTAATTTTTGGACAGTGGAAAAACTGAAAGACTGGATGGAAAATGGAGCTAATGCTGCCACAGCTCATCCAGCTGGCCCACAGTTCTGGGTGCTGCATGGGAAGACTGCGATGGTCAAAGCTTTCATCAACAAATAATGTGTTTTGATCACCTACAGCACTCACTTGAAGGTTGCTATAGCAATAATACCTTATCCCCTTTTCTCCTTGAAAGCTTCAGCAGCAGAGAACAAATACTGTGCTGCCAGAGTCAGAGCTAATTCTGCAAAACTGCGCTGGAATCAAAAAGCCATTTACCTGAGCTCTTCTTTTCTTCTATCACTGTTGAATTGCAAGTCAAACATTCACTAACTGTCCTTTCTTAGTCTCAGAAAACAAAAAAACTATTGATTTTCAGCACTTTTTTTGTGTACTGAATTCTTGCTCCATTAAAATGCCTCCAGAAAAGCAAAAGGTTTCCTACTGTGTTTGCATCCATTGTGAGCTTGCATGGAAGGATTAATGAAGAGTAAGAAAAGACCAATAAATGTTGTGTGACCGGACTTGCAAAGTGTCAGCTCAAGTGGTTTCTGTTTCTTCTGCCTTATCCCAGAAGATGGAGCCAAATGACAAAGTGTCTGTGGCCCTGACAAGCTGCACGTAGGCACTGCTGAACCAAAACCTTTTCCAGTGAAGGTAAGGTTAGTCTCACTCAAGGGCTCCCATTTCCAAGGTTGGCTGGGAAGGCAGTCACATTTCTTGCAGATATATTTTTGCATGTTACAACTGTTCTATAGCTCTTTGAAATGAAGGGAGGTCAACCAGATCAAGGTCAGAAGCCTACATTTTCAGAAAGCTAAATAAAAGGCAAAAAAACCCTCTCCAAACTTTTCCACAGACAAAAAGAAAGCTTTATTTGTGACTGCCAGCACCACAAATCTATTTGGTAGCCTCAAAAAATAGGTTTGAGAGTCTAACATTTTACTCACCCTTGACTTGTATGTTATTTACAATAACAAAAAGCTTATGAGGAAAGCGAGAAGGAAGATCTTTCTGTAAATATGTTGGAAATGAGAAGTATCCCCTGTCCGCACATTTTGTGATTCCCTGCTGGGAGCAATTAAGAAAGCCATACTGCAAGAGCAGCCTGGCTGCAGCGGCACTTAGGGTTAACATAAATCATTCAGAAGTCATTCAAAATGCATCTTGCACTTTGTACAACATGAGGCAACCTTGTTCCTCAGGATAAGCAGAAAGGGATGAACTGAGACTGGGCTGGGAAGCCAAGGGATGAAGTTACATCACAAAACATTTTCTGAATACCTCCCACAGATCACTGAAGAGCAGAAGTGTCCTCTTTGGCTGGGAAGTCATATAAGGTTCAGCCTGAGGCCCAGCTTTCCTAGAGGATAACTTGCTACCAAATTCCCTGATCCCAGCCTGGGCTCTAATGGCCAGTTCAACCCTGAATGGATTCTGGCTTTTGTGGTATAATGTTGGTCTCATTATACTGACACTGGGTCAAGTTCTCTCTCATGTAGAAACACCTCCTCTCACTTCCAATGATAAGATCACCAAGTTATTCAAAGCAGTATAAGAGGTGAGGACCTCCTGGGGAACCTCAGAGAAAGACCATCTAACACTCTGTGACTGGCCAATGGCAGACAAAATAGGATTGTAGACTGCAAGTGACACATGGTGGGAAAAAGACACCCCTAATTTAACACGGATTTTCCAGCATACTCCATTTTGCTTCAGCTGTGAAGCATTAAAAAAAGGCTCCAGCTACAAGGCAGGACAAGGCATAGTCAGGTAAACAATACCTAGAAATTTGATAGCTAACATGAATACTGTAACTATCACTTGTCGGTTTTGGATTTGTAAATCAGTTCCGATTCAGCTGCATCAGTCCTGATTTCTCATTTGGCTTGGATCCTATGACAGAATCTGAAGAACAGAACAATCTAAAAAATCATTTGTGTTGGTTAGACAAGAGAATGCCTTGATTTAACTGCACATTCATGCTCTCATTTCGGATTTATGCCACACAGAATGTAGAAAGCCTTTAAATAAAGAAAAACTGGTTTTTTTAAAGGTGGGTGCAACACCAGCTACAGTTTGGGAACAAATGCCAAGTACCAAATGGGCCAAGCCTTGCATAGGCATAAAGATGTTGATAAACTCAAAAGAAAGGCAGAGGAAACCCCTTAAGTCCAGAGTTATTTAAAAACCCCAAATGCATGGAGAGAGACACTGAGGACAGAGGAAACTGAACCAAAGCCAAGAATGCCTGTCAGTCCTTTTCACCTGCTTTATATTGGAAGAGATGCCCAAGTAAAACATCCTGCAGGAAGCAATAGCAACTGAACCCATGGAATGCACGAAGAAACATATCCATTGCTTAGGGAGTTTGCAAAGGTGCTCTGCGACTAGGTTCAACTTGCACGTTGCATTTTGCTTGAGCAGATAGGGTTTTTAGACCGCCTAAATCTCAGGTATAATGCAAAAAAAACTGTGGAAACTTCAGGCATGACAAAACACAGGGGAGAAAATGACAGAGGAATCCAAAATGTAGGGTCTGGTTTGCTCTAGACCCTCTACTATGCTGATGGATGGATTTGTTCATCAGCTTCATGGCCTCAGTACTTCAGATTCTCATATCCCACAGCTGGGACCAGATTTTCAAAACTATAGTCCTTCCCCCTTTTAGAAGCTTAAAGATGGAGAATGCTTTTCAAACAGGATTACTATCTGTGTAACATCTTTTTGCCAAAACAAGAGCTAAGCCCTTAAAACCTCTTGGCCTTTCTAGGTGGCAATACAGGCCAAGGAAATAAAATTATATTAGAAAAAGAGTGCATGTTTTAAAGAAAACCCAAACCCCACAATTTACATTGAAAATCAATGGTTGCAGTTTCAACTTTGCTACTCCAATAGTTAGTTAACTACAGGGTTAAACTCATGTCTCTGAGTTTCTAAATTTCACTCTCTACACTCTAAATTTCAATTTCCAACTACTGGATTTTGTTATTTCCTAGGGTCAAGCTCAAAGCTGTCAATTATCAATGTTTTTGTTCCCCTTAGAGGTAATTATAGCCTACGAGGAAGTTGCTCATTTATCTTTGCTTTGATGAGACAAATGAGAGAGAGTTCCTGGAGTCTCTCTGTATAATGCATATTTTTACAGCTCATTTAACCGTGAGTGTTTTCTTCAAACACCCTCCACCCCTCACAACAATTCTAGAAGCATGAAGGCTGGAATGGAACTCTTCAGAGGTGTTCCAGATGGGCCCAAGTGTGGAACCAGTGGTGTCTCACATACATAGAAGTACTGTCACGAAGTCTAGGAGACTGTTCACAAAATAAAAATCAAATGTACTTTTACCCAGAAGACCTCTGTAGCTCCAGTGGCAGAATATGGCATGAGTATCCACAAGAGAACTGGGAGAACAGTATGATTTTATATACAGCTACTTTAAAGCAAAATTGTCCTGTCAGGCAGGATTCCAGTTAAGCTCTTTCAAATTACCAGAGGGAGATTTTGAAGGAGAAATGCTTGACATTCAGGATAAAAAAAAAGAATCTAACAGCTTTGGATCAGTAGCAAGAGCACAGTGCCCCTTCAACAACCTCTCCCGCACAGCTTTGGGTGCCATGCACCTTTCTCCTCAAGAAAAGGAGAAGGTAATAAAAGCATATTAAACCTGCTCTTGGTAAATATCACCTCCTTTGAATGGAAGCGATGCCTTATGAATTTCTAAATGAAGGCTCACACAGCACATGTTATCTGGCCACTGAAGTCTGCCCACAGCTGGTGCTGCTGATAACTAATGGTATATGGGGAACATGCGGCTTAAGAGAACTTTACAAAAAAGACATTCAGTTAAAGAACCTTTTCAGTTGAGATCCACATCTGGAGCAGCCAGAGCATGTCAGAAGTCACTGAAGGATCAGGAACTGCATTTGACACATCCCACCACTCCCTCCTTCAGTTTTGCAGGCCAGATTATCTGGATATAGACTAGGAAGGAATTTCAGCTTCAGTTCTTATCTAAAGCTTTCGATACAATTTTTAATAGCAAGATAAAAATGCCTAGCACACAAAGTGATTCTTTTCTGTCAGATCTGGGAATTAGCGATAAATTCTGATGCAACACCATAAATAACTCTTTCCATTTAATGATGCTGAGCATGTTAGGGTATGTCAATCATCCCTTGGAAATGAAGAGGAGATGTGATTTGAAATGGCAAGCTGTGTGTGTCTAATCAATAATCTCATTATGTGTCAAGCAAACCAAATTTGATTATCACAGAGCAGCTACAGTCCTCCTCAGTGCAGTTGCAAGTCAGTTGCCATTCAAACTCCCAGTCTCAAATTCTGCAGGTAAAACTGGTGGAAGTTTATTTATCTTCCAAATGTGGAGCTATCTAGAAGGTCTGTGAGATAACAGTCCCATGACTGCTGTAAACCGCAGGAGATTCCAACCTCTAGTGGGAAAACTGAAAAAGGCAAAAACACCTGTGTTTCCTTCTCTTAAAAACCTCCTAGCTTTCTACCATTCCTTGAGACATCACTTCTCCAAGCCCCTCAGTGTGTCCTTGCACCTTCTTCCACCTTTGAAATCCCAAGAGCTCCAGACCTCAGGTAGACTCCTGACTTGACCCGTAAAATGAGCAGGATTGTTCAACCCTTCTAATTTTGTTCCCCTGAGATCTACATAGCACATTCCATGGATTATCCCTTTTCACTGATTTATCCGCAAAGGATCATATTCTGACTTCACGTCATAACTAAGGGATCTGCACAAGAGTAGCCTTTAAATCAAAGGATGTCATCAGAACCAACATGAGATCAAAGTATATCCCTACAGAGGATCTGCAAAACTTCATGACATCAGTCAGACCCCTCACCTCTTTCCTTGGTTTCCTCCCTTCATTCACAAGAACATAAGTTGCAAATTCTGTTCTGCTTTGTTCATGTATCTCCATGTATCATAATGGCACTGGAGGCCTTTGTTAGGTGTAAATTTATCAGTTGTGTGCACAAAACTTTCCATACACAAAGACGACTCAGGATTCCATTTCCCAGTACAAAACCAGATTTTGCGGCAAGCTACCATTTCAACAAGTTATTTACTCTAACGGTGGAGAGTCACCCTGGAATAGGTTGTCCACAGAAGCTGTGGCTGCCCCATCCTTGGAAGTGTTCAGGGCCAGGCTGGGTGAGGTTTTGATCAGCCTGGTCTAGTGGAAGGTGTCCCTGGTCATGGCCGTGGAGCTGGAACTAAATAGTCTCTGAGTCTCTTCTAATCCAAACCAGCCTGTAAATTTATGATTTGTGTTGTATCAATATTAAAAATAATGCTACAAATTCCACAAAACAGTATGCCCTAGCTCCAGCCTGGTTTCAGTAAACACATGATCTCTTTGGAAGAAATACTAGAATTCTTTATCTCCTCTTCTGTAGTGGCAACATGGGGAGAGATTTGTGAAAATCAAGGGATAAAATAGGCTCATTTACATTTCAGAGACTCTGGCTGGAAGTGTTTCCTGTCTGCTTAACAACAACACTGTTTATAACCCTGAGATTATGTTTTCTTTTGCCCTATATAAAGTATTTAAAAAGCTATGACCTTCATTTATTAAATTATTCTTCTAATTAACACTGAATACTTTTGCCCTAGATAAAGAATTATTTATTGGATCAGACTAAGATTTTAAGATATTATGACTAACAGTACTTTGGGATATAAAAAATCAGTTCCTTTTCAATCTTTGGCAGTGAAAAAAGTACCCCATGCTGTACTTCTGTGAGCATCAGTTTACCAACAGTCCTGTAAAACATCTGCCTTGGATCATCATACCATGGAGCTGAGAGCCAGATTTCACGTGTTAACCACACACAGGGGATAAGGTTTCTCCAGGAGCTGCAGTCCAAGTTACAGACAAGCTCCAAACCACCCAACATGCAGAAGCCTCTCTGTCCCTTCCCTTTGCAAGACCAATGGTGAACATGGCTGAAACAGGAACCTTTGGCACCTTGCTGGGCATGCAGCCAGCCAGCAGCAAGGACATGGCAAGCTCCCCTTCTTGAGAGCTCTTACATGCAAGTCTTAAAATGGCAGATCTGTTCATGGTGGTTGATGGCTCAGCAAGTGAGACAAGGATCAGGGGTTATTGTGCTTATCTCATGGCCTCAGCACCGCGCCCAGCATAGCCAGAAGGCACAGACATTTTGTGGAAGCAACAGAGCAGCGGTAGGGCCATAGTTATAATTCTTCTGTGACTCGAGGCGTATTTCGTTCCTGCTACCGTATGATTTTGTAAGTTTCCTATCCCCCAGGAAATCTATCAGGAGGTTTTCTTCCCTTCATCCAAATGGGCATTTTCTCTTATTACTTCCTGAAGTACAGCTTGAGCTTATTCCAGCTCCTGAAGGCACAGCTGCCCGCAGGAAAGCAGGCAGTTCACTCATTTTCTGGCTGTAGAAGGTGATGGCTGCTTTTGTAATGAAGGGTATATAGAAGGGGTAGGATCTGTTTGTTACTTCATTCCACAGCTTTTGCCATAATACCCACTGAATTCTGAGCATGTCTCCTTTATCCCTTGTCTTCTTTTCATTCCGTAACAACCTGGTTCTAACAATTGCAGGTAAAACCCGGAAGACCTGAGCAGAATTACATTCTTGTGATTCCAGTTTGGTGATACTGCCCCAAACAACATACTCTGGTTTGAGACATGTAAGAGCTTAGGAAGTTAAACCTGTGTGGTGCACAATTCAAAGATGATCAGCCCTTGCTGTGCTTTTCACAACAAAACATAGGTACTGACTTTAAAAAGACATTGCACATTGCGCTTCCCAAATAGCAGCCTTCAGAACATCACCCTCTATGGAAAAGGCAAGACCAGACTGCAGTGGAGCAGACAAGAGTTCTCCTATTGACATCAATAGGTATCCAAGCCCTTAAGTAGCTCATTGTTTCTCTAGCCTTTCTTGTCTAGCAACTGCAAGCACCAATACCATTTTAATTTGGACTGGAACACTTAAACATTATAATTTCAAGGACTGCTAACATCAGCTACTTTTCCTAATCAGTGACCCCTACTGACAGGCACATTTGGTAATTAAAATTTTTCCTAATTTGCTTGGAAATTTTGCCTGATTAAACCTTTTCTCAGAATCAGAGTGAGTTTTCTAAAGAATCAAAAAGAACAGAAGTTGCGTTTTCCTCATGCTGAGTTCATTACAAAGGTCTTCATTTAGCAAAGTGCCTTCCAGCTTGGAGTGTATGAGTAAGCCCACTGAGACTAATAGGATTATTCTAAGCTGGTAAGGCATGTTCTTATGTATCTTGCTAAAACTTAAATGAGGCATGATGTGATTGAGAAGCATCCAGGGGAAGTCCAGATTGATCAGGTGGAGTAGAAGGTGCAGCCAGACTCAAATCATGAAGTCCAGCTTGTATGGTATGATCGCATGAGGGAGGCATTCCACTCTCCGAGGAAGCCACGCTGAAAAGTACAGGTCTGCTAGCATGTAGGAAAACGTCCTGGGAGGGCATGGCCGTTTTTTGGAACAGTGTCAAGAGCCTGCCAGAGAAAAGCCGGCTTGGGTGATTGTTCTGTGCCATGCAATGTCAAAAGCCTGGGAAAGTCTTTTACACATCAGCTGACCCAACCCTTACTCAGTTCCCTTACTAGGTCTTTTTCATTGACAAGGTACCTTTCCTCTGGAAAAGTCCCCACAACAACCCAAGCTTCAGTTCTGTAGCATGCTTACCTCAAACCAGAAAATTCAGAAAAACCTGCTGTTATTAAAATGGGGGGAGGGGGAAAAAAAAAAAAAAAAAAAAAGGAAACCTGGAGGAACATAAACACAAGCTCAGGCTCTGCAGCACTGCTCCCCAAGCTCTGATCCTGTCAGCACTCTTCTACTGTGCTTCAGCAAAAGCAGATGAGGGTGTAGCTGTGGAGTCTCTGATAAATGCCGTGGGGCTAAACAAGTTTTGCTGATCGTTCATTAGCACCCTTCTCTTAAGTCAAGTGCAGTGGGTGAGAAGTGCTGCTCTTAAAATTGGGGTTCTCTGCAGCCCCAGACGTCAGTGTAAGGTCTGACATCATTCCTCAAACTGGAACAAGGATTTGGATTCTAGTTTTCCAGAAAAAATCCAACATAGAATGAGAAACTTTCCAATCTTTTGTATTTTTTCTATGATGTTTTTCATATTCTATGCTCATGTCCATCGAAAGAGTGTTGGCAACCCCGATATCCAAGAGGACGCTTACCTAACCTTTAATACTCTTCTGAATTTAAGAATTCTATTCTCTTTAATGCCAATTCGAGTAGATTCTAGTGGGAACTAATGCATGTTCTGAGACATTTTCATAAAGAGCATTGCAGGTATAAGATTTATATACCATTGTATTCAGTACGCCTAGGAAACAGATAATCCTATTCATCTAGCTTTGCCTTATCAATTTAAATAGGTTCTCACTTACCAGGCGTCTTCAGTAATTGAATAGTGAAATTGCAAAGTGCATACATTATTAATGCTTCTAGGAATAGACCTAGCACTTCATAAAACAGGGGGAGTAAGATTTCAAGGTGGTGGCACAACTTGCTTTTAACAGCAGTGAAAAAACATATCAAGAAATCCAAATACTCCACTGAATAAGAGAAGCAGCAAGCTAAGCTACTTAGAATATGGAAATATCCTCAAGCAGAGCTCAAGAAAGAGGCCAAACGTTTTGTAGAAGACACCATAGTTACAGCTCAACAAAATATACAGTACACCCAGAGGCATGAATGAACAATTCTCACTAAGACATCCTACCTCCTCTCCCCAAGATGTTCAGTTGGGTTATGCTGCCTAAATCCCACACCCACAAAAGTTAACTTCTGCATAGAATAATTTCTCCCCAGTGCAAGGCAAAATATCTCAGAAGTGGGCATCAGGCTTGCTGCTGTGCCAATGAAAAGAAGCTGGTGCATCTTGATAACACCTTATTGAATTTGTAGAGTAACTGGGGTGACTGATTTCTCTTAGGGTCCAAGGACAGTGCATCTTTTACATGAATATCTTTCTAACAGCAAACAACCCAGTAATTCACCCTGTACTTGACATCCACCTAACAATGTCACCAACTATTGTTTTGCTCTTTCATGCAAGGATCTGCAAGTCACCTAAAAGAGCCCTGTTCTCCCTTCATATTAAGTATTTTCAACTTTATTCTAGGACATTCAATTATTTGGCAAAAAAAAAGGCTTTACCCCAGAGTTAAGTTTAGTGCACTCAGTACACACTACATTTTATGCTATGATACTAGAATCCACATTTGAACAGGTAAGAAAGTTTAAAACCACAAGACAAGTCTCCTGTGGGTAGGCCCCATTAATACCTTTCAGAACGGTTAAATACTGTTGTAATAATTTGGCATTTGTTGAAGATGCATGGAAAACAAAACACAACCCAAACAAGTTGTTCTGTGAGGAATGAAACCAGTCAATGTGGGTCTCCTGCACCCATAAGTTGGGTGTTCCAGGACATTAACTCCTGCACATCCCTATACCTCTTTTTCTCTTGGACAAAGCGGTCTGGCAGAAGCTGTTGTATGCCGTGGTTAATCTAGAGCAAAACTCACGCAGGTAACACTACTCAGTACAAAGACGACAGCAGCAGAGCTGGCTATTGTCTAACAAGATTTAAGGGCTAAATTTAGTTAATTTAATGCCCTCAGCAAGGGCATTAATCTGCATAGCTCACCTCTTCCATCCACCAGTTTTCAGGAATCCCATAAGAACACAAGGCCTTAAATATCCATTTTCCTGGGAAATTTTAAAATTATTGAAAGAATTGTCTAACCATATAATTGCCTGAGCTTCTCCCATGGGAAACAGATTAAAAAAAGAATATGTCAGGATTAAAGAACTAGATACCAGCTACTTGAGAGCCTGGCAACCATCATCTTCTACAAGTTAACTCATCCTCCTTTCATCATCTATTAACAGACACATATGTGCACATGTATATACACACTTGCTTCTAGTGGATTTTTTTATACCTTTTGATTGCTGATATAATATGAAATTTTCCATATGTTAATGGCTTAGAAGTTGCTTCTAAAGTGAAAAATTACATGCTTGTCCATAACAGAAAAATATGTTTGAGGTAACACAAAAAATAATTCATGCACTTAGAAAATGATAACTGTGTCAGTTTTCTATTATAGAAGAGAAAAAAGTGTCTGAACAGTCAGCCAATTAAACAAAAAGGTGTATTGATTCCAGGATTACTTTTTCCATGTTTGTGATTGGATTTGGGGTTGGGGGACAAAATGCTGAGAGACCAGGGAGGGAAAAAAACCAAGACATAAAAACAGAAATAGGAAAAAAGAAAGATAGGTGCATTACCAGAGAATGTAAGACATGGAATGAATAAGTGGGAGAAAAATTATAAGGGACAGCCAGCCTCTATTAAATGTCCAGACTTGGACAACAGCTCTGAAGCTGATTAGCTGAAGGACACCAGAGGAGATAGTTCTGTGCTTCAGTTTTCCTGTAGGAACTGAAAAGTGATGTGTCACCACACTGCCTCCCATCTCCCCACAGGGTCCAAAGAGCCTCCCGAGGGGTCTCTTCCATTGATAGGAGGGAATGAAGGATATGTATTGGCAGTTACCTTCACTATCTCAAAGCCAAGACTCATTTTTAGAAATAAGAACCATTCCTTTATTTGGCCCTTCACAACCCATGTCCCATTCACTTTCACAAAACTGAAATGTGCTGTCAAGTGTTTCCACTTCTTGGGAAAGGGGATTGCTCTTTCAAGTTCTCAGTATTGCATAGGTTGAAGTTATGAAGAAGGAACCAGTATTTTTTTGGCTGAGTGTCAGTAAGACCCACATGGCACAATTTTCCAAAGCATCTACTTGCTTAAGGATCTTCAGATCTTATGGAAATCACTGAGGAGTCTAAATTCTACTGAGGGGTCTTACTAAACTAAAGGATGTCTTTAAAAAATGCTTTTTAATTTAAGGTAGTGGTTTAAACATGGGCCATGGGCTAATATGGAAAGATGCTGGGAATATAATACAGTTTTTCAACACATCCTACACACTTCTCTGCTTTCATTTATCCCTTCAGCCATTTTCTGCATCCTTTGTTTACAAATCTTTTCTTCCAGACCCCTTTTTGATTGAGAAGGATCTTAAAATTATAATTCCTTACTCTTGGGGTCAAATAGAATTTCTCTGTACCACAAACTTTGGTTTGATTACAGGTTTTTTTGGTGCTGGTTGAATGTAAAGGTTTAAAGAAGATGAATAGAGCAGAGCTTGACATGCCAAAATATGACAGCTGGTTCATGGTAAAAAAATCCCTCGGGTTCTTGATTGTGTCCATTGGCAAAGATCAAAGAGACAGCAATGAGTTTCCAAAACAGAGTATGTGGCCTTAAAGCCACAAAATCCACGCTCCTGCTGCATATTCAGAGTTCTGTGGGCAAGCAGGCATGTTGATTATTTACCCTGACCAAGTTGTGAAACAAGCAGTAATCCCTGAAATGCTCCAATACTACCTACATGGCTCCCACTGCAGAAGACAGCCAGGAACATACTATGTAGTACCTCCTACAAAGCAGTTTATTTATAGCGTAATTGACAGAACACAGCTATTGCAAGAACACAAATGAAGCACAAATCACCTTCAACCCTCAAAGGCCTCTCTGCAGTCACAGAGGTGTGTGCAATACAATAGAATCAGTAAAATGGGACGATCCACTTGAGTTCACAGGCAGCAGCTCTCATCACAGAATAAAGATGATAACGGGAGATATTCTGAACACTAGACAAGTTACACAGGAACAGCAACTACACTACTAAAAATATTTTTCAATAGACATAGGACTCACTATCCATGCCCCTAGGACTCTCTTGTAGTTTATAAGAAGGATTTAGCTCATGTTTAAGCCTACATTCTTAAATTTTGTCCCAAAGGCAAAGGCGTTGGTCACAATCTTGAGAGTTTAATTAACAGTAGAAATGTGATGCCAAGATTTTGTGTAGCATTCATAAAAGCACTTGGTTCTAGTCAATTTTCCTTCTTTTGCTATAGCTGATAAACCCATAACAATGGACCGTAAAAATGAGCGAGTCTCCTTACCCAGCTAGTCTGGCATTTACATACAGCTGCAAAGATAGATAGCAAGAAGGTTTAGGCCCAGCTGGCAGAAATGTCAGGTCTTTCAACTCTGTATCTCTATTACATCAAATACAAACAGCATTAGCTCCTAGCTGTGCCAGTCCTTGGAAAAAAATACAAGTGTTTGGGTGAAGAAAGATTGGGTAAATCTAAGCCCTGACATGGCTGGGGAAACTGCAAGGAAGCAGGAGAAAAGGAGGAGCCAGAAATAATTTCAAAAGGCTTGCTTTCACCATGTATCACAAGCTATCAAGAGATGAATCTTGTTTTACATGTGTCTGATCTCAAGATCACTAGAAGCTGCTTTCTGAGCTCTTTATTGATGAGTCCTTCTCCCAGCTACAGAGGACCAAGATAACACACCCACCCTCAAAAAGAGATAGGCAAGAAAATTCCTCCACTTATTATCTAAGATTAGTTTAAAAAAAAAAATACTACTGTGATGCTTCTTCCCTCACAGCCTCTGGAACCAACACCTTCCTATGGTAAATTTCCCCTAAACCATCTCAGTGTCACACATTTCACAATAACCAAATATTCACTTTTGCCTTTGCATTTGAATACAGGTTATATAACTTTTAACAATCCATTTGGGCTCAAAACACGTTCACTATTTAATAATGAAGGCTGAACTTTTCTTATTTGCTTGCAGTGACTTCTCACTCGGTACAGAAAGCAACAGAAGGTACCAGTCCCAGACACAAGTCATCCAAGGGACAGTTCTTCCTTTAGGGGAGCACTTTGCCCTGCATGATCAGAGCAGTTGTGCTACCTCAAGAAGTTAACACTGATTCTTCATGCTCCCACTGTCAGGATAGCAACTTGCTATAAACAAAGCATTTGCTTGACAATATGCTAACACCTGTGAAACTACCTCCTGAAGTTGGCTAGAATGTTCATGAGCTTCAATGCTCAAGAAAAATGAACAGTTCACTTCAGAGCATTCTCAAAATTAAGAGCTAAAACCATAGACTACCCCCAAATCCAAGACCTTAAAATTCAGCTTCGAGAGAAGAAAGTAGAGGTGAGTATTCACATAGGGATTCTGTTTGAAAGGTCACAGAGTGTGATGGTGTCATGAGGACAGTACAGACAGATTCCATCTAGCTTCAAACTAGAATTGTTTCATTTTCTGACAACCTGGATAGAGTTGTAAACAAAACATTACTATCAGTTTTCTCCTAGCTCCAAACTGACATCTGTGCAAAGAAAAGCCACAGTCCATTCAAATGCAAACACATGTATATGAACACACTTTGCCAACTAGCACTAAACATGGGAAACTTGGAAATCCTGATTTCAGGGATGATTTTTATCTCCTTCAGCACAAGCTGATCAATCTTACATCCTTACCACAGAACCACAGATTCAAGGGGTTTGAGCACGCAGCAGGCTACTGGGAGCCCTAGCAAGCCACAGCCTTTCCTAGGTTCTACCTGGCACAGGAAATTCAAATGCTCCAGAAGCTCCTGTAAATGACTTCCACAGTTATAAAACTGAATGCTGCGAGGTTTTGCATGGGGATTCTCCTCAACAGCTCTAGAGCTCCTCTTAAAGAACACGTTGCTATGACTAAGCAGTTTCTTTCAGTTGTTTTCTAGTGGATGTGAAGAGAGGCCTTCTCAGCACAAAGGGCCCAGGAAGACTGACATTTCTTGGACTCACTTCAAAGACTACAAGAGTTCCAAGACTCACCTTTTCCTACAAATGGTGTTTCCAGATTGTAGAAAGGCACGTTTCTCAAACAGTGGATGAAAAGCTGCTGCTGAAGGTATTCTCTAAATTAGCTGGAAGCACCACTTCTCAGAGAAGCCGAGTATTAGAGTAGAGGGAATCTGTACTTGGAGGGCAACTGGGTGTTCATCCAAATTCCTCTTCTCGAATGAGACCATTGGTATGCAATCACTACTACTCTATCATTTCCTTTCAATATTATGTTAAAAAAAAATGCCTAATCAATTTTTCTATGTTCCTTCAGCTAGACTGAGGTTAGGAGACAGACATAAAACATACATTTCCATATACTGCAAAACAAACAAATGAAAAACTAATTCCTCTCTGGGAAGCCGTATTTACCCGTAAAGTTACTTAAAGGGCTTCAAGGCATTTTTATCAAAACAATGTTATTAATAGAAGTTCCTTCTGACCCCAAGCTTTGCATGCAGAATTACAAGTTTCAGAGACAAACCACATCTGTCAAAACCCAAGCAACAGATGTCATTCACACAATGCTCTGGGACTGGTGTCTGCTTTCAGTGCTTACAAAATAGGATGGCCACCTTTTCCTAGGGTAGGCATTTGACAAAATAATTGTCACCAGCAATGTCCTCATCTACTTTCTTTGATATGACCATATGGTAACTCTCCCACATTCCTGAAACAGAGCACCCAGGAAAAACTTTCAAGTGTGAAATCCCACTTGGGGTTAATTCAAACTGACTCTCAGTCTGAGAAGTTTTATGAATTTTCAGGCTTTTTGTAGGACACTCCACTGAGAATCCAGAACAGTTTATCCCAGGTAAACAACCAGTTTTATTCAAACAGATGCTAGTCACTGGACCCTTGTGCACAGGGGCTGACAGTTGTATTTTAAGTTAGGGAAGTTTCACTTAAAATTAACCTTCTCTTCAGGAGGTCATTGCTAGCTCAGCATGACAGCCAAGATGAAAGAAACAACAAACCCCCCTCAGAGATGTCCAAAATAAGGATTTCTAGAGAAATGCAGTGAAACAGGACCAAACCAGAAACCCTCAAAGCAAACCTCACTCTGTTTGTTAAAAGGACTAGCTCTTCTTTGTTTACTGAATAAATATGTTCCAATCTACTGATCCATAAATACACAGAAACTTTTCTTAAAAAGAGAAAAAATTATCCTTTGTACTTACATGCCTCTAGCTGATCCCCACCCCAGGGGATTAAGCATGTTTCTCTCAGTTACATGGTTTCACAATGAAAAGGAGTTTAACAATAAATTCACAATTCAGTATTCCATGCCAACATACAAGCTATCATGTAAGCAAGTGGTATAAAACTGGAATTATACACAACAAGCCAGTTATTAATAGGAGACAAGCCAGCTACTTGAAAAGGTTATTCAAGAGGCCAAGTATTCTTGTTCCTCCTTCCTGTATTTTCAACTTAGCTGAAAAATGCAGTCTTTCCTTACATCTATACTTATAAATGCCTCTCCTCATATTATATGGAAGTTAAAGGGCCTCATGTATTTAATATCATTCAAAACAAGGCCTTTTCCCAACATGTGTGCATATATATAGAAATATTTTCCCACTTAAATGGCAACATTTAAATAAGCAACTTTCTCCCCAGTCAGTGAGGTACATGGCAACAGCAGTGTTTGCAATGATGACTATGCTAAATTCTGGAGCAAAACTCCTGAAACAGCTGGAGGGAGGATCCCAGACTCAGGGGAACTCAAGTGAGAGCAGAGAGACCTGGCAGGACAAAGCAGCTTTCACCAGAGGGGCTGATAAGGTCATGGCCATGCCAAAGCAACTGGGGGAGATTTAAGTGGCTCCAGGGAGTGTGAGCAATCTGGACAGCAGCTTTCATAGCTTGGTCAAAGCTTGGACTCAATGATCTTAGAGGTCTTCTTTAAACATAATGATTCATTCCCTCATTTTCTTAGTATGTATTAAATGCTTCTCAATCACATTTAAATTTACTTCCAATGTCATCTAGACTAACGAAATTAGCTACCACTGCCTTAACTTGATATTCAAGCATAAAGCTATTTTAATAAATGTCAATGAGCAAATTAAATATTGGAATTTTGATGTTGGTCTCCCGAAGCAGAAGAGATTTAATGCTCATCTAAGGAAAAACATGATTAACATTCAGGTCAGGCCCAACCAACAAAATGTGCGGAGTGTTCAGCACTGACACACTACTAGTTACTTTTGGAAGCGCTAGTCAAGATCTATTTCCATATAAACATATGTGAAAAAACTGACAAGCCCATTATGTATGAATTTAATATTTGCAGATTACTACAACATGGTTATCACATGGGGACATGGATGCTGCTGCTATGGGATGTGGTTTGACATTCATATAACACAAACCTACCAAGCGTGTGAGGTTGCTTTGTAATAGCAGAGTTTAATATTTAATTTTGCTGTGGCCAAATTCTGTTCAGGACACTGAAAAAACCCAAGGCTTGACCCTAGCCTGCCCTCACTCCACATATGTATTCTGCAACAAATTGTAGTGGCTCTCCAGTATATGCCAGGTGCCAACATGTCCTACCCACCAGCTACTTTTGGCAGGTCTGCTCATGGAATTCCTGGTTTACCTGCACCCTTTGACATCTGGAAAGACAGGTACAGATCAGCACAGAACCAGTGGCTGTTTGGCATGGTGGGGCAACCCTCAGCATGGTCCAAAGAGGAGCAGGTTGCCAACACAGGCACCCAGATCAGCTACTCTGGCTAGGTACTCTTATTGCATACAACAATATGACATAAATCTGGCAGGAGGGACTACCATCCCAGCACTTCAGCCAACATGGCAGGAAGAACGGGATTCAGCAGGACCTTGGCAGAGGCAGGTCTGTAGGCTTGACTTCCTCAGTCCTGCCCAGAAGGCCAACATTTCCCTGAAGGGGGCTCAGAAAGCAGGCATGAACAGATGAACAGCGGACGGCAGGAAATGGAAGAAAAGCATGTTTGGAGTGAAGTTTGACATATGTTGTACACAGAACTCACTAGATGTATATCCTTTCTAACTGCATTCTATTATCTCTCCCACTTTAATCAGCAGGCACTTCAGAGTCAAGACAAAGAGATGGAGATTTGATCAGACCCTTGATTATCATTGATAGAAGAGGGCAAACAAACACACAGCACCGAGACAAAGTAGAACAAGGAGGTAATTGATATTGTAAACAAACAAATAGGAGATGTAGCACTGCAAATACTGAATGCTATTTCTGAGGAAGCTTACAAGCAAAAAGAAAGTGCTTTTACCTGGAAACCTGCATGACCAAGACACATAAAGTCAGTCATTTGCAGCTAATAAATTGTAGTCTGAATACAAAAACCTAATGAAAAAAGCTTAGTGCGAAATGAGGTACTGCCATGCTGCGTATCACTGGGCAGGTTCAAGGACTCCACAAAACACTACTCCTCTCTTGTTGCATCCTGTGTTAATAACCTGGGGCCTTACTGCTAATTACTGCTGCTCCCGAGTAATCACTGGGGTAGCATTGTGGGAAGTGGCTGTGATGATAAGAAGCCACTGGGCAATGCTGCAGCCATTAAGAAGATGGCCTTAAGAAGACTAATACTGAAAGAACAAATAACGAAAACAACCCGAACTCTGGCCAACATCTCTATTTGAAAGAGGAAAGAAAAATCCTCCCAGCAGAAGTGCTGTATGGAATTCAATTAGTGTTTATTAATGCAATTGCCCTCAATTTCACTCACTGTCATTCGCCATTCCAACAGGGCAGATACAAATACAGACTAGAATGGAATGCTATGGTACAGCAAACATTTGTTTTCCATCCTCACATAATCCTAACAATGTGTCATTTTATTCAGTGCACCAGAAAACTCTACATTTCCCATTAGAGCTAATTTTGTGGGCTCTAGGGTCAACCTGAGCTCTCTGTTAAGAGGGCGTAAATTCAATGACTTCAGAGAAGTCATCCCAGATTTATGAAGGTACATTTGGCTTTTTGACTCCCTGAACTTAATGCCAATTGAGATAATTCTGTGTGTAAAAAAAAAAAAAACAAAAAAACAAAAAAAAACCCAACTATGAACTGTTATGATCATTTCAACAGCAATTTATTTAAAAAGAAGCTCTGAAAAGAAGTCTTCAGAGAAGACTATTATTAAGACAGTATTAAAGCAGCTAAGAAATGAAAAAGAAAGAGCTAAAGGGTGCTCAATTAAGAGACGTTCCAATATAGGCTTTGTTATGAGCTGTTACTGACAGACACTAAGGTATTTAATTGGTAGGGTGGGTATTGTGAAAAAATGGGAAATGGCGGAGCCAGGACACAGGCAAGCACCTTTACTGTTAACCTTAATTCACCATACAGAGTTTTAATTGAGGTACAAAGCATAAATAACAGTGCCTTGCCTCCAACCCTCCAGAGTGAGAACTGTCCCAGAGCTTCACCCTCAGAAATAGGAGGAAACAAAATGAGGTAATAAAAACATCCGAAAACAAGAAAACAGGATGGAGAAAATATAGGCGATCTCTCATGTCATATCTCTGAACAGCCTCAAGTGCATCCCATATGATCAGTAGCACTATGAAACTAACACACTGCTTTTCCTGCAGAAACAAAACACACGAAAAAAACACTGGTTGGTTTCAGTGTGGTCTCCATATTTGTTACCAACTCCTGATAGTACATTACGTGAGTGCCAGAGATACTCTAGTCACTCATTATATCCCATGCCAGAAATTTCAAGCTTCCAGACTGAGATGGCAGGAATCAGGTGTTTAAGGGTCCAGAGCAGGGAACTTCAGCGTTCCCAGACTGCAGGAACCCCAAGGATATTCTCACTCTTGCAGAAGGTTCTCCACAAACCACTGTGGACCTTCTAGCCACGGTACCAACAAAGGCTCCTTTGGCAGGTTTGTTATCCCATCTGAGACTGGCAAAAGCAACAACCCTCCATATGACCTTGTATCGAATTGGCTGCATTAATTTTGATCCTAGAACAAAGCTATAATAAGGGATTAGAAAGCCACGTGAAGAATGTAGTCATGCAGAGTCTAAATTCAGCACCCTCCTGACGCAAGTTAAAAAAAAAAAAGCAAAAGTTTTCTGATTTTGACTAACCAAAACACACTGCATAGCTCACTCCCACATATTTAATTTACTTGGCATATTTGCATTTAAAACTCTTGGAAACTCATGTGTCTTCTCAAATTAAATCAACTATATAATAATAGGCCAAACATGTCAGTTGCTGGGAAATCTCACAACATCCTGTCTATTTTTACTTCTTTTAGTATCCTCACTAATTTGAAACACCATCATTCATTACAGCCTGTTATTCAAATTTTAGCAAGAACAACCCCCTCAGAGGCCAGTATGTGGTAAGGTTCTGTCATACCAAATCCATTTTAATTGAACAGCAATAAAAATCCCTTCCAGGACCAATGATATGACAAGGAGAAATTTGAAATGGAGCTCAGGGTCCTGACTGTTTGTTACAAAACTATGATCTACCTACAGTTGATTTATTTTATAAAATCATTATGGTAGCTTGGCATCTGAATAGTTTTGTTCTGCCGGAGGAAAGCATGCCTGGGCAGCTTGTTTAATACAATTTAATTTGTTGATTTGTGATTTTTTCTTCACCTTCTTTGTGTTCTAAGCTTATCTGCCTACTGAGGCATTACTTCCTCATGGCCAATGCCCACCGGGTACATAAAGCTGGGATTCAAGTTACTTGATAAATGATGGTTTGATTCCAGCATATTTGGTGGAAATTTCTGCCACATAAAAACAATTTGCACGTTCTTTCTGACGCAAAAAAAAAAATCTGTTACTGTGGAAGCTGAAGTTTCACCAGCTCCACCCACATACATATACCTCACCTTAAGAGCAGAATGGATGAGATTAAAACTATGTCCATTTTAAATAAAAAGGACAAAACCCCTCTGGGATCTACCTCTACTCAGTTGGATGAGGCCAGTAACTGACCTATAGTAGGTTTGGCAAGGTACTCACACATGTCGAGACAAGTTGCAGGATTGCTATCAATCCCTTCTGACTTCATCAGCCCGCAAAATAATTCTAAATAATCCCAGCGAAGTGGTGGAAATTCACTGCTTTGGGATATCAGAATGAGAAGTGGTATGGATGAGAGGCCAGATTTTAAACATATCTAAGGAGTCATAGGTGCTAAAAGATGCCAAATATGAAAATCAAAGGCCTAATTCACACTGGTGCATGCAGACCTTCTGACTGTAGAAGTAGACAACCTCACCTGCAAAGACCTCCTAGTCTTAAGATTCAGAAGGAAAATTTTGACCCCTTGTATCAGTGCTGTGTCAGAAATGCAGACACAAATATTTTGGGGTCAGATTTAGGCTACGTAGGCACTGAACTGCTAGTAATTTTGAACAAAAGGAATTTCCAAGTTCCCAAAGACATTATTTACCGGAGACTTCAAATACCACAAAACTCAAACCAGTGCTTTCTCCAAGATTACAGACAAATCTTTGGAGCTTGAATTGCACCAATATATTTACGCACAACCCATACTATATATCCTCCACCATGGAAGTAAAACTTGCAGGAGGTGGCTGGATTTTCCCCTGAGGACTATTTCTATCACACACTATTCATTTGAAGAACCCATGAGAGTTTTTTTTCTCCCCTGTTAAATTAGCTGTGAATTAAAACAAAAGATGAAAACATGGAAACATGGAACAAATTAATATTGTGCTGCATACAATAGAATAGCCTTTGAGGGATAAAATGCAGCAGCACAGCATTCATGTGTACTACTGGCTCAGGTTTTTGTTTCATGCTTTCTACCTTCCATCCAGCTCCTTCATGAGGAAAATTCCTGACACTTGTCACTTTGCCTAGACCAGCATTTACCAATTGACTAAGACAAAGTCAATGGATTTGTTTTCTTCTGCCTGAAATGCCGCTAAATGTTCCTCAGTTCAGTGATTAAAAAAAATAACATTCATACCAACGAAGAATTGCACTGTTACTACAATAAATGAAGAATTAAGGAAATACTGGATCTGGGGAAAGATCCTGGATAATTTGGGGATTTTTAAACTTAATTATAAATTTTGAGTTTAATTCACATGTGATGTACATGCATGAGTTTCCATGCACAGCATTACAGCTATGGATTCTTTCTCTCAGCAGATTTTGTGCTAAGACATTTGATTCTCAGACACTGACTGAGAACTAGACAGGGTCTAGCACACACAGTGGAACACTAGCACCTGACAGAATATTACTGCTAGATACTGTTAGATTGCTGTGCCATTTGGTTGAAGACCTTCAAATGCTAGGTCTTTGGCAAAGTATTGATAAGGAGAAGTCCACCAATGATTTCTAATATGGGCTGTATTTTCCCCTTTGGGGCAGCAGAAATATTATGGCCCTGGACTGCAGCTTTAATTCACAGGGCTTTTCTTACAGTGGTATCAGTGTTACTGCAAGGAAGTATTTGTGAATATTCTGCATAATACAACATTATCCATTCTCTTGGTACATAAGTCACTGCCTCAGACCTGCTGTTCTGAGCTCCCTCAAAACCTTGCAAGCGCTCCTTGACACATCAGTTTCCTTAAGGTGGCTTGAGAATTACTTGATGGACAATTGCAGCAGCCTGGGGATGTGCTACATAAATGTTTCCACCAGCTTCGCTAATGGAGTCTGTGCAGCTATTTCAAAAGCAGCCGTCAGAAAGGCCACATGCCAGGGTGAGACCCAGCTCTGCAAACTGCACAGGCCATCCAGAACAAAAGCACAGTACTTGTACTGCCCCACTGACATCCCACCATACTCTAGCAGACCAAAACCATGAGCTGGGTCAGCCATGGAGAATGATGAACATTTATAGCCTGCCAGAAGGTGCTCCAGACAGAAAGACAGCTTAAAAGATGCTTCCTTACACTGAATTTCTCAAGTATCATTGCTGATCTGCTAAACCTTCTGTTGGGTGACATAACTCACTTCAAAACATCAACAATCCTTGAAGCATTAGAAGATGACAAACACTCTTTATAGTAGGATAGCATAATAGACATAGGGGTGTTGTCAGTCCTGTCTGAATTTGTTCCTATGGAGAGCTAGGAATAGCAACTCAAGCAGTAAATAAAGGAAGAAAAAAATCTTCTCTGTTGGAAAATCTCAAGAAAACCAAAATATTTCAGTAAACAGTAAACTTTGCTTTAATGATTTCACTCAGACAAAACTATTTCTTCTTAATCAGCTATACTGATGTTCATGTCTCTGCTGAAGCAAAACAAAGGAGAACTACAGCATCCCTGGGGATTCTTTATGTCCTGGGGCCTTTGAATATTTACTGCCACTGAAATGCAAAATGCTGGTGGTGAAAAATGAGACGCTTTAAATTCAGTGCTTTAAACCAGTATGAAATGTGTACTCTGAGGTTGTGCTGGTCAAGCTGCTTTCTACAAAGCTTTCCAAAAGTTATCAGTGGCCACTCTATACACCTATTACAGATGGCAGCACTGTTTGATTTGTGCTCAGTTTGCATTGCCTTATGTTTTCTTACAGAGCTGCAGCTGAACAAAAGGCAACAAGTTTTTTGCCTTGTTCTGGCTAGTGTAGGACTCATCCAGCAGGCAGGGGTCACTTCTTGGACAAAAAGACTTGAGGCCCTGGCTTTACAACAGACTGAATTTCTATGGGTCCTGGTGCCATCCCATACTGGGAAGTCCCACAGGTCCCCTGTGTCCAGCCTGCTCAGTTTATTGAAAAACAAGCAGCAAACTCCGCATAAAGGCAAACCAAGTAAGTCTCCAGTCTTCTGCTGACTCTGCAAGCTGAACAGGCTGGGCCCACTGGAGGAACCAGGGAACAGCATCAGAAAGAGCAGGATTGCTGTGATTATAGCGATCTGTGTCACTGCAGATTTCTAGCCTTAACACACCCAGCTGGATGAATCTGACTGGAGAAAACAGGGATTGAGAGTGACCAGATGAGAAACTTGGAGTCTGTGAGGGAAACAGGACCGGAGAAAAAAAAGGCTCAGTACAAAGCTTGACCAGAAGCAAGACAGGATTCTTAATAAATCCTATCCAGCATAGACAGGATTTCCACTTAACATATCCCCAAATCTGCCCCAAGGATGGGGCACTGCATGTGTGTGTGGGGCTCCTGTTGAACATCCTGATTATCAACTCCGGGACATCATGTGTGCAACTTGGCTGTACACCAACATGTCTGCTGTGACAACATATGCCTCTGCATGATGTTAGTCAAGTTCCCCCTATTCCCACCAAATGCCTCAAATTTGTATCCTAGGCTGACCCAGGCCAGGAACGGGACCCACATTTCTATGTCCCTGTAAGTTCCCCAGGCCCTGAGCAAATGACTGTTTGACAGTAAAGTCCCCCTTTCTAGCCCTACCAGAAAGTATTCTCCCATCCCCTCATTACCTTCTCTCCAAACTGGGAAATAATCCCTGAAAGCACTTCTGTCACAAAAATTATACGTCTATCAGAAAACTATTTTCTACTTTTTACTGAGAAGAAATATTTCAAGTAATATGCTCTAGTCTTTCCAACTAATAGATTTACCTTATCCTGTCTTCACATCAATTTCATAGCACTGATATCTGAAAGTTTCTCATGGTCAGTATTTCCTTCCTCTGGATGGTCAATAAACAGAATCCAAACAAAATAACTCTTGAATTTTCATATATTCCTCTCCAGAAACTGTTTATCCTGTGCATCAAACACATCTTTGATTACATTCTTAATGGGACAATAATATTATTGCCCCTTATTAAATTCTGTTGACATACTCAGCAGAAAAAAAAGTGACAATTACACAGTGTATCTATTAAAGAATTGTGATAAACTCATCTGTGATGACTTCCAAATAGAGAAAATAATTTCTGGAGGTGGAAAACATCTCTGTCCACAGGTTACTATTAAGAGTACTGCAGCTCATACTAAGATACCTTTCTAAATGAGGTAGACCAGTGCATTGAACTGATCTTCACCCAAAGCTTTTTTTAAAAATGTCCTCCATATGGAGCAATAAATTTCTCTTGCTGCAAACATTAAACCTTCTTTAATCCTACAGACTAAACAACAGGTGGTAGATTATTTTTCAGAATTAGCAGCCAACTGCTAGAGAAATTCTCAGCCCAATTACTTTGGTTTGTGGCTTAGCAGCACTGTACATTTCTTACCAACTTCAATGGACCTGTGTCCCCATTTCCCCAGCCCCTCCAAAGTGAAGGGAACTTCATAAGCCCTCATGCTAAAGGGAAATATACTTTTTGACATTAAAACCCAAAACGTAGTAGGATTTCTATTGCAAAATATAGGAAAGGTGTTTCAAATGCATTTGGCGTTTTCCTATAATTTTCTCTCACTGAGAATAAGAAAAAAAAACCAAAACCAACCAAACAAAACCCAACCAAACAAAAAACAACCAAACAAAATAAAACCCAGTCAAAACCAAAAGACCCAACACACTTTACTAAAACTGAACATATTTAGATAAGCATTCAATAGAGATAGAAAGGAGATTATTTTACATACCTAAGAGAAAATATAAAATACAAAAAAATATTCCCCATATCAAATTGATATTAATACTAAAATTGAAAAAACACAAAAACACACTCAAGAACTAAATGCACAATTCTAGCTCAAGTCAATAATACCTGAATTTGTTCTAAATATGATCAGGAATCAAAAATTACATGCTTTTAAAATTCATTTCAGGCTAGAAGAGAAACTTTTCTGTCAGCACATGTTGGCCTGAATATGCCTTAAATCTGGCCTTTGTTTTTTACATTTTCCAGCTGACCTCCTGCAAACACACCCAAATTTGTGTTTCCATAAGCCAGCATTTTCTGATTAAAAACATCTGAGACAATCCTGACAAGCTGTAATGCTAAGCACTCCTGAAAAATTCCTCTACTGACAGATTTAAACCATTACCCTCATTTGTATAGGTGCATCCTTTTTGAAGCAGGTTTCCACAGGAATGGCCCTTAGGACTGCTGCCACGGGAAAAGGCAAGCAGCAGGGTGTCATTAGGCACTCGGGAGTCCAGACAGCAGCAACGCCGTGGGCATCTCCCTGTTAGGTGACCTCGTTAAGGCAGGTACTTGTTGGTCCCGAGTGAGAGCAGGCACGCCCAGGCTCCAGTTCACCTCACCTAACAAACACTGATCTCATGATGGGGCTATTCAGCCTCCTCCACAATTCCAGACGAGTATGAACTGCCTGGTTTGAACAAAATGCCAGAGCACTCCACAGCTCACAGCAGAGAAAGCAGATCCCTCTGTGGACAGAACTATCTACAGAAGGCCAACACGCTCTCTTGCAGACTAATTGCCCACATGGCTGATTAAGGGGCAAGTAATTGATTGACAGCGTCTCATCTGAGAGTACAGGTAAAATAAATGTAAAATAACAGGAAGAGCCAAGATTATTTAAGGTCGAAGATTTTCAGACTACGGTACATTTCCATGAGAGCCCCCCTTCAATTTCAGTTAAATCCACCATTACCCTAGCACTGGAAATACAGAGAATCACCTGCCTTTTAAAGTTCACTGCCACACTTGCAGATTTCCTTCAAGTATATTTAGGCACAAAAATAATTAAGGCATTACTATATGTTGTGTGTGTTAATTGAAAAATCAAGGACTATACACTTCACTTTAATTAGCAACTGTTCAGTATTTACTTAGGAGCTTATCATGATAGAACTCACTTAGCTTGCTGCCAAAGATATTTTAGATGCATACTTTTTCATGTTGGTTTGAAATGAGGGGAGGATGTGGCACATTTCACAGAGATATATACATTAATGCAGCATGCATAATTTCTGATGTGATTCTGGAGAAGAGCAAGAATGGAGGTGCCACATTTTTGCCCTGCTCAAGCACATGATAAACTCCAAACCTTATCATAGCTGTTTGCCAAAGCCATTAAGCCTCTCCTCTCTGTCCAGCCTAATGCTCTGAAGTGCCTGCAATAACAGGCCTGTCTCCAGATCTGGTTCCAGCTCAGACCCACTCAACAACCTAGTGCTGCTCTGCCCTCCTGACTTGTTTTGCTGGCAGTCCCCAGAGCACTCCTCTCTCTGTGCCCCTGCCATATGTACCCTGTTCCTGCTTTGTCACACAGGTTGTTCAGCTCCTTGTCACATTTCCCTACTTGTTCAAGGGGCTTAGTGAGCTGTTTAGTCATCTGTATGACAATTTTTCTGGTGCCTGTATGCTTTCCACCCCGTGTCCCTGTACACAGAGATCTATTTTATTCATGACAAAGGCTCTCCAGACACTGGTCTAGAGTTTTCATCATACATGCAGCTCCAGAGGTACCTGCTCTTTGCATTTCATTCAATTTCTCCTGTTACCTCCGTTTTCTCAGTCTTTCTTGTCACAGCATTTCGTGTCCCAGTTGCCACTTGTCCATAACTACTGCTCAGGGTTAGAGTCATAAGGACCTACAATGCTTTTAACACTTATCCTAGCAAATCAGCTCAATATGTATCAGAGCTCTCTTTGTTCCTTTGACTATATAATCACCTTGTTTCTCCCCTTTTTTTGTTCCACAGACCCATCTGAAATGGTTTCAAACTGGATGCAGGAAATTAGGCCTATTCCCTACAACATGAAGCAAACTTTGCAAGAAGAGAGATGGAGTGATTTATTCCCCATATCTGCTCTCGTCAAGGCCTTGCCTTGAGACTATCAATGAGCTGCCAATTAGTAGTGCATTTTACAGCTCAATATCAGTGATTTCAACAACAAGACAGAGTGTAAATCTCCAGTCTGATAGATCAGAAAAGGTGTGTAGGGTTGACCTTGGTTGGATGTCAGTGCCCTCCAGAGCTGCTCTTATCACTCACCCTCCTCAGCTAGTAAGGGAAGAGAAAAATTTAATGAAAGCTCCTGGGTCAAGATAAGTACAGGGAGAGATCATTCACCAATTAACAGCATGGGTAAAACAAACTCAGCATGGGGGAAAAAAAAAAAAGAAATTGATTACCAATTCAAATCAGAATAGGATAATGAGAAATAAGAACAAATCTAAAAACAGCTTCCCTCCACCCCTCCCTTCTTCTCAGTCCTAACTTGACTCTAAATTTTCTCTACCTCTTCCCTGCCCAGCAGCGCTGGGGCACAGGGAATGGCAACTGTGGTGAGTTTAACATGTTGCCTCTGCTGCTCCTTCCTCCTTTGGGGTAGGACTCCTCACACTGTTTCCCTGCTCCAGCATGGGGGCCATCCCACAGTATCTCTGACACAAGTTCTTCTCAAGAGGCTGCAGTTTTTCATCAACTGCTCCACTGTGGGTCCCTTTCCACAGGTGCAGTTCTGCTCTGGCACATCCTGCTCCCCTCCCTCTCCTCCCCCACTTGAGCTGGTGTCTGCAGAGCTGTTGGTATCATATATTCTCAGTCCCCCTGGCTGCAGGTGCTGTTGTGCAGGGGTTGTTTTTGTTGCCCCTTTCTAAATAGATTATCCCAGAGGTGTGACCACTGTGGCTGGTGGGCTTGGCCTTGGCCAGTTGGCAGGTCCATCCTGGAGTCAGCTGCCATTGGCTCTGTCAGACATGGGGAAGCTTCAACAGATTCTCACAGGAGCCACCCCTGCAGCCCACACAATAAAAAACCTTTCCAGGCAAGCCTGGTTCAACAGGCCCTGGGAATGCTTACCTGTTAGGTCCGGAAGCAGCACAGGTCACAGAACAACACTTAAATCAAAGCTCCAGAGTTACTATCTTTCCTTTCTGTAAGAAATTCTCCTGTAGGACCTTCCCTGAGATGCTGCATATTATTTAAAAACTAGTACTGCTTAACCCCAAAAGTTTTTCACCACCCATTTCTTCAGAAGCCTGTGCTTTGTCTGTGATATTTCTGGACAATATCAGCAAACATTTAATTTTAACCTTAGCTGTAGCAAAAGACTACAATGTGCTAAAAATTGAATACAGAAACAAAAACCCACAAGCACAAAATTCAATTAAATTAAATGCCACTTCATTTGTTTTCTTTGAGTCTTGACAGCTCAATACTCAATTTGGGGGAACTGTTCTTTGGTAAACATTTTGAGGAGGTAAACAATCTACTGCCTTTTTCCTTTTTTCAAATATTGTTTTCTTACAGCCAGCATTTGCAAGAATGCAATTATCAGTTTCTAAGATGTACCTCCCCACATCATATTGCCTTCCTTTTGGAGAGGGTAGGATGGTGCTTGCTTAAAATGAAATAATTTTAAGAGGAATTTTTATATCTCCAGGGAACACAAAGATGACAGAGTCCTAGAGTGCAGAAGTCGAATATGCAGCAGAAAAGGACATGGAATATTCAGTATACAAAATATCACCAGAACCTTCTCATCTCAACTGGTGATAAAGAAACAGGACATTCCTAGACTACACATGTTTAGCAAGTAGGCAGTACAGCCCTGTCTGAAGGGAGAACAGTAGACTGCCAGGGGCAGGAAAACCCATGCAATACTCAAAATGAGCTACTCTGGCTACTCATATGATGGCATGGTTTTTTAGCCAGCCCAAGACACAACCATCAAGCATCTGACAGATTTAGGCATATTCCTTCCCAAAGGGCTGCTGAAAATCTGTCATATAGCCCACATGCATGTCCACGTCAAAATTTGAAGGGGAAATTCTAATCAGCATATTTAGGGGCCAAATACCAGAAAGAGATTCAGATGTTTCCAATGTCCTTGCAGGAAATAGTCTATTGTGCAGTCTAACTGTTACTGCCATATGCACACCTTCAGGTGAGGGCTTGTATTGCCATTATATGTCTTTATTACCTGCTAGGAGAGAAGCTATTGGACTTATAATTATCCATTACTGGTACTTGGATACATTTCCTGAGGGAAGCTTTCCACTAATTCATACTCTTGTCATGCTTGCTGCATCACATCTAATGTCTTTTTTCTAAATTAGATAAATAAAATATTTATATTTGGTGACCTTGAAAAGAAATGTGGACCACTAGCTCAGGATGAATTTCCTGGAATTCAATAAATATTAATAGAATACAACAAGCACTAGAGCAGAAAAAGAACGACTGATACACCCTTAATGAGTGTGGTGGCATTTATTATTTAAATGACCATTAGAAACACTCTTAGCCTTTTGAGGAATTCAAGCTGAAGTAGTAGACAGATGCTCCTGAATGCAGGAGATTAATCATTCTCTCTGTGCAATGCAGGACCAATTAATTTGTTTTTTGTGTTGTGCTTTTCCTTTTTTTTCTCCTCACCAGTAAAGAAAAACAAATTAAAATCTGCATCTTTCTACATGTCTAACTTATGTAGTCGGAAGTATTTCTGTGGCTTCTGGGTGGGAGAAAATATTTCCCACACAAACTCCTGTGGCCTGACTACAACCAGTTGGGTTAATCTTCACAAGCAAACTGTGTTTCAGAGTCAAGAGGACAAGTATGTTGTCATAATAACATTTTGACATACTTGTGTCAGAAATAGCACCTGTGGTTGGGAATGGAAACTGCTGGGTTTTATGAGATCTCACGAGCCATGTAACAGGGAGAACAGTAGACTGTCAGGGACAGGAAAACCCACGTAATACTCAAAATGAGCTTCTCTGGCCACTTATGTGAGGGCATGTTTTTTTAGCCAGGCCAAGACACAACCATCAAGCATCTGACAGATGGACTGGCCTTAAGAGTGAAGTTTTATCGTGCTGGGATCTGGGTGATGTAAGTTACCATCACTTGATTAAAGTCAATAGATCTTGGTCATAGACACCAACCAAGACCATGGCAGACCATTGTAAAAGTCGAGATGAGGAAGAGTGGAGATACATATGTATTCCCATTGAGTCTAGAGTGATTGGTCCCAGTATATGTCAAAGAAACATCACAAACCCAAGGCGGGCCAGTCCCAGTTTCTGGCCAGCTGTCCTTGCCCTACCATAGCCCCTTACCAGCACCAAAGGGTCAGGTTAATGGCTTACAGAAGCCGTGCATCATATCTTGTAAGATCAAGATTCAGATCTTGCAGAACATCATCTATCATGCAACCACAGGCCAAAGGGAAAGGTACCAAGTTCACTTTGGCGTGAACAGATCCTGGAGTCAGACAAAGGCTTAGGTTCCACACAGTACATTTTGCATTTCATTGAAAAAGCACGGGAAATTTGTGGCAATGAAGTTCTGATGATGGTTACAATGCAGTACTGATTGTTTCCCTAAAGATGAAAGGAGAAAAAAAAAAAAAATCACGTCAAATACCAAGATATGTGATTATATAAGGCAAATATGAAGGTGAAAAAGAACTCAAAATACTCCAGTGATATAATCAGTACTGCTTGGCATTTCAAAAAGAAAAACAAAAAAACCCAAACCCAAAACAAACTTAACAAACTTCCAAAAGAATAGACTCTTATTTAACATAGAGGTTTTTCAAACCAGGATGAATGAAAATGGAAATGAAATTTAACATTTTGGTTTATGTAAAGCAGCAGCATTAAAGGCTTTGTGAAAATCTTTGTGAAAGATAAAAGAAAGCTGAAGCTTTTAGGCATCCTCTTATTAAAGATAAATGCAGCAGAAGAGGTACATTTCTTATATCCCTTGCTACTACATGTCCTTAGCCTCACACCTTGATTTTGTGGCTGTTTAACAAGAGGAGCTCTTGCTTTACAGCTGGCTTGTAAGGCTTTGAAAGGTTGCACAATTTTGAGTAGCCTGAAGCTGTTTCAGATAAGGCTAAAAAAAAAAAAAAAAAAAAAAAGTAAGATGTTTGATGGGACAGTTACTCCAACCCTCACTTCCCCTGTAGAGCCTTGCTGATAAGTAGCTATCTCTCAAAGGGCTGCAGACAGGAGGCTTTTTTCCTCCAAACCAAACCTGAGTCCATGAATGATACTTTCAGGTTTTCTCCTAGTTGGCAAATGGCATCCCTAACATAGGGGCTAGAACACAGAAATCCTAATGTCTCCTAGAGGGGTTTTTTTTGTGATAAAGGTTAAGTTAGTGAGAGTTTTGTAAAATGCTTCAGAATTTAGAGCCAGAGCGTTATGTGGCTAAGCAAAGCAGCTCTGATTTGCAGCAAACTGTTTCCATGAAAGTTAGACAAGTAAACAACCAAGTCAAGGGTAGCCTTGCTGCACAGGAATAGAAACAAGAAAGAGGATGGCATCTGACTTTTAAAACTGCTTTTGTAAAGGTCAGGTCCACACTGATTAAGCATCAAGTCAATGCACAATTGTCTAGATCAAGTCAGATGTTTACTGCAAGATGGATAATGATCATCTACTTGAATATGATGGAAAAACTTACTGTGTGCTGATGTGTCCCTTGGAAAAACAGGATTGGAGCTGAGATGTTCCTTTCTCTTCCCTCCTCCTCTGCCTCCAACACCCTTCACAACAGTTTAAGTGAATTTTATGTTAAAGGTACAGACTTAAAATTCACGATACTGAATTTTTAGTTCATTATCGAAGGACAGAGTAGGGGTAGGAGCTGGACAGCTTGTTGAGCATGACTTAACATATTCCCTGATACTGCAGCACAGCCACATTTACTAACTAATAAAGTATATGTTCCTTCTCATTTTAAAATTTCTTGCTGCCAAACACAACACCTGAACTTGGCACCTTTCATCACCATTCCCTCCTGTGCAAAACTACATTTAAACACCTGCTTACCATTAAACAGGTGCTGACAGTCTATTGATTTCAGCACTTCCTACATCCACATTGATTAGAATCAAGAACATTTTAGGCATTGGGGCATTTTGCACAAGTAGGTGGATTGTGCACTGGACAATTGACAAATCCTGTACAGCAAAACAGCATTCCAAAGGTTTTGCTGTCAGCCCCTAAAGTCATTTAAGCATAGGCAGTGACAGGGCAGAGACACTAGAGTGCTGGCATGGGCTCAAGTCCCGCTCCACCACTCCTCCACTACCTTCTCTGTGATCTTGGACAAATTATTTAAGATAATGGTGCTCCTTTTCTTACCAGAGAGGTTGCAAGAGGCACAGATATAGTGGTGATTGAAGATCTTGCAGCCTCTTAAAAAGAGGTGCTCTCTCTACACCTGCAATTGAGAGATATCCTGGGGAACAGAATCACAGAATCACTAGGTTGGAAGAGACGTTCAACATAATCATCCAGCCCATGCCCTCACACCTCAACTAAACCATGGCGCCAAGTACCACATCCAATCTTTTAAACATATCCAGGGATGGTGACTTCACTGCCTCCCTGGGCAGGCCATTCTAGTACTTTGTCAACTAAACCATGGCGCCAAGTACCACATCCAATCTTTTAAACATATCCAGGGATGGTGACTTCACTGCCTCCCTGGGCAGGCCATTCTAGTACTTTGTCACTCTTTCCATAAAAAAAAAATCCTAATATCCAATCTGACTTTCCCCNAACGTTGCAGAGGGTTATTGTTGCCAAAATACAGGACTGGCACCTGGCCTTAGTAAACTTCATCTTATTGGACTCTGCCCATCCATCCGACTGTTCCAAGTCTCTTCGCAGAGCTCTCCTACCTTCCAAGGGATCAACACATGCTCCCAGCTTAGTGTTGCCTGCAAATTTACTAATGAAAGACTCAACACCCTCATCTGTGTCATCAATAAAAATATTGAACAGAACTGGGCCCAGCACAGACCCCTGAGGAACACCACTGGTGATGGGCTGCCAGCTGGATGCAGCACCGTTCACCACCACTCTCTGGGCCCAGCCATGCAGCCAGTGCTGAGAATGTGAAAGTAAGGCACAGTTAACTGCTATTTTCCAAGCCTAATTTTTTCATAGGACTGCATCACCTCAATATTTTCGTGCATCACAAAAGGAAGTCTTGCCAAATGCTGACCCACATCCTCATATTAATAAAAGAAAATTTAATTATTTCTGCTTCAAACAGAAGGGTAGTTTAGCAACGTCTACATGAATTGGAAGAAGAAAAATTAAGTCAAGCATTCTCCTCACTATGAAGTTGTTTTGACAACTTCTACACAAGTATGAAGTACTTCCAGCCAATCATGTCTTTCAGGAATATCATTTGTCTATAATGCAAACTGATATTTGCATTACTTACACCAAAACCAATAATATCCATATACCTTTGGAAGAGCAATGGACCTCTGTTCCTCTTGTCTTGAAGTGCAGCTAGGAAGGAACACAAATACCTCTGCAGTCCACATAGTTTACACTCCAGGTCTGTAGCAGGCTTTACTTCCAGGCTAGCGTTTTAACTAGCTAAAAGACATTCTACCCCCCTATGGCTCTTGCTCAAAGCTCAGAAACAGCTGGACGATTAGAGGCGGAAGTTCTCCCAAGTGATGCATGATGTCCATTCAACACTGGTAGTCAGTGACCCTAAATTACTCTGTGATCAAGTCTGAACTTAATTGTTACAGATTCAGGAACATACAATTCAGTCTCTGTATCAACAAGCTCAGTCAGATGAACGTGTACCTGTATCTGAGAATTTTCTCTCTAGCATCTGTTACAAATAAGCACAGGTCAGGATCAGTTTCCACTGAAGCTCTGAACAATCAGTTTTACTCAGAACGCATTGCTCTTGTCTCAAAAAAAGTGATTTTCACCATGACACTGGAACCTGTTAGTGGTGACCGTAATGTCCACAGAGTCCACATCGTGTGTGTTCTGTTACCTGCCACTGGACAGATGGGAACATCACAGTTCTGTCCCTAAAACAATCAGCTCAGATGTGCAAGAGATAAAAACCCTCACAGTTCCTCTTTCAAGTAATGATTTGTGTAGCGCCCATGTACACCAGAGTATACAGTATATCAGTCCTTAATAACAAGAAAAACTTCAAAAAACCCAAATAACACATAGTGTACTTTTCACACTCCCCATCCCCACCCCCTACGATATGGTAGACATCAGAAAAAATGTTTAGAACATGATTATAAGAACTATAATAATTTAAATATTATTTAAAATGGGTTTGGCATTGTAAACACCACAGAGTTTTATATGGATTTTTAATTTTCTAATTATTTCTGTATTCCAGAAGAAACTAATCCCTGTGACCTTCCACTGGATAAGGCCCTAAACTACAAGCAAGCATGTGATACTGCAGAGCAGGCAATTTAAAGCCTTTCTTTAAAAAAAAAATCATCCTTGATTGAAACATCTGTGATGTGGTTTCTGCAGGTGACACTAAAAACAGTTTCCCGATGAACATAGCTTCTGGCAGAATTATTTATTTTGAAGAGGCTGCATGTTTGAACAGAGTTTCAAAAGGGATTGGGCAAAACAGGCATTTAAACTTCTGATCTACTCTTAAAAGATCATTTTTCTCTAAACTGAACTGAAATGCAATTGAAAAAGAGAAAAACATCACTGAAGTTAGAATTACATTTCTTTCTTAAAGAGGTCATATATACTGTGAAAAAAATCTTTTTAAAATGGGAACAGAATATATGCACCATGCCTCTTGTCTCAATAACTAATTAAGCATGTGTTTAAGTGCTTTGTTTAAAGACATGTCTGATTAGTAAAGGCAGAAGTGTCTTATTGAATTCAAGATTGTAATGCTAAGTATACACTTCAATGCTTTGAAGAACTGCTTTTGATTTGATGGAGAAGAGTTTCAGAGGGAAAAGAAATAGGACTCCCTAACTTCTTAAACTGATCTGGATATGTGATTTCTGATTTACTGGGTAAGACTTCACCCACAGCACTTAATTTCTTTCAAAAGAGCTCTGCAATTACCTCTTGGATCTTGCCAGTGTAAACACGACAGAACCCAGGAAGCTGCTTTGCAAATGAGGGTTAATGCAGCATGTGATACACCAGATAGGACTGGACAGCATTAAACAAAGGGTAATCTTCAGCAGCAAGAGATACTAAATGGATTCTCTTATTGAACACCCTAACAGCAGAGGGGGAGAGAAGAAAAAAGTGTTGCCTCTCAGATACTTAATTATCTGCAATGTATATGCAAATGTCCAGAATTTGATGAGGTCTTTACTTTTCACCTCTTAAGCATCACATTAGTAATTCACAAAGCCACTACTAACGTTGCTGAGTGCAAGCAGCAGTGAAAATTAACCACTAATGACTTCAGAGGTAGGGTGCCCATAAAATGAGTAGACACCTCTGAGGTCACCTGTGCTATCTGAAATAAGTGACGGAAAAACGTGCATTAGCTCAGCATTTCATCAGCTGCAGGTTTCTGAAAATCATCACTAGTGCCAAGGGTAGTTATACAGACAGCAGGGGAGTTGCAACAAACAAAAGTTCACACCACCATTACTAAAAAAATTGCCACACGTTTCCTGGCCTTAAATTCCACCATCTTACAAGACAGGAGTTCAACAACGGAGAAATGGAAAATAACACAGCAGCAAGTGTCTATGCCAGGAAGGTAACCTAACAAGTTAAAAATCTGTGATCACTTTGTCTCCTTTCCTGAGGACATGAAGATTCAAGCAAGTTGCAGATTTTTGCTTACATAAGTCACTGGGACTTCAGGGTCACTTGTAAAGTTCTAGTTACTCAAAGAGTTAATCTGTTACAAACCACACTGCAGCAAGTCTGTCAGCAATGACTTTGATAAATTGCTGCAAGAAATCCACTAGACTTTCAAACTATCCAGGCAAGTATATATTGGAATACAGCTATTATGGTTAGTCTAGTCCTGAGAACTAGCAATACAGTTTATGCAATATTAAATAGCAAGTATTGAATTTACAACATAAAACTACAAGGTTATTCTGACATGAATGATATGTTAGTAAATTAAGATCCCTGCTCTTGGCCTTACAACAATCAGGCCTCCTATGAAAATGTTTCCGTACAACTCATTTTGCATCTTACTGTGCTTTCAGTATTTCAACCCAAAAAGAATAGTGATTTTTTTTTTTCAAATAACTTCAAGAGAAAGAACAAATCAATGGACCCAGTGTTTCCATGCTCTTGAATCATTTAAGTACTGACATGATTCCAGTATTCATCCATGCCAGAAAATGTGCTGCTCTGGAAGACCACAGCCCCACAGAGCTGCAGTAATTTACACGCCTGGAGAATCTGCTCTAGACCATGAATAGAGAGGGAAAATTTGATTTTTAATGTCATACCTCCATGGCAACCTGGGCTTGTATATTAGAGATGTTTCTCCCTGCTTTGATTTTTGACAATAATCACAAAAGCTAGTGAAATATATGTATTTAGAATCAATAAACTTGAGTATTAGCATGGATGGATGATAAAGGCCCACACACTGATGTGCTTTAAAAATAGTGAAATCAGTTCTTTAAAAGTAAAAGGGACAATAGGGGAAAAAAATTCACATTTTCCAGCGTTATTGTACAGCTTTTTAAGTAGGTTCACAATATAAAAGAGATAAAATGGAAAAAAATCCAAATCCAAATGCTGCACAATTGGTCAAACAGCATATATTTTATAAGAGGAAAAAGAAACAGGTAGTTGAACCCTTTGCACCACACTGAGATTAATCATTCATTATGGATCTGTCAGAAAATGAGAAGGATAGGATAAAAGACTGCTGCCATTAGTGGCACTCCCTGAATTTAACAAGGTAAAATTCCTGTTCAACTAGAACAATGAAATTATCGAAGTCTGAGAAGCACAGGACTGAGAAAGCATCAATGATTTATAACTGACTGACGACTCCGCCTCTGCACATTTATGAATTCTGCTATGGATTCACCTACCTCAGACAGGAGAGGCAGCAGGAGCACGTCTCTCCCATCTCTCCACAGACCAGGCAGGACACCAAATGTATATGTCAGTCTCAGGCAGGGACACGAAGTCTTTTTATGAATGGTGCCCTTTTAAACCAAGTACCACAGCAAGTCCACTGGGCTTTTCTGGAGCTATTCCCGGCTTTGCTGGGTGTACCTCAGACCTGTTCTTTGCAAGACTTACTCCAGTGCTCCCCAGTGCTGCAGTGCCTGGATCTATTTACTACTGGGTCCCGGTTTCTGTTCCTCCCAGAAATCACACAAAGTCTGAAGATGTCTTGGAAAAAGATGATGCTGTCTATCACCTATGCCATGGCCTCACTTGAGCCCCACAGGGCCCCTACAACAACAGTTATGATTGTAGACACTAGAATGTTCAAGAAATGGTTTAAGATAAGCACGGCCAAACCAGCACCTCAGGGCCAGGATTAGCATAACTTGCAGACTAGGAGGCAAAGTTATGACAGTCAGCTCCTGTCTGAGTTGTGAACTTGTGTGCTGCAAGGCCAGCACTTACACCTGAACATCTGGAACAACATTATAGCTGGCAAAATTGGAATCAAGACACGATCTAACATGTACAGTGATACACCTGGGATAAAAATACTAGAAAACCACATTTAGATAAAAATTCTGATGAGGCTAGAAATCCACAGACTCTAATGTGTAAAATCCGGGCCTTAGTTATGGGCTTCTAGGTAGATCGTATTGTAACTGCTAACCCCAGCATTTTATTTTCTGAGGCAGGTGGCTCTGCCTAGCTGTCAGTCTCATGTTGTCTCTCCACTCCCATCCAGTCTTACTCAGCAAGCACAGGAAGACGCCTGCTCAGAGGCCTAGCTGTGTGTATAGTGTCCTGCTCCTGCCTTTGCAGGATTTGTGGGTTTGTGACTATCTAAAGTAGGAACACTGCTTTTCAGCATGAGATTGCCACTTACTGCTGGGAATCTTATGCAAAAGAAAAATCATATATATTAACATACATAAAACTGAAAGAAAAACACTCTGAGAAAACGTGTAGGCTGCTGGGGGGACAGCTCCTGAGAAAATTGTTATACAGCAGTTAGTGAATTACTTTTTTCCAGAGAGGCAAGAGCTGAATTATCAATATCCAGCAACTGACTGTCTCAATTACAGTAAATCCTAAAGGCAATACAGCCTCTTCAATGGAAGAACCACTGCTCTGCTATTTGCAGAAGCAAATAACTTACTTCATGTCAAGCCTTTGATTTCTGCATGCTTGTTTTGGACTTTGAAGGTTGAATTATGCATTAAAACCTGAGCCCCACAAAGGTTCTTCTACCCTGGAAAGTGAGAAGAGTTTTAGGTATGATGGTGAAGGGGAAATAATGTAAAGATGAGTATGGAAGACCCTGTCAGCTACAACTTGCAGTTCTAGGCTAACCTTGGGAAACCAGCAAGGCTGTAATTCAACTTCAGTTTTACTCCAGAAGAATAAAGCAGTGTTAACTGGGAGTACAAAAACAGCAAAACACTCCACACCAAACCCAAAAAACTAAATGTATCTTTACTGTGGCCTTACTTGTCTACAAAGCTTCATTTAATTTGTCTCAACGTTCACAATTAATCTTTTAAATTTTATAGCATTGTATTCTTGTGATCTACCTGCTGTGTCCTATTAAAACTAATTTTAAAACTGGAGATCTCAAAGCTGTGCCTGGTTCCTCATGCTCATTTTAGGGACACATGATAGAGCTTAGTAATGTCAGCAGAAGCCTTCACAGGTGCCCTNGGAGGGGAGGGAAACAGTTGTGGGTTTTGTTGTTGTTGTTTTGGTTTTGTTGCTCCTCCAATTTTCTATGATACTATGTTGCCTAATAAATACCACCTCCAAAATGCAGTTCTTTCTCTGAGCAGAACACAGCTTCCTGAGACACACCCTACTTTTTGTAAAGTGAAACTGAGGCACTCACATTTAGATAGCATTACATGAACTCATGCCTCAAAATAGGTCCATAAAAGGAAACTAGGGACAAACTGGAATTCAGAGACCTCAGGAGATAAAAAGAGCAAAGGGATCTGGCTCTTCATGGAGAAGCACTAAATGAGATGCCACCTGTCAGAATGAAATCAAGGTTTTATTTATTCATCAAACTTCTACGCATAAAATGGGGTTTATTTACATTCAAGGAATGCAACACATTTTCCCTGAGGATTACCTTGTGCAGACACCTGCCATTATTTAATAATATGTGACTTGCATTACAGTATTCAAATATATAGACAGTCAGTGTTTTCTTGGGGTGCAGCACAACCCAGAACTCACCAATATTCTCAGGCTTCCACCTGCAAAGCAGGCTTTGGCATTTGGAAGGAATAAAAAAGTGGACATATCTCACTCCTATTTCTGCTTTGGCTAGAATATAATTTAGAATCTTGTCATATTTTAAGAATGGAAAACTGGGGAAAAAATCAACAGCTCGTACCTTAATATAGAGATGCAAATCACGGTCATCTTACCCAATGCTAAATGGCTAAAAGTCAGGCATTTTTGCTAAGCTGGTTATTTTAAAGAAATCAAGCCCCTCTCACAGATAACTCATTCATACCAGAGGAAGCTTAAACCATTACTTCGATGCTTGTCCCACAGATGGGCAAATTAATCCTTCCCCAGGATTCCTGCTTTGCATGGCCTTGTCTTTCCTTTTCTGCCATGATAGAAACCACAAGCAGTAGAAACTGCTGTCTTCTATTTACAATCAGTGCATCACAGCTCCTGAAGCAAAACCTGGCTGAATTTCAAGAGAAGAAACTTCCCTTACTATGCTTCACTGAAGGAGATGCTGGTTGCTTTCAAGAGCAGAATTATGAAGAATTTTTAATGCTGATAGTGTGCCATAGTCACTGTGACTATTTTGAAAGACATATACATGAAGGCTGCACATGTCATAACTCCATAACTACTAATCAAAAGCATCCTAAAGAGAGCATTTTATAGTGTTTGTCACTGAAGTGAGAGCCAGAACTATGTTAGTCTACTGCAACAGCATTCTGCAGGTCTGAGCACAGCAGCAAACCCCAGTTATAATGAGTTTCCACAAGAAGCATCTTTGCAACTGGTCTTTTGTCCCTAATCCTTTTCCGTGGCATTAGAGTGAATGCAGTTAAATACCTACTCAGAACTGGCAATAGAAGGCTTATGAATGAGTCTGAATGAACCCTTCAGACCTAAACCACACAACTCAGAGTAAAACCAAATTATTTTGTGCTTGGACCAACAATCTCACTCATACCCTGGGTTTCCTTGCTGTCCCAGCAATTAGGTTACACCCAGTGCTGCAGACCATGGGGAACTAGTTGTTCTTTCCCCTCCAAAAAACAAGTCACCCTTTAGCATGACTTCAGTAGGTACAGCAACACATGGATGCCTCCACAGTGGTCCAGCTCTCCTGCAGCAAGGCAGTAAGACTTGCGCTAATAGGAAATCTACAACACAGAACTCCCTGTTAAAAGAGCTGGCAGATGGCAATTCAGAGGAGGAATTCCTGGAGAAAGAGAAACAATGAGAAGTAAATCACAAAAAGGTTGGCACAAAAGCTCAATTCATGACCTTTGTAAAGCCCTCGGTACACACAAAGCCTAGCTATACTTTTTGGCTCAGTCTGAAAAGGATTTCTGTACAGCTTTCAACACTGCAGGTGCAGATGAGTAAACAGCAAGCCAGGAGAAGCAGCAGTACTCATGGAATAACCAGAGACTAGTTAAGGCCTTCGGCTAATCCTTCCGTTTAAACCTCATTTGATGTTTGTGCTCCTGGTATATAGGGCTGGAATTCAAACACTGGGTGTTTCCCAAAGGTGGAAGACAGAGAGACTGTGTGCTAGCCCAATTCCTCCCTGCTAGCTGCAGCAGCTGACAAGCTTGGATTGCTGCCTGCCACCTTTGTGCCACAGAGCCTGGTGCTGGTGCCACCAGCCAAGAGATGCTTTCAAAGGCCAGCTCAAACATTGTCCCTGGACACATCTCCTGTCCCTTCAAGTGCCCTTGGTCCTCATTCACTGCAGAAGCATTTTCTAAAGGACGGATGGGTTCACCCTAGCTCACTTGCGCTCACCACCAAATAGGCATGAGGGAAACCTTTCACCCCTCCATCCTTCAGACAGAGGATAGATGGTCAGAACCACCTGTATTCCTGGTTTGACTGCTTGCATGGAGAATTTAAGTACCACAACCAAGTTCAAGGAACATGGGAAGGATCTTAAAACCCTTAGTCATCGTAGCCAACAGAAATGGCCCTCAAAACTCTGAATACCAAACCAGCTGGGAATTACATTCATTTGCCCTTAGAATAGCCATATAGTTTTCACTGACCTGAAAAACATACCCAATCTTTTTTTCCACCCAAACAGTTCAGCTCCAATAACTCAACTACTTCATGAGAGATCCAAAATACCAATTAAATTTGGAAATGTTCCCCCTGGGCTTTAAAGACCTGGGCAGCCAAGGCCCAAGCACACAGACTCCAGTGCCTCTTGGCTGCCTCTCCAGGTATTTCAGACAGCAAGGCTGTGTGTGCTCTGGGACCACTGATCCCAAAGGCCAGCCAGCTGGCCTTGGTAACAAGCGGGTGCTTGTGCAGGCAATGCCAACACAACAGGAAGAGGATGCCAGACATCTGCCTTTGTAGTACAGCACAGGAAACGATGTTGTATCCTAAATTCATCTTTCTAATCTATGGGGAGACTCACCCAACTGGTACACATCAGCAAAATATCTTTTCCCCTATAACATCTGCTCTTTGCTCTCAAAAACATATCAAGCTTCACACAACCAGTACTTTGACTAGAGGTCATTTGTGACCAGAATAAAACCAGGACTCCTCACAGACTGAGTTACTTCGCATGCAGAATTTGTCACTGAGCTGTTGGCTTTGAAAACATGCAACTAGCCCCAGGACAGCCCACCCAGCCCTAATTATGCCATAAACAAGGGGCTATTCATCCATCTCCCCTTGCTTTAACCAGCAGGCCTGTTATCAACACCACTGAAAACAGCATCACTTTTGACATTTAAGCATCTCATCTTGCAGTCACCATGTGCTGCTTTCTTTGGGCAAATATTAGGAGATGTTTCTGAAGTATAGGCATAAAGATTTATTTGAGCCATGCCATGAAACACAACTCCATATTCATTGCCTCTTTTCTTACACCTCTGACCATGCACACACATGCCAAGACAACCTTGGTAATTCACTCCAAAAACAGAATTCACGAGTGGCAGCAAACTGGTGTTGGCTTGATTTTTTTTTTTAATAGCTGTATTGGATTGGTTGCTTTTTAGATTGTTTGGTGGGTTTTTTGGTTTTTTTTTTTTTTTTTTTTTTGTTGGTTTGTTTTTGTTTTAAACTGGGTTCCTAGGGAATACTCTTCAAAAAGTAACTCACTCCCATTCAGTAAGGAGGCAACAGCAACCTAAAAGAAAGATGTGTTCCTCCATCCAGTTGAGAATTCAACGCTAAGAGGACAATCCGTTAAAGACTGAAACTCTATAACTGAAAGACTTAGAAATATTCCAGCAAAACATCACAGGAACCATAGCCAGCCTAAAGGGCCTCTATGTGTCACCTAAATCCAGAGCATTCTGGCTGGACTACTTCTCCCACAAACTCTGTGGAAGAGATTCCTGTGGTGGAAAATAAGATTTTTTGGCTTGTCTTTTGAATAAAAGCTGCCCCCTAAAGCACTGAAAACATCCTCCTAGTAGTAGAGCTCCATCAAGTCATCAAATGTGTTTTAAAGTTGGAGCCCTCTTTTCAAATATTGAAAAAACCCCTAAAAATTAAAGGAAGCTCTTGAGCACAATATTTTAATCCAAAACAAAGTTCAGGCTGGTTATTGTTTCTCCTCTACCTATTGCAGCAAATCCCAGATAAGATATGATATATCCTTCATAGGCAGCTTTATAAAACCTTCAAGTGCTACATACAGCAAAGTCTGCTGCTGAGATTGTGATCAAAAAACCTCATAGAGGACAAATGTCAGAGCCAGAAGAGAGCTTGGAAATGTTATTAGCGTGCCTTTAATCGCATGCTGGCTCTTCATCACAAGGAAAATGGTTTGCTGGAGCTACAGTTGTACTACAGTAACAGTTTGCTGAAATGAATGTAGCAGCATTGTTAACGCTGAGCTACTATTATGTTCTTAAGTGTGCATGACTTGCTTTTAACAGAACAGTTCAGTTCACGTTTGTTACACAGACAATAGCAGCACTTTGGAAGAGGGTATAAAACTTTCAAATCTCCAGAGACGTGTTCAATGTGACAGTAATTCACAGGCTGTTCAAAGCTCACTTTCATCAGAAAACAGTCTCTCCCACTAATGCAGCCACCACATCCCCTACGCCACTTCTGGGGGTTTTTAAACAGTTGTTCTATTCATAAACTGGTAGTGGAAGTAACAACAAGAAGTTTACAGCCACTCCTAAAAATATAAAGAGAAAGTCTAAAACCTTCTCGAAGTCAATCCATTTCAGCTGCAAACATGCCTAGAGAGCAGGAATTTCACTGGGCAGGGAACAAGGAAATGGAATCATCTGTTGAAATGCAGCAGCCCACGGTTCACTCGAGGCAGACAGAGGGAGCTGTTGCTATTCAAACGGGAGATGCTCCCAGGCAGACACACATGATTATACACAATCAAGCAGTTTGAAAGATGACTGACACTGAAGACCTCATTTACTAAGGGCAAAGTGAAAATGCATCTGTAATTCCATCCCCCCCCTCCTTTTCCTTCTATAGTTTTCATCTCCTCTTGCAAAAAAACCACCAACAACAACGCAAAAATGTTGTGCAACATTAAAAATTAGTTTTTCAAGCCTGCCTCAATTACGGCCCATAACTGAAGCCAAGCAGATTTGAAAGCATTTATCCCCCATGTGCCTTATCCCAGTGCAAGCGGAGCACTTATGGAGCGATACAGGGAGTGGCAGACTGAAAGGACCCGGGGCACTTCCCATGCTGCCTCAGGACACCATGGACCCAGGTTCAAATTCACTGCAGCAGGCTTGCAACATGACCCTGGCCAAGTCACAGCTCTGGGCACACCCCCTGCAACAGCCTCTTGCCTCCCAGCTCTGCTGGTAGCAGTTCTAGATGGGCTTCACCTCCAGTTCTCCAGGCTCAGGCAATTTTCTCAGTGACCTGTCTAAAGGCTGGCACCTAAATTGCTGAGAAACAAATTGTCTTCAAAGTCTAGGAGCAAGAAACTGAGGGTATGTTCTGGATCAGACTGAAGTCCAGTTAGCTGCTGTCTTCCACCTAACAACTATTTAGAACAAGGTATATACAAATTATTCCCTTCTACAGCCTTTCAGTCCTGTCATCACTTCTGTCCTCACAGGGAAGGGATTCATCACAGAATGGAGGAGAAAACCAGCACCTCAGAGATGCAGCCAACAGAAACCTGTCGAAGTCCCTGAATCCCCAAATTGCTCAGTGTTCAGCCAGCAATAGGCTGGGTGACACAACTCTGTTTTCTTTGCACTTCTTGGCTTTTGTTTTCTAGCAGCTTCATTAAATGCAACAGATTTCCCCACAAAGTGCAGCAATGTCCTTGGCCCCAAAAACTGTGACAAGACTAGCAACAACTAGTTTAAACTGAGTATCTGAAAAGCTTTTATTAGCAGGCTCTGTAGCAAATAGACTGCAATCGTCCTAAAGCAAGGAACTCAAGTCTGAACAGGAAATTTTAGAAACACGGAGAACATGCCAAAGTATTATCTGCTATATTGCTTTTGCTCATATTGGCAAGAGTAGTGTGCCGTACGAAGTGAGCTCTAGTTCAATATTTACAGCAAAGAAAAAAAAAGGCCTTGAAAAAATTAATGGGTAAAACGCCCAATAAAACAAAAAAGCACATGAAACCAGACTGACTTTCTGATCCCTTGCCAGAACCACATCCTTGCTAGGCTGCACACTGCTACAAACAGCGAAGCAACAGAGGACAATAAGAGGGCAGAGATGGTTTCCAACATTTAGAAGACATTCTTCGGAAGATTACCAGAGATTATTTATTCCTTTTTGCTGTGTCTCAGCTTTAGCAGATGGAATCCTAGTAATTAGACAGAGAAATCTACTGCATGCTCTTATGGAATTTAATCACTGGTAACTACTTGCTTCTTGCCCTGTACTTCTTGCTGAAGTCCTTCGGGTGACATTCCCCAGAGTACTCAGTCTACCTTGCCTTGTTACAGCCAATGGCATAAGACCTCCTGACCTCTGCAAGAACAGAGTGCAACAACATCCTTGCTGCTCCTTCTCCTACCTTTGAATTTGTCTCCCTGCTGCCACAGACAGTTTAATTGATGTCAGTCAAATTTAAACCCTGTCTTATGCAAGTACATGGAAGAGACGTATATTAATATTATTCTGAGCAAAACCTGAAGGCATCCACTGCACAGAGAGAGTTCAGTTTCAGACTAGAGTCCAAAACTTTACTTTCTACCCTGTTTAATACTTTGATTCATAGCCTCATTAGCCTGGGGAATAGCGCCTATTAAAACTATTAAAGATAATTTTTGCAATAATATCAAAGGATATGAGTAGGCGTAATGATGGTACTAATGATAAAAATTAATAACATTCATTATTTTTAATCATATGTACAGTTGAAATGAATAATCAGGAAAATAAACAAGACATTTTATGTGAACCTAAAATAAAGGGGATGTGAAAATACTATAAATTACACTCAGTTGTCCACTCAAAGTTTAATACCGCAGTTTTGCGGACAAGAAAGTATTCTGCAATCAGGCCAGACAGCCAAGAACCAGTGAGCAGCATAACATAAAGCAAATGCCTGTTCACCTCTTCCAAACCTGTGCCCTTGATGCCTCCCTCATTCCAAAATAATATGGATATCTGTCACCTTACTTTATATATGAGACATACCTGGACTGGGATGTTATTAATGCTAAACAGCATCAGTAACAACATTTCTTCCTCTACATCTGTTCCTTTACCATCTCACTGTCTGCTCAGATCTCTGGCATGACACTGTTTCTCACTCAGAGGAAGGACAGTGCAGCCAGTGTCTCTACAGACTTTGGCAACAGCACATCCTGGGATCAAGCTCAGCTGTCAGCACAAGCAACCCATGAAATTTCTCACAGCAGCTCTCAACAATGCAGGCAGGAAACTCCAACTTAAAGCAAGAGCTCTCTGGCCAGACTGTCACATACAGCAGTTGATTCTTCCAACCATGTTCCCTTCCAGTTACGAAACAGCTTCAAAATCCTAACCTGTTTTGGATTTCAAGACTGCAAGACTGATGCTCAGCAAATAAGACAAGGTACTTCTCACTCTTGTTTCAAAATTCTAAAAACACAGCTCATGCTAAGCACTACCTTCATAAACACATACTTAAATGCACCTTTTGATCTTAAAGATGGAAAGATCTCTTCTTGGAAGGGGGACTTTTATCAGGTTTTGAGAACAAAGTGGCAGCTGGGAAGTCAAGGAAAAAATATCTCTTAACCAATGAAGTTATTTTCAACAACAGAACTGCAATTTTGGTGTTCATTACAGGTCACCATAAAGGTGTTGCAAGAGCCTTTGCTTGATATTAAACCCTCCAGTGAAAGTTTTGACAGCCATTTCTAAAATGAAGGGATTTTCTCTTCAGAACCAAACCTAAGCTTTGCTGCTGTCAAAAGCTCTCTGTTTGTGTCATCTAAAACACATGTTCTGTTTTAATTTGGAAATAAATAATACAGCTTTTGGTCTGCAGACAGGTTGCACCTTTCCAATTTTGACTACCCCAAAGGTTCAGTAGCTGTGATATTCCACAACCTTGGAAAAGGGACAGGGAAATACAAATCAGACATAATTTTTTTGAGAAATGTACCTTTACCTCACATAAGGTTCCATAAGACAGAGAAAAATTAGGCACAGAAGTGAGCACTGCATGCTCCTAAAAGCCCTTTTCCCCAGCTGATGAACTGGGGTACCACACACTGAGATCCCAGTTGCTGGTTGTGCCCAGCAAACTTTGCAAACTTGGTCAAGGCTACCAAAAATCCCAGCTGCTCTCATAAGAAGACTTTCCATGCTAGAAATTACAGCCATTCCCAAAAAGAGAATTTGCCTCTTGGGCCACGGGAAAGGCCAGATTAAGGCTAATTTACATTATCTTGTCAGTTTAACACACCCAAGGCCAGAGGAACAGTTTTACTAAATCAAATTGCTCATAGATTGACAAGGCAAAGCCCTGAGACAACAGTAGACAGGTTATCTCACATCAATAAAAGCCTTTTATCAGCAAGAAAGTAAAAACCCAGAGTCAAAACCACCAAGAAAGCGTCTCTTACCTCCTGCAGTATTTCACTTCTGCATTCTACCAGGAAGGTGATGATCCCATCCTCATAAACCTGTTGGTCCAATGCACAACGGTGTGCAGGACAGCAGCCAAGAAGTCAACCTCGCAGATGGAGCCCAGCTCCCCCAGCAGCCACGCAGGAAAACCAACCGCACACGGGGCTCCTCAGGTGGGGCTTAAATAGCAGCGGGCGGGCCCAGCTGAGAGCAATTAGCGGTTCTAAGGGCTCGCAAGGTCCCTGCGGGGCCGCTACCCTTCGCTGCCTGGGAGCAGGTGCTCTCCCTGGGATAAGTAGAGTGAAGTCAGAGCATGTTTGGACAAAAGTCCCTGGCTTTCTGGAGTATCTTCCCACATATTCCTTGACTAATTCTGGGAGAGACAGCCATCTCTCATGACATCTTTGCTTGCCAAAACACAACAGTCAGTGAGGAGGTCTCCAAAGTCAAGAGAATTAGTAACTGCCCCGAAGCAGGGGGGAGGGATGAAAACTCAACCCAGATAGCTCCAGGGAAAGGAAGGCCTACGTTTTTTCAGCTGCAATGCAAGGCTGGGGGATATTCTGTCAGTTTGGAGGGACTCTGGCCTTTGTTCACCTCTGGATTCCTCCTTTACCTTTGGCTCGGGCTAGAGGCTTGGGCTTCCTCGTATGGAACTTCTCTTTTCTCCTGGCATTTGTTCCAGCTAAGCAGTGCAGGAGGCTTTGTGCTTGTCCTTCAGGCACACTGAAAGAAGCAGATAATGATGTGTGTGTCCTCCACATGTCCACCTGCCTCTGCAAAATCCTGACTGTAAAAAAAAAGAGACACTAACATGATGTTAGGGAGTTCTCTGGGCTTCTCTTTGTTTTGCTTTTTCTCCTTGCTCAATATTTTTCACTTGTGAGTGCCCTATGCACACAGCTGTGTGTGTTCCAGTGAAATTGCAGTTCCCAGCAGGTCTGTGTGCTCTCACAGCAGCTCTGACACCTTCAGTGCCTGTTCCAGTGCTTCTGACAATATATTTGCCCATGAGGGAACCTTCTGGCCTGCCCTAGATGTGAAACAGATTATTATGGTTGGCTTTACACTGTTTTTTGTGCTCTGAAATATCAGCTCCCAGATACGAAGGCATTACGTGGCACCCACTGAGCTGAGCAGCCCTTGGAATGGGGGAGTTGACATCCTGGCTGGAAGCAGACTACCTAGTCAAGCCCAGGGCACTGACACCTATTCTAAATCCTGTTTTCCAGACATGGGATCAGAGGGTGCTGTTTCAGGGCCGCAAAACCACAGATCATCTCACTCCAGGAAGCAGAGACAAATCATGGACTTTGGGCATCGAAGGAAGACGTGTCCTTTGGCCTCAAGACCAAGAGTCGTCAGACCCAGAGAATTAGTCCTGTGTTTTCTGTACTTGGAAATGGAGACTAAGTTTGGGATTTTCCAGGCTTGAAAACAGGCTGATAGGGCTGTTTTGGGGACTCTAAAACAGAAAAAAAGGCTTGTGTGTTTGGGGCTGTGGAAAGGGTTCCTGGACATGGGATGGGGTTTGGAGCAGAGACTAAGTCCTGGTGTTTAGGCTCAGCAAACACCTGACTCATCTGCTTCTGAGCAGAGGGGCAGGAGTGGGAGGGAAGGTGTTGGGTTCCAGGCAGGCAGGAGGTGGGCAGGGGACATTGACCCCTGCCTGAGGTGGGAGATGAGTCATGTTGGCCCCCAAAGTTCAAGAGGCCAGCATGCATCAGGCTGAACTAATGTCTGAAAGAGCCTCTAGGGGAAAAGATACTTTTCACACTGCTTTTATATGTCCAGCTATTAATTCATTGTGTGTACAACAGCTGGGATAGTCATTAAGTCGTTAGTTCATATTTAGACAATGCACAATTATGGCAGTTCATATTCCTAGGACAGTGATTGATTTATAACCTTGTCAAAACCCACACTGCTATAATGAGCAGAAGCTTTAATTAGCCTAGGGACAGGTTGGGCTGTCCCCAGCCAGGAGCAGAGCAAGTAGCAGCACTATTCTCTCTATACAAACAGCCTGGCTTCTTCCTCAGAGATTCAAGGAACCCTGGGCCAGTCTCTCCCCATCTCTTTTCAAGGGTAGAAATGACGTATCCCAGCACATCTGTGGTGCTTGCTTGGAGATTTATGGGGACAGTGTCACTGGCCCAATTGTCCTCACTCACCCCAGATGAACTCAAGACTGAACCAGCTCCTCCACCCCTTGAAAAGAAGGCACTTTTCCAGGAAGTAGCCAAACAGCATCTTCAACATAATATGTTATACAATATTTTCTGTGCTTATTAACTAATTATTAAGTGTTTAATAATCAGACAATATTTATAAACTAATAATTCATTATTATTTATATATTTGTAAGCTGATTATTCAACACATACTCAATATTAAACTATGCTACTTATAATCAAGTGATGGCAGCAACTTATTTATAACCATGTCAAGAGCCCCCATGACACCAGAGCAAGTAGGAACTGCATTCTCACCCCCATGAAGATGTTAGGAGCCAGGCAGGATCACACAGTACACTGGCAATTCCCCAGAACAAGTCTTTTGCCTTTGCATTGGGCATATATGCAAAATATGCAGGAATATGAGTGGTGTGTTTCATTTTTATAGGTACTATTGCCCTTACCAGTGTGACTTTCCAGTATCATTAAAATTAATAAGATTAGCAAAGCAGCGAGGAAAAGCAGTATCTCTTACTTCTCAGCTTTTCAGTTTACCGTTTCACATTTAGCAAACTTAAAAGTTGACTTGAACTAAGGCTGCTGGGTAGTGTAAGATATTGGTATATTTTATAGGTATAACTAAGAAGGTGAAGCTGTATATGCAAGTAGAACACATGAGAGCCCCTCTGCTAATTCTAATTAGTAATGATGGCCTGCTGCAGAGGCTAATCACAATAACGAGATAATAATAAGAGCCCAGGAAGCCCAGCTAAAAAGTAGAAAAAGACTGCAAGTTCAAAAAACTAATAGTATTTTTAATTGGAAAACCACCTCCAACAGCACAAAATAGCTTCCTAAATCATGAAACAAATGAAGACACTGACAAAGAGTTCAAATTTCAGGAACAGATGGTCTTACAAAGTGATTCAGTAAGTCTCCATCAACTGCTAAGGAAAGTGCTCTATACCCAAGCACTTTCCGTAATGTTTTGTGGGGCTCTCTAGTTCATTGCAGAGGATTACAAGACAACTTTTAAAAGAAGCAGGTGAACCTAGTTCGTATAGGCTATAGAAGCTTATAAGGTACTGTGAAGAAAATTAACTCTACTCTGGCCAAAACCAATGAAATAGTAGAGGACTACCATACCTTATCTATGACTGGGGCTTAACTGTTGCATCTGTTTCCTGAGGCTGACACTATGGCATAGGATTGTAAGTCTTGGGTTAAAACCTTTCCTGTGAAGCGAAAAAAGATGGCAAAAGAATCCGAGCCTAAGAATAGTATCTAATAAACCAAATAAAATAAATAATCTGCTACTGACTGTGCTGTTAACATCTAACTCTTATGGAGGAAGATATTCTAAGCTGGGAAAGTAAGGTGGTCATTAACACCAGTTTCATGTTATTTTGTTATTTTTAAATGTCTTCCATAAGCATCACAGGAGAGCAAGTAGTTAATTTCCCCACAAAAATATTATCAGATACTTTCTGCCCATTTCAATTATTTCAATTACATATTTATATGAGGAAGAAAAAGCACAACACTTAGTTCATAACCGTGACTGAAGTCATAGGAAAGAAGAAAATAAGGTATAAATTCAAAGGCGTATCAGAGTCCACAAAAGAGAAACTGTTTTCTGCCCACTGTTAGATATGATCAAAATTGCCTGATCATAAGTATATTTATGTACAATTTGTAAAGAATGTATATAAGTTTCTCTAGATATAATTATATGTATTGGCAAATGATAGTTGAGTTGGAAGAAATAAGTACTTCGATTAAGGCCAAATGTTTCCCACATGCAATCTGGTAAAATACAATTTGTTATCATTAAGATATCTTTGCAATTTCAGAAGTGAGAACTATACTTTCATGGCTTTCAGAAAAATATTATGGAAATTAATGGTTCTTAAATAGGTAAAAGGAGTACGTAAAAACAGATTAAAAGCAGTACTTGGTAGACAGAAGAGATTCCTCAATTAGGGATGTCAAAAAACCTAAATGTGTAGTACGTGGGCATGTAACTTTATGGAAAAGTGTTACGAAATTACTAACGAGGAGACCGTAAAAATGTGAAATTATTCTATTCCTTTTCTGCATGCTGGCTGTTATTTTCTCATCCTTTGAGCAAGATAGTCACTAAAATATGTAGTGTGTCATCTTTGCAGTAGGATCTGTTTAAAGCTGCTACCCACACTGTACCTGTGTGGGTAGAGAAGAGACTCCACCAGTGACTAAACTGTGGGAATCTGTGAACAGAAGGGGAACAGCCAGCACTATGCCTTCAGAGATAAAACAAGTTACTCAGGGTAATCCACTCTGCCAAAATGTAGGTCTGTGCAGTCGGTCAGCAGCAAGGCACAGTGACCTCCCAATGGCGTGTTGTGTTCAGGCCTCTCTCAGCTCCACAGATGTTGCCTGTGGCCTTGTAGCCTGCTGTAAACAGGGAACATCTGCCTTATGGGTGACAGAAACCAACAGGGAGATTGAACAGGGCCTGATGAAACTAGGGTGCTTTTCAAAAGCCTGACTACTTGACTTTCAGCTTACAAAATCTCTTTACACAGCATGCATTCAAGTCTGGTTTGTAAGCCTAAAGTCAGAATGATAGCGTTGGAAGAACTTGAGTATGGTTGGCACAGGTCACAGGTTAGAAAACACTAAATCAAAATCTTCCATTTAAGGAGTACTGGGTACTCTGAATCCCCAGCAACCCAGAAACTCAAATATGAAGGTCTGATGCTGACCAAAAGTTCCATATAATTCCAGCTTTTCTCATGCCAGGGCCAAGACCACTTTGTAGTCCTGACAAACATGAAAAGAAGCAGAACTTCCTCCTGTCTGAGTCTCAACAAATTTCTTTTTGGAGTGTAGGTCAACTGTAAGGAAACTGCAATAAAACCAATGAAAACAAAACAAAAACCTTCACCTACATAAGGTGGAGCCTATTTTGGATATAGTCAAAGTACTAAAAATGAGAATGTCTGTAGCAATTCCTCTCTTTTTTCAGGAGCTTGCTTCAGCTTTCTGCATACAAAGGACAATCTTCAAACTCTGAGGGTCAGGAAAACCTCCTTAAGACTTTTACATATAAAAATGTTTCTCAAGTTAATTTAAAAAAGGAGTGTCAAGACTATTTCAAAGCAGGATGTTGGTTATTAGAGCAACTGTCAGAATTTTTGAATTCCATATTCATTTGGCAGCCCCATGAGTGCTACTTTCTTGGTAAAACAAAACCATTAACTGGAGCCCAAAGATGAACATCAGCTTACCAGGAAGGTTAAGCAGATGGAATGGTGGACATAGACACTACCTGCCAAACTGCAGATAAGTTTATGGTGACCTCTTCTCATATTTTGTTTTGAGGACCTCAAAAAACTAAAACTTCAGTTCAGGTTAAGATCTATGAAGCAGTAAGGCTAACATTTTTTGGCTGAAATTACATGGACTTCCCAATTCTTCTGTCACTTGGGCTGTAGTCTGTCAGATTCTGCCTACTTTCAAGCATATTTAGGATCAGCATTTCAACTTCCAGGAGAAGAAATTCTATCTATTCCCTCTATTAAACAAATAAAAGTGTTTGATATTCATTCTGTGAAACACACCCATCACCCTGTCTTCACAGTAGATCTTTTTTGGGCCAAACTACCAGCAAGATTTCGTCTCTTATTTTTACTGCCTTAAAATAATACCCCCACAGGAAAACTCAAGGAGTTAGTCAAAACCTTATTTCTTAAATGTTTGCTGTTATTAGGCTTAGCTACTTCTCCCCTCCCCCCAAAATATCAGTAGGTATCTTGTCCTAACAAAGATGTCCAAAGTTACTGATATCATTCTTTAAAACCTGAACATCTTTTTGGTGCCTCTAGCTGGAGGAGATAATCTCAGCGAAACTGTGCCCCTCTTAAATGCTCTAGAAAGCAGCAGCGAGGCAAGAGGCTGGTGAAGAGTCACCAATTACAGCCCTACAAGCAGCTACTTTCACTAGGAGCACACCAAGTAGACTGGAAGGCTGCAGAATGAGGATCTTGGCAGCCAAGCGGAAAGCAGAAAGTACTTTGCCTGGATGTCACACATGCTGAAAGCTTACTGAAGCCTCAAGGAAAATCCAGGAAAATCAATACCCTCTCCTCTCTCTGAAAACATTCATGAGAAGAAGAAATAGGATCTCTGTCCACTAGAGCAGTGCTACTGGCAGAGACAGCAAAAATATAACATCCTCAAGCCTTTATCACAGCCTTTACTATAAAGGACCTCTCCCAAACCAAGGAAGATGGGACAGAAAGAAGTGGTGACCCTAAGCCCCAAAATGGAACATGCCATTCCCATTCTCAGTTTGGAAAGCTGTTGCGCACTGAGGTGCCTGCCAACAATGAAAAGACAATCATACCAAATCAACTGGTCAAACAAAGGAGAGTCACCCCATGCACAACAGAAGTGAGGACCTGGCTCACAGCACAGTCAGGATTGGTGCACACCTTGCATTTCTCGCACTCTGAGGTAAATGGAGACCGTATAATTGCAGGTGCTGATAAACCCCACTGCAGATTACAATTCCCACATGAGGGGAAGAGGCAGAGCAGGCACTGATCCCTTCTCTCTGGTGACCTGTGACAGGATGCAAGGGAAGGACCAGAAGTTGTGTTGGGGGAGGTTAAGGTTGGATATTAGGAAAAGATTTTTCACCTGTAGGGTGGTTGGGCACTAGAACAGACTCCCCAGGGAAGTGGTCACAGCATCACCCCTGACAGAGTTCAAGAAGTGTTTGGACAATGCTCTCAAGCACATGGCGTGACTCTTGGGGATGGTTCTAAACAGGACCAGGACTTGGACTTGATCATCTTGATGGGTCCCTTCAAATATTGTATGATTCTATGATCTAGCCCCTTAGGCAGACTGCAGACCAAGGGTAGAAATGTTCCTGCCCAGGCAGGCAGTGTGCTACCTCTCCAGAAAAACAGTTGCCTCCCGCAGGTCATATTTCCCATCTGCCAGACCTGTGACAGTAGGGCATCCAGATTTAGGCAAAATGAGGGTCTAAATTATTCCTAGGTATTACCTAGTGCATGGCATATGCAGAATCACAAGGTGACTTGTTTGTAGTGGACAAACTCTGTGATTTCCCCTTCTCCTGCAAAAACATAACCAACCACACTCTCATGTTGGAGAATACAAGTCAGGATCTATATTTAACTCCTCTCCCATGTGTGCATACAAAAGCATTACCAATTTACTGTATAATTAGGTAGGTAATCTAACTTGTCTACACCAATGATTTTTGCTTCTATTTTTTTGTGAACAACTTTAGAACTCTTTCTTGATTTTGCTGTATGAGATACAACACAGAAGGAATTTGCCATGCTTTGCTTTTTCTGGAGGGATGCCTATGTGTCTTCTGGTTTATGAAGGCAACAGTTTTCTGGTGTGAGAGAGCTGAACAAGGTGTTGAACTTTGATGACAGGCTGCTACAATGAACCTATGACTTGTAGGGTATCACAACAGTTTAATTCTCAAAGTTGAGGGCATTTTCTTGTTAGCAAAACTTGCTTTTGTGTCTGACAAGTGGGATTTCTGGACTTGCTGCCAAGGACACTGAGTCATACTCTCAGAAGGACCTATGTATTACTGGAAGAATTGTTTTCTCCTAATCACTTAAGTGTCTAAATTCTGGTTTTGAAGTGATTTAGGCCAGAGTCGGGGAAGTATTTTAGAGTCCAAAGTTATAAAGTAGCTCAGTAGAGGGATTATCAAAACAGCTCCTAAATGCTTTCAAATCTGCACCATGGGACCATTTTGAAGAAATGGACTTGCCCTTGCCTTTAGTTCCCAATAGTTTTCAAAAATTCAAGAGTTCCAAAGTAAGGAAGGGGTTATTTGAATATGAAAAACATTTCAAAGCACTGAAACAAAAACCAGACTTCCTCTAGAAGTAACAGAATATGGTTGTGATTTAAAAAGAAGAGGGGGAATGATGTTTATTTTTTACATAAATAGGAATACTTTAATGCAAAATATAAATGAATCTCTTTTAAATAGATGATCCAGCCTGTATTACTCACTTCTTGGGGTGGTAGAAGAGCCAGCAAAACCATGCCCATGTATTTTTAGTCACCCTGGGATTAATTCCCAGGCAGGTCTTTGTTTACAGTGCTATATTTACAGGGAACAGCCATATGGAATGGGGATATTCCTCCTGACAGCTGCTCTGCTTCCCTCAAAGCAACAGAGGGAGGGACTTCTTCAAGATAACGCTTCCTGCATTTCTGTCTCCCTACATATTCCATCTCAGGTGCACAGGCAACACCTACCCCAGCGCAACCCCTCTGCTTCTCATAGCTCACAGGGCCCAGCTAGGGGCATGTGTTGCTGTGTCTCGCCAGGAATGCCCCAGATAAGACCTCACTCTTGCCCCATGGTCTAACTCTTGGCCCATCACTCACCTCTCAGTACTATGAGGTGTAAACAATGCACTGGTGTGTCCCTCCATTCATCTGAGGGAAGCCACTGGTTTCAAGGTGTGTTCACTGGCCTGCCCATCATTTAGAGCACTGTCATTTCCTAGGGCAGAAGACAAAAATAAATTGAGTGTATCAGTGAATAAACATGGCATCTTCTGAAATTACTGCTCTTCATTCTACATAGCTGAATTTTTTTTAAAAAAACTGCTATTTGCTCTTCCCCAAACTCCTGTTAAGATCTGCCCTCTGAACCCCTTTGATCTTATTTGCAAGGCTCGGTGTACAGGAAGCGCTTCTTTCATTCTTTCCTGACTGCAAATACAAGGTCAGAGCCCAATCTCATTTCCAGAGAGGCAAAACTGGTCAAACCAGGCTTTTGGAAGACCACCCCCCCCCCCCATGAGTATTTTAGTCCTACACTGAGTAGTCAAGCTCTTGAATATAAAGTCTGGCAACTTTAACTTCTCTTAAGGTGGTAGAGAAGAACTGACTACCACACCAGCAAATTTTACACGACTTCTGCTAAAATACTGTAATTTACAGCTGTGCAGTGACTGTCTGGGTGGCTCACCACAGGTATCATAATTGCCGGGGGACAGATGGGCATGACATGGGCCCTGTAGGTACTGTCTTCTACCACTGCATTTTTCTGTGCAGAATTCAGGCGCAATTAGTAAGCAAGGATGAGGGCAGCTTGGTAGCTCTGGATTCTTCTAATTAAATCAAGCAAGATGAGAAGCAAAGCTTCACTCTAAACTGTCCCTTTGTTGTGGCACCAGGAGAACAAGTCCACTAGAGTGCCTTGTTCCTGCAGAGACACCCATGGAACAGCACCATGAGAGAACTGTATGCAATTGCCTAAAAAGATACAGGTAATCCAGACTGGTGGCTGATTTTTTCTGCTACTGTCACCCTGCCATTACTTCATGCTGGAGATACAGTGCAGAGATGTTATCACCCACAATCACAGGATGTATTGTACATTTTAGAAAAAGCTTCCCCATAAAAGAATTTTTCTCTGCTTTGCCAAGATGAGCTTTTCCAGCCAAATGTTCAATCTCGTTCTAAAAAGCCTGACATCTGACCCTGTTGAAAATTTAACCTTTTTTTTTTTTTTAATTATGCTAAACTGCATAATAGAGAGGACATTGTCAAAAGTTGCCATAGAAATGGAGAAAGACTGCAAAAAATATAACAAAGATAACAGATGCCACTGGGGAATAGGAGGTCATAAACCCCTTTGCCCTATCCTGGTGAGCAGGATGCAGTGACCTAAGCCCTCACCGGACTCTGGCAACTTAAAGAAATACTGAACAAACATTTGAAAATCCCTGAAATGCAAGAAGTTGGTTTGACTCTTCAGAAAACAGATCAACACTGCAAATATTCCTAGATCCAGCTGCCTTCAGTAAGGCTTCCCAATGCAGAACCCCTCAGAGAACATTAACTGTGATTTACCTGCCTGAAATTCAGCTATTTCCCTTAGTATAAATGGGCTTCAAAGGGTTTTTTTTCCCATTCAGGTGAACAGACAAAATTTTTCTGAGCTGGCTACACATGGAAGTTGAAAAGACTCTTCTCTAGTCAGCCACAACTGACTTTATGTTGACCATAAAGTTTGTGAAGTGGTTCCTCCTCAGGCAATCACTACAGGATAAATACTTAACATAATAAATTATTTCTAAGCTGTTCTGCAGGTGACTTTGCAGATAATTGAAGTGATTCCTGCATGGATTTATGAAACTTCTTGGCACGGTGTCCTTCATATTCCTTCAAGTTGCCAAATCTTCAGGACAAACTTCTTGCTTCCTTTTTTGGCTGTGCTGGAACAACTGCAGGCCACCAGCTTGTAGGTATCTTTCTTAAAACTCTCATGAAATGTCTTAGTCCTCTAAAGATATGAAGAGAAAGGTGTTTTCTGGGAGTCATATGACCTGTTGGCAGACCACCAGTCTGTTGGATGATTTGGGCTGTGGAAAAAGGAGTGGGAAAAGCTGACTGCAAAAGAAGCAGCAGGGGGGTTCTGTATATATAAGCTCTGACTTCCATCACTGCACTTCCTTAACATCTGTGGAGGGTGCCGAGCACACCGCTGGACTTTGGAAGGGCATATTTTCAGTTTCAGGCTCAAAGAAAAGAGGCACTCTGTCAAAACAATGGCAGCAGACACTAGAAATTAAGTTGGAAAATGGGACCTGGTTTGGGCCTTTTGTGTACAGAAATGCCTGGGTCTGCACTTCAGCCAGCATGGAGGTGAGATGGAGGAGGACTAAGCACTGAACCACAGTGGATGCTGTGGGTCCTGAGACAGGGAATACCAACAGGAGACACAAAACAGTAATGCGATAGCTAGACTGGTCTATCTGCTACTGCAGGAAAAGGCCAGCCAGCTGTGATTTCAACAGAGCCATCCAGTACTGCCAAGTTGACATAAATTGACATAAATTTCCTCTCACCAGAGACCCAAAAAAAAAAAAAAAAAAAAGAAGAAGCACCATTAGCAGTTTCCACTTCCACTTCCACTGCTATTAAGAGCAAGTAAGCATATATCATGCTGGGTAAGATAAGCCATGGAAGGAGCAAGGGTACAGAAGTCGCCTGTATGTGCTTCTTGCCTCCAATCCTAGGTTTTTGCCCTTCTCCTGTTATTAAATTCTGTGCCCTAACCACATTTCAGACAAAGTATGAAGCTATTCCAAAATTAACTGGAAAATTAAAGCAAAGTAAAATGACACTGAGAAATCCTAAGTACTTTTGCTCCCAAATGTATCTCCCACAAGCAGATTTTACTGACTTAAAATAACCTATACATGAATTTTGTCTATGTGATTTAGTAAATGCCCCACAGATTGGTTTCCATTTGTTTGTTTTTCTCATAAAGAACTGAGCTGCCACTGCCTACAGTTGAAGAGGATTTCAGCTATTCCAGTGCAGAGCTAACTCAAAAGCTGGTTTTTGCTGATAGCAGAAGATCTGTAGCTCTGTGAGCTCACCTGCAATTCAGATGAATGTCACATGCTCTTAGATAAGCACAAAGTAAAGATTTTTTTTTTCTATCAAAGAATGCTCTGGGAGAAAAAAAAAGGTCATCTGGTAATACTACAGTATTTTTTTTTTTTTGAAAAAGAAGCTTTCAGTTTGCTTTTACTCCTCATGTCAGTGAAGGTATAAGGAAGGAACAAGGTACAGGATGGTAACAATCTAGACATCTCATGTTGGTGTGTTGCGTTGGGAGGTTTTTTGGTTGTTTTTGCTAGTTTTCTTTTTGAGTTTTTGTTGTTTTGTTCTGTCCTTTTTTCTTTAAACAAATACTTCTGTCATTCAATTCCAAAAGACTGATCCCTTCCAAATATTCATTTTCATCTTTAAAACATGTTAAAACCTCAGTCAAATACCAAAGACATAATAATAGTAAAAAAGAGAAAGTTTGCTCTGAAATATTTCAGTTGATTAAGACTCTATATTTTGTGTTTATTTTGTATCAACCTAAACCAGAGTTTTTCTTTTTAATCTTGAGTAGCATGGTATGGGTCTCTACCCTTCTGGTGTGTGGCTACCCCTCTTCCAAGCAAAATTAGTTAACCCACAGGATCACAACTTAATTAACAGGCTCTGTCAAGGTATGAGGGAATTCATTACCCCACTTTCAATTAGTTGTACATTTTTCCATCTCTACTGTTTACTTTAAGAACAAGACAGGACCTGCAGATACATCTGTCTAAGCTGAACTCATCACAGTAAATGATGTCCAGAGCTACATGCAAAAGAAGGCTTAGGAACAAAGCACCCTATTTGAGTCACTGAGAGGTCCTAGTGACAGGCCACTATCACAGCAGTTCCTTTGAGCTGAATCTAACATCTCTCTTATCTAAACCACTGAGATTCTCAGGTACTAATAAATGATGGACAATTAAGAATAAAAACCCAGAATCATAACATTCAGTTGTACTTTCATAATCATATAGCAAGACTGAGCTTTTAAAGGCCAAAATCTGTCTGCAGAGAACAGCAAACAAAGCTGTCTGAGTTTTTAGAGAAGCCTAATGAAAAATGAGGAAGATCTCATCCTCAGGAGAGGGAGCAAATGGGTGCTCAGCAAGAAGAGAATGAGGCAAACTCAGCTGAACAGAAAGCATTTTGCTGTCTGCATTTTGCACTGAAATGTTAGTACATTTGAAAGGTTGTTTTTACCAGCTTTCCTCAAATCAGTTTAATTTTTATTTCATTATTACACAAGCACAAGTGCACATGACTGTTTCCATGTGTTCCATTCAAGATACACTTAACAAAGTTTTTTAAAAACATCTGTGGAAAACAGTGCTGAAAAGCAAGAATATGTGCTCTAGAAATAAAATGCTGAGAAATTTCAATCTACAGTGGGGAAATCAATTTGAATTTGGGATTTAATTAATTTAAGTAATTTGAGATTTAATTTAGGAGAAGAAGGGAAAACTGAAGTATTATCACCATAATCTGTGCAAGGTTTCTGCTGTCCAGACCACATCCACACCAAATTATTTCCTCCCAAAATTAAAATTCACAAAACTGCACATTCCTTCCCCAAAACTACACATTCCTTCCCCAAAACCACAGCTCTAGACAAGGAGTAAGAAATATTCAAATTCAGATGGCAGAAGTAACTTAGGTGTGGTTGATTCCCAAGCCTACGTCTGCTTTCAGTGTAGATCAGTATCATCCAGGTGAGCAGAAACACAAGGTGGAGAACTCTCAACTTGTTGTTCAGGAAGATATTTTCTACTTGTCTTTGGATAAGTAGCCCACAATCCTCTCCCTAAAGGGATTGAGCAGGGAGCCTCGTGCTCTCAAATCTCTCAAGCACTTTGGAAAAAAACACCTACAGAAACATTAAGCCTTTGCTTTTGAAAATTCTTAATAGATCTGAATGCTCACTTCCCATTAATTTTAATTCTTTTCAAAGTCCCTGGAAAGTTAGAAAACTTGGTTCCCAGGAGATCCTGAGTGGGGACCTTTGCACCCACAGTCTCCTCTGAAAGCAATTTGTCAGCTGCCACAGACCTGCAGGATGTGCCCATGCTGCCATGACCTGCTTGGCTTTTGAGATGCCTCTGATGCTGTGAGAATAACAGAAGTTACCTAACACTGAATATTTCAGACTATCTCCTCACTTAAGTAATGACTAATAGGAGAGAAGCATTTTAGGATTTTCCCTCCAGCTCTGGGTGCTGAACTCCCGAGAAAGTGACACTAGAATACCTGAAATGGTTCTCCCCAACACGGTGTTGCAACAGCCCCTCAGGTGTATAGGCATTCCCACCTTCACACTGATGGAACAGCTGAGCCCTGCAGTGTCCCCCAGCACAGCAGAGTCTGGCGTAGCCCCCAGGACACTGATTCAAGCCCTGGGAGTGCACAGCTTCCCTGTCATGGACCAGCAGCTCCCAGTGTGGGAGCACTGAGCCCTAAAAGCCTTGCTGCAGAGACATGCTAACATCCAACCCTACTTTCACATCCAGCTGGAGGATGGGAGTTATTAAGGGAGACGGCAGTCATACTCTACTGAGAGAAAAAGTCTGTCCCATTTAGCCAAAAAAAAAGAGTGAAGCAAACCAAAAATGTCTACAATACCTTGATAATACGTTCAATAGCATATTCAGGATTAGGGAGAATCTCTATCCATGGTGCTGAGTTGCGTGAAGAGAGAAACATGCGGCAGGGAGACTTACAGAAAACATTATGGAAAATACAGAACTTAATAAAAACAAGATCAAGAATTTTGGTATCTGATAGCCCAGTAGCAGTCAAATTGACAAAAAATAATTTTTGATGCTTTTAATGAATGAAGTCAATAAACAAATATACAGTGAACCTAGCAGCCAAGAGGCAAGGCTCAGCCATCTAAACAATCGCCAAACTGTGAAATAAGTTACCCTTTAACCTTTGTCTCTATTTTATGTGCTTTATATCTATAATTTGCAGCAGAGTTACAGTAGATTAATCTGTCCTAGTTGTTGCTTGAAATGTAGCATTATCACTAGATAAAGTACATTTGAAAGGAGTCAATTAAGATTTTTAGAAATCAGGCCCCAAAATTAAAGCTAGATAAACATCTTCTGTTACAGACCCCTCCAATTTGAGGAATTTTGTTGCCTAGGCAACCAGCTCACAGTGTATCTGTTCAGACCATGCTGGCTGTTTTAAATAGAAATACCATCAATTTAATGCACAGCTGATTTTTAGCAAAAGGTATACATGTGTAATGCACACCACCAGACTGTGTATTTGTTTTGCATTAAGAAGCTGATATTCTCATGTTGTGCTTGCAGAGGGGAATGTGAAGTGTAAATCTAAGGATGAGTGAATAAAAATGTGATGGCGCTGGAATAGCAGTAAAGCCTCATTAGCTGAGTGGGACTGTCAGCTGCACGAAGAGCCCGGCATGTACAAAATTGTCCTGCTGATCTCATCACAGAGATGTAAGGAATAACTGAGCAGTGCTGGAGGGAGTGTGTACAGCAATCTCGTACTGCTTCATTATACCCAATTAGAAACTCGTCAAGCAAGTGAATCAAATGACTTTACGTTGCCACTTGAAGGGCTACTGGCTAAAGACAGTATCATGCAGGTAAGTCAAAAGATTTCCTTGTAAAAACACTCCTGTGATTCCACATGTAATGTTTTCTTTGGGAGTCAGAAGTGCTAGCAAATGGTGTGGTGTTACACACTGTTGGTTCCCTTGGCAAAGGCATCACTGGAAAACATCATGGCAGCAGCAAAGCACAGAAGTAGGAGGTGTTCAGAGTAAGGCTCAGTACCTTCTGTATAGCTGGGTATGGCAGATGGTGATTTCTGTGAAGATAAAAAAAAATTCCTGGACAAAGCTCCCCAAAAGATGTAGAGTGTTGCACTACCAGGCAAAACAAAACAAATAAAAAAACCCCAAACAAAGCAAACAAGCAATCCCCCTGTCCCCCCCAAAAACATGTTCACTGCTTGGTTGCAGTCTTGTCATTTTTAGGTATCAGCAAGTGTGCCTCCTGAAAAGATTGGAAGAGAGGGACTACAAGACCTCAGAGAAAAAGTTGGATTACTCTAAGTCATCACAGTCACTTGTGGGACTTTTACTGATGGACACTGCAACAGTCAAGCTGATGAGGAAGAATCAACTTTTGTGTGAGTTTCTATTTATCAAAGTAGACCCGTGATCTTTGCAAATGTATCACTTAGTGATGTTGAGTTATTTGCTTCTTTGAAGGCATGTATCTCATTAGCCCTTTGAATCACTACGAAATCCCATGTGCTGCTTTTGCAATGAGAGACTTTCCATATGAAGACAGAAAGAAGTGGCTGGCACTGAGAGAGGAGAAAATTCTTTACCTAATTCTGTTTGGTATGGTTTTTAAATGGCAAACTCTGCTTTCATATAGCCAAAGTTAGCTGTGGGAAGCCTCGTGCATCTTAGGAGATGGCAAGAGACTCAAGGCTGTTCTAGGCAAAATTAAGAAAAAAATTCAGGGGTGGTATCCCTGTGTGAGCATCAGTTAAATTCTGTGTAATGCCTCACAAAAGTGATGACATTCCAGAAGCATTTAAATTATTTTCCAGTTATTTGTATATACTGTTATATGTTTGATGCCTGGGACTTGGATAATGCACAGTAGTTGCAAAAGTGTAAGTGGGCAGGCTTAGCTGCAAGCATCATTCCAGCAATTAAGTCATTTCCCCAAATCTATAAATTCTACTTCAGAGTTGTTTGGGTGAGAGTGCTCCATTGATTCTACCTTCTACAGAAAGCTGGCAAAGCAAATCAATAGGACTGTACATCTGGAGGTACAAAAAAAAAAAAAAAAAAAAAAAAAAAAAAAATCACCTGCCATAAAAACTACTGTGCTAAAATGAAAGTTTGTTTAGGAACAAGATTATGCTAAGGCACTGAGTTAATTGAACTGATTTATTACCAATTGAAAAAGGTTATAAATTATGTTGACTTCAGATTTTTTGTCTCCAGACATCATTATCTAGCCATCTTTGTTTTCCTCCTTGTAATTTTTTATTTGTTTATAAGCCTTATTTGCTAATAAACCCCATGCATTTATAATAATTCTCCTGTCTTGCACAGAAGGTAAGGAACACAGACACAGGGACTATTGAGAAATTTAGTAGAAGTAAGTGGCTAATTAGGTTATGACTCACACATTGGTTAGGTAACTTATGATCCTCAGAGTGCATATATGCAAGGGTTTGTTTCAAATAAAGAAGATTTAAATTTCATTCCTTCTTTGATCTGAACTGAATTATTCCACAGATTATTTATCTGTTGATTGAATTTTATAGGGAGATGGAGGTTCTGACCTCTGTTTATTTATTCTATTTTGCTATTTAACTTCAGTTTGCTAGAAAAAACAAGGACAAGGCTGTGACAGTTCACAGAGATGAAATTTGTCTATTGAACTTAGCTTGGCATCTGTTAGACACACAAAGAAACAAAAGAAATGGCATAAATATTCATCAGCAAAGAAGTCAACCATGATGCAGGATTTGAAGCATTATATGTTATTTTTATAATGATAATAGTGATTCATCAGCCCTAATGATACCTCAGTACATTGCCTGACTGATCTTTTACTTGTGTGCGTATAATTTATTTTTCCATTTCATGTCCTGCCTATCATTTGTTCCCAAAATATGGAAGCAGATTTACATAATAGAATTCTGCTCAGTAGTACTGGACAGGTTGGAGGTTTTTCTTTCAGGTATTTCATTTGAATAAAGTCTATAATGTGACAAGTGGAAGATGGTACTGCCTTACAAACAGCTAATTGGGGGAAGAACTGTGGTGTAGGCATTAAGTAGCATGGACTGATGTTTGAAATCTATCATCACCTCTCGAGAAAAAATACTTTTTCAGCCTAGTTTCAAAAAACAGCTCTATTAGTCAATTCTGTTTACCCTTACAAATGAATCTTTTAATGACTTGTTTTTCTGGAAAGCATATCTGCCAAAGACAGAGAAAAACTATCCTGTTTTACAAAAAAGCGGAGTTCAACTTAATGTCTTATCACCACAGCTCTTGCAGCTGGGATTTTTAACACATTGAAGAAAGCTGTATTTTTAAAAGTGCAATAGGTGCTCTGTCTAAATGACTTTCAGTAGGTACCTAAATCACTCAGGGTATTTTCATGTATGCCTGAAAGCCCCTGAAAGCTGATGGGGAAAGATATCTCATTCTTCTAGACACGAGGAAAATTCGGACCTGAGCTCATAAATGTACAAATATTCTACAATGCACGACAAAATGCCTACAAATCATCTGGGTTCCATTTAAAATTTGAAATTAGGGCTGTCTTGATTTGTTGGAAGAAGGCAAAGGGAGAAAAACAGAAATGCATTGTTGTAGTCAAAGGACTGCAAGAAGACTGGGACAGATTTTATTCTCAAGAAATGTGCCCTTCCTTTTCAGTAAAAAGAGGAAAACAAAAGTGGAACCAACAACTATGCAAGAAAAGTCTCTTCAAGGCAATCTGCAAGAGGTGGTGGAAGATGACAACTGGAGCACCAAAAGGTCTGCAAAGAGGTGAGATTCTGCTACAGTCTGTAGCCAGGCTTGTTTAATCTCTGTCAATCCCAGTCCTGAGAGCAGATAATGGATTGAAGTGTACTCACTGGGAGGACAGGTAAGCACAGGAATTTGAGACCTCAGGGGCTTTCAAGTCCCAAGTGGACAAAGCCCTAAGCCAACATGGCTGGATACAGTGCTGGCCTTGTCCTGAGTGGGAGCTTGATGTCCCCCACCAGACCCACACTTCCTAAAGGATCACAGCAGACAAGTCAGCAACAGGGAAACCCAGTACATTTCTGTGGATGCTGACAGTCTGTTCAGAGGGAAAGTCAAATAAACTTTCCCAGGCATTCTTCTGGGAAAGTTGTGAGAAAGTTTAGAGAAAGAAGCTAAACAACCCAGCACCTGCTGTTTTTCCTACTTGTTTACTTGCAAAGATGTTTACGAAGAGGTGTCATTTCTAATTAGCCAATAATGGTGAGAGGTGTTGGTTTGAATGACCAATCATGTCCAGCTTTCTCTGTACATTCTATAAAAGATGTGAGTTCTAATAAACTTGAAGCTCTTGCCTTTTGAGAAGACCTGAGTCGTGCATTGTTATTCACCCATCCCTAATACAATAGCAACACATTTCTACCACTAGGATTCAAATCCCTGGTATTTACAATATAGGTTGAGTGATTTTGGTATCACTGCAAAATGCCACTTTTTCTTGCTGAAAGTAAATGAGATTTTGATGAGCAGTGTTGGCAAGGTCTGCTCATTTCAGAACCTTGGGAGAGGTTTCTCTCTAACAGTCTTGTCCTGCCCAAACTTACTCCCTCAAAATCAATTCTTTACAGTCTTGTGGTTTTCCTCAAAGTACATTCAGCATCACCGGGGGTCACAGGGTCCCTTCCAAGCACCATGCTTGTGGCTATGGCTCCTTGCACTTGTTCTTTGCTGAACTCTGGAATGGACTACATAGCTTGGAACTGAACAGAGTATCTTACATAACTAATACACTTCTCTTTCCCCCTGCTCATTTCAGACAACACTTCTGCTTATTGCTTGCATGGTTAGGAACCATGAAACCAAACAAAGTAGGTCTGGGATGGACCTCTTGGGATTATCTCATCCATTAACCCTTCTCTAAGGCTTACAGAGTTAATAATGGAACAATAAGCTTGCAAACTCCAGCTGCTAGGCTTTGAAAGTTTAGCTTCTCCTAAAGAAGTGCACTGCTCTTGTCAACATGGGAGAATCTGCATGTGCTTGCTGATCTGTGCAGAGATTAATTTTAAAGCGTACATTGTGCTCAGACAGCCCAATGCTACCATTATATGCATCAGTAAGTTTCATATTATGCAACTACTAGCACTTAGGTTCAAAGAAAGCACTTTTTTTTTGCTCATGACAAAAGGTAGTTGCTGTGGTATCATTCTAAAAACTAAAATTATGAAAGATAGGTCCTTGTACAGCATTGTCTTCTTTCTAGTCTGTTAAAAATCATTTACTATCTTGAGGAATGCATTGGTAATTTTCTGCACCTCTCTTTCATGTAGTACAGCTGATTTTTAAGGCATATCTTCATTGGATTTGACTGCTCACTGAGTGTTAGCCATTATCAAATATTCCCTTCACTGCACAATTTCTCTATAGGTCACTCCCTGGAAGACATAGTCATACACAAAAAACCCCTTGTCTTTCTTCTCTTCCTTGTTTCATTTAGCACTAATTCATTGTCATTCCTGCCTCTGTAAAGCGTAGTTTAGAGGCATTATGTGACAAGGAGCCCAAATACCTGAGCATGGTCTTTTCCCTCCCAAGAAGGTTAATGTGTGTTAAGTCTCATCACAGGAGGATCAGAGTAGTCAAAAAACTGGACTAAACCACAATGTGGACAGCAAAGTCCTGCGGTATATCAGCAGCTAAAGCAGCCTGACAGGCAACCTACAGTACCTGCAGCAGCTAATTCAGGTGCCTCTATGCAGGGCCACACATCAGTGCTGAGACAGATTAGAAGCATAGCCTCAGGATTTTAGCCACGACAGCCTGCTGGGACTGGAGCAGATGTGAGCAGTATGGGTCTAAAGGAATGGTTGCCTGTTCCTTGTAGCCTGCTGTATCCCAAAATTTACAGAACCACTTGACATGGAGGTAGGCAAAGGCAACAGCCATCACTTCAGTGACTGAGGAGGGACTGGGCATGGCAGCATCTCAACTGAATTCATAGTTCAGCTGCAATGTACTTTGGAACCTTTCCAGCCATATCTGATTCTGTGGTGGTGGCTGATTGTTGCTCTGCACCTGTCATTTTATGCACATAACACTGATTACTTCTTCCACACTTTTTTGAGTTTGCAAAATTCTTGTGCAGTCCCCTCACTTGTGTCAGATTCTGGTGAAAAGAGTGGCTTCTCTTTTTTGCCTGTTAAGAATAATGATGGTTTGCTGACTCATAACATGCCCAAAACTTTTTACTGCAGATGAAACCTTGTTTTGAAAGCATTCATCCAAATAAAAATCCCAGCACACCTAACACACTCTACCCTTCCACAAGTTTTAATTCCCAGTCTCAGGCTGTCAATCATTAGAAAAATTCTTGATGGACTGTTCTACAAAAATTGAGGGATAGTACAAAGTATGGAGAAATGCACAGGGTACAAGAAGAAAACTTCTGATAATACAGCATACATTTCCATACAATGTTAACTTTCACCACAAATGAAGGATATTCCTAATTTACCAGTGAATGCCACCCTCTAATCTTTTTCTTCTTCTCATTAGATTAGAATGCAAATCTACCTTTTATGGGATAATCCTCAACCCTGGCCTAATGTGCAAGCAAGTCTAAGATCTAAATTTCTTAAAAGAGCTGTATTATACCAAGATGTGGCCAGGATCAGCAAAGGTTCTTTACAAAAACTTTCCTCACACTAGAAATCATGATTTCCAGCCAGCAAAATCTTTCACACAAGTGCGACTTGAAAAGAGTATATAGCAGTGACACAACAGGTCCACAGAAATAGCCCAAGTAGCAAAATCCTTATAATTTCCATGGAAATCATTGCAATTTATCAGAAAAGTCATGTATTTTACGGAAACCGATCTGCTCATTTGTGTGAGATGATAAAGTATGATTTTAGCAGGTTAGTCATTCTACATGACAAGGGTAGTTGAGAGCACTTCATTGCCAGAGCTGTTTACTCCTGTGCCTATATTGTATTTTAAGCCACATGACTTCTTCCACAGATGTGCATTTTATGACTTTAAATGATATTTTGTTTTAAATCCCCTCCAAAACCCATAAAATTTTAAATGATAAACAAAAAAGCTACAGAGTCCACTGCTATATTTTCAGTAAGTTTCTTTCATGAATGCTTAAGGTTAACTTTAAAGTCTGTAAACCAGGCTTAGACTCAAGGTCCAAGCATGTGATGGAGAAGGATTAAGGAAAAATAACTTTTAGCAGTCCTCACTGTGAGCACACTACCTGCCTTGAAAGCAATAAAGAAGAGATGGAAAGCCTCACAGGCTACAAAGCAAAGATCAACAGTTGATGAAAAAGTTAATACACATTCCTTCCACAGATTCTGTATAGAAGATGTAAATCGGGAGCTACTCTATGAACCTGCAAGGAAAACTTATCTGCTTTATCTGGAAGCCAAGATTTATTTTGATGCCAGTAGTGAAAGTGTTTATAATAGCTTCTAGCTGACTGCAATGTAAGAAAACAGCATTTCCTTTGGTTTTTACTGCAGCTGAACTAATTACATGTTGTGTCCACAGACCATTTTTCTGAGATGAACAGGGTGTGTGCAGCATTGTCTCCCTTCCTTTCTTACCCTGCTCCCTGCATTACAAGGTGATGTAAATTCAGTCACACCCTTGATTACTATGGATGGAATACTGCAGACAAGGAGGTGTGAGACAACAAAAGATGAAGCTGTGAGTGATACAGTAATAAATGAAAGAGCATTGCAGAGGCACAATTGGGTCAGAGATTAAAACAGAAACAGAAACCACCTTCCCTTGCAATCTGCCATGGCAAGAATGCTTAAATAGTTGGTTGTGAACAATGTTGTGATTCGAAAGTGCATGACCTATTGAAAAAGGAGACTGAACACAAGCAGTGTGAATAGTGAAGAAGTATTGAGCAAGCTACCAGAGTTCCTCTTGTCACATGTCTGGTCAGTGAATTTGTGAACAAGAGGCTGCTCAGCCCTACTTTTTAGTATATTATTTTGTTATGCTGTGTTATTTAACCTAGGAAAACTCGATGCCATGTTAGTAGTGTGCCTTTCAGGACCACAAGAGCATTGATCCAGTTAGATCAGAAAGGTGTATTTTTTCCGAAGTAGCAAAATCTAATTTGTCACAAAATTCAATAAGAATGTGAATCCAGTTTCTGTGAAACATCTTGAGAATTTTTTCTTAGTAAAATACAATATGATTGTATTTTAGGCTGCAATACAGCCTAATACTCAGCAGCGACAAGTCCTGTGCTCCACAAGGTTTTTGATTTCTGGAATGTCTATGGGCCTGACCTAAAGGAATGACAACAAGAATCTTTCCATTGATTTGACTGAAATCTTTCTCCATCTCTGGGATCATCTCCCAGACAACCATCTGGAATAAAAACAGCATTTGGACACTATCAAATACAAAAACCTCCAGTTTGATGAGAATTTCCATCAGGATCTCATGGTGACCTCTGAGACTCATATGTAGTGGTCAGCACTTAAAAGGCTTATAAAAAATGTAGCTAGAACAGATAAGGATTTAGAAACTTTGATAAGAAAAAGGAGTAGGGAATTACCTATGCATTAGCTGGAATATGTAGAAACATTTGCTATGTATAATATTCCAGAATCATCTACATGGATGAGCTCCTGCAAAATAGTTCAACTGTTGTGTCTAAACCACTTAGGTGGCTTTGAAATAAGTGTCACCTATCATTCATAAATAACAGTTGGAAGCCCCATAGAGCCACAGTAAAGAGATAGCCAGAGTGTGTTCTGGGATTAAACATAATGTGTTGATTCAAGGTACTCATTTCACAGCAATTAACCCAGAAGGTTATCAGCAGTGATTTGCTCTGGATACTGTATCATGCAGAATTGCATGCTGCTCCACAGAACGGTACCAAAGCATCCCTTACACTCAGTCAAACAAGCTTAGCACCCGCCAAAAAAGTCTCAAGGTTATTTTCCACAGCAGGGCAGAAACTGAGCCCATCATTTTATATTCTTGAGGAATTAGGTTTAAAAGAATATTATCAGCACTGGACAAGAAAATGGAACTAGCAGGCAGAAAGGTGGTTGTAACTGGACTGAATAAGAAATTATTACATGGGCTGGAAGACAGAATAGGACTCTCCAACCCAAAACAAAGAGAAGAAAGAACTGTACTTGGATAAATAACTCAACCTTGCTGTTCACTCTTCAATAGTAATTCTGCATGACCATCTGGAAATTCCCCTGTGGTAATTCCTTTTTAACAATTCTATAATCACACCCTTATTTGTCATTTCTTAGAAGGATTAAAAGAAATATTTTGCCTCTGCCACCCCCATCTGTGCCTGTGCACATGCAGACCACAAACAGACAAGGCTCTTGCAAAGTCTGGGGAAAGCCACACCAGCCTGTCGAAGCCATTGCTGTCCAAAGGAAACTGTGAGAGTCTACTTGCTGCACCTACAATCTCTGACCAGATTCCTTCCATATTTCAGTATCAGAGAATCCCAAGGCTTGGAGATAGTTCAGAGATTATCCAGCCCTCAGGCAGAACAAGTCCTTTCTTTTATCCTGAAAAATCTTACCTCAAAACCAAGTTTGAGATAGTTTGGTGGAAATCTCCAGTCAGGTAGAATTCTCCAAGAGCTATTCTACTTACTAGGAGAATATTTTCCTAATGCTTAGATTGATATTTTGGGTATTTTCTCTTCTATTAGAGTCATGTTATTTCTTTTTGTATCCACCTTGAACATGGAGAGCAGATTTATTGCCTTCCTTACTGCAGCAGCCTTTTATCTATTTGGAAAGATGTCCTCCATCATGTTCTCCCCTTTAGACTAAATAATTCAGTCTTTTCTCTCCTCCACACTAAATGAACCCTTTCCTTTCAGAAAAAAAATCCACCAAAATGTAAGATGTTTTTCTTTGAAGTGTCTCAATCGAATACAAAAAATATTTGATGCAAGGAACAATTTTTTACTGGAAGTTTAGATATTCCAGCTAACAAAATTTTTCAGTTCAGTGCCTCGGACAAAATTTCAGGTATTTTTTACTACACCAAAAGAACTAAAAGGACATGCCCACAAAACATTCTGGTATCAACAGATCCATAACATTTTTCACAGATATTTGCTATGAATGCTTCTCTCTGTCTCTATCGCTTTGACCCAAACTGAGCAAAGTCTCTTAAGAACACGCATAACTTCAAAAGTATGAACAGCCCCACCACAAACAAAATCTGACTTAGAAATAAAGTGTTTTCTTAAAAATCTTTCTCTAGTTAGGCAATGACTGAAGTAATAAATTCTCCCTGCTGTAGAACCTCCACATCTTAGAATTGTGCCCATCATTTGAGAGATCATCTCCTTAAAAATATGCATTTAAGCATTTTTAAGTCGTCCTGTCCAGCACAGCTGCAAGAGGGAATGGAAGAGATGTGGCTTATTTTGAACTGATTTCTTTCTGTAATTGAAAGATGTGAAGTGTACGTCCAAAGTGCAGCGGCTTGCACACAGGAGGATTATATCATACTGCATTATACCAAATCTGTATGTTACCCATTGACTTCAGGGGTAATCAGGAAGAGAGCACCAACATTTTCAAGCAGGGTGGAGGGGGTGTTAGACCACACTCCCTGCCAATTACTTATGGAGACTGCAGTTACAGAGTGTGAAACAGCTGGATTATAATAGACTTTCTTCCTCTGCTGCCAGGCCCCAATGCATGCACTCCTCTGCTTCATAAGAAGCACCACCAGCAATTACCTATGTCCGATTTCTGTTAAAAAATGTCACAAATATATCTCCTGTCCCAATATTTCCCTAATTTATCTGATACTAACTTTGCCGCTTTCATAGTTCATTCCTAACCACTCTAATTAAACTTATTGATTGCTTCAGAGGAAGGATGTGTAGGGAATGGGAATGCTTTTTACCTTACTTCTACCTCCCAACTCTGTGAACAGCTGCTCCTCGGAAATAAGCTTACCCTTTTAATTAGTTGCATAAAACTTAGGTTGGGTATGGCCTAGAGATATTAGTTAACAGCAGGTGCTTTGAGAACCCATATTCCTGGGATCCCACAGTCAAGGGGGATATGCTGGCAGCCTGTACAGATGAAACTGCTAGCAGCTCAACAGAGATGTCTGGGCCGCCACAGACTTCTCAGAAGTTAAAAACCCATCCAGGGATTTGGAACTTCTCTGGGGATTGGCTCAGACCAAGCCATACTTTGTCATAGGCAGAGAGGAGGGCCAAATGCATATACAAAATATATTTTGCTAGTCTATTCTCCCATTCCTTCTACCTTCTCAGGATGTTCCACATCCATCAACCTAAATACCATCTCTTTGCATGCTCCCTTCAAAGTCCCATCTTGGCTGGGGATGTTTCCAGACCCTCTCTGGCACCTGCATTGTGGCTGCACCTCAGCTTTGTTCCCCATCCCAGCTGCCAGCACCCTCCCAAAACGTGGGCCAGAACATCTGGGCTGTCCTGGCATGGCAGAGCTGGGCCACTGAGTGGGACACGATGCAGGGGCCAGCACAGCCCCCAATTTCTAATTAGTCATTACTAAAATACACAGTGACAAGATGTATTAGTACATCTATGAAAGGGGAAAAAAGATGAGATGTAGGGAGAAGAAAAACCTTTCACTTGGAAAAGTAAAGTCCAAAGCAGAAATAAAATATTTCAATGATCATATATCCCAGTTTAAAACTAATGTATCCTCCTTCAAAGACTTGCAGTTAAACACTAAGCTATATTCTTTCATATTCTTTGACATAATAAAATACATATATTTATGTATGGCTGTAAAACTGTATTATTTTAAAAGTTATTTCATTGAAGTAGTTGACCTTTTTATATTTCATGGATACATTTCTTATACGGTAATAGAAAAACTGACTGTAAACCACTTTATGTTAAAGTATATGTTCATTTAAATATTATAACATAGATGATTAGAGACCACTGTGTGATATCTGAGGTTTTAGAGATAAAGAAATGGGCCATTAAAAAAAAACCAATAATATGAACCTTCTACTTAGAATTCCCCTGTAATTTGTTTGGACTTAAATTTGATTTTATTGTTTTTAGCTTTATACTCCTGGGTTTGAAAATGTTCAGCAATTATCTGATTTGTAGCTACAATTGTAGTATGTTTACCTGTAAAATGTCTTTCAAATTAAGATCATTATTTGTACTTTTAGATTTTCCCTTAACTTTGCAACTGAACATTTGCAGCTCAACAAGAAGCAGTATTTTTTACATTCCAAATGGTTCTAATGCCAGAGCATTTTGCTGATTTAATGGCTGGTTTTGCAGGATGGAAAAAAAATACTAATAATTCTCAGCAAGCAGAAAATCAACAGCTATCGTTTTCCAAATGTGATTTCTATAGCTCTGTCAAGTGTCCCATATTGTAGAAAGGAAAGGCAATTCAATCCTGTGTTTGATTTTGCCTCCAGAGGCAAGAGCTTGATGTACCTTTCTCTGGAACCAAAAAGGCCAAGTAATGTGAAATCCTATGGGGGGCTGAGAGGCTTAAACACAACACTTAAGTGTTAGGAGCACCTGGATCACTTGGGCCAAAGTATTCAATAACATATTTAGTGCTTAAGAGCTACTGCCACCTATTTAGTGCTTTAGATGCCGTCCTTCAATGTCCAGGGATGGGGCACCCACTGCTTCTCTGAGACACCAGTTCCAGTGCCTCACCACCCCCACAGGAACAAATTTCTTCCTAATATCCAATCTAAACCTACTCTCTGCCAGCTTAAAGCCATTTCTCCTTGTCTTACCACCACATGCCACGCTAGAAAGACCCTCTCCAGGTTTCTTGCAGGCCCCTTTTAGGTACTGAAAGGACACAATCTGACCCAGCTCTTTCCAAGTTTTATCTTCCCTTGCCCATAAACACAGGAAAAACAGGCTTATGCCTACAGTTTCAGGACAGCCGGTGCAGAGGAAAATCTCTGGGAAGGTAAATGGGTATGTTTTCCTAGCTTGGTTAGCTGGGCGGGTTCCCACTGCACAACAGTGTGAGCTCTTGAGCTGAGTTAGATGTGTGTGAGCATACACATCTCCATGCACAGAGGACATTTTGCAATCCACGGTAAAAAGCAACAGTTAGGTGAGATAATTTAAACACAAATTCTCAGTTATCTTGATTTCTCACTCGAGCTTGCTTCTGGGTGCTCAGGGCGTGATTGACATTCTCTGCACACAGCAGCTGACATGGGTACTCTGAAAGCAGTGCTAAGAGACAAAGATGTTGGAACCCTGGAGGCTAAAATTTTTGGGCTTTCTACGTTTAAAGGTGTTGACCCTCAAGCAAACACCACATTTGACTTGAGACCTTGGGACAGGCTCCTGAGATTGAGAAATAGTACAAGAGTTGTGAGTGTGTAGTCTGAATAGTATTGTGTAATTTCACAGGGTAAAAAGCTTAGATTTAAGATTCTGTAGATCTAGTATATAATAATACACAGGAGTTAAGACAGAAGATTTTAGGTGTTATCCAAGTCCTTCTTCACCTTTTTCTTCCTTCTTTGTGATTTTAAGTAGTTTTCTGTAATTAATTAAAAAAGTCCACATTGCAAGCCTTAAGTAGACGTTAAGTCAAAAGCATAAATAAGTATCACCTTGTTATTATGTAATTATCACTTAAATAACCTTAGAAAGAGTTAGAAGCACTCAATTTTATCTTGTTTTCTAACTTGCTAAAGCTCACAGCTCGTGAGTCTGTAAATACTGTAAATAAATAAAAAATAATAAACATCCAAGTCCAAACTCAAAAATATGTTTCTTGTGTAATTTATTCCAACCTTAGCAAAGGAAAAAAAAAAAAAAAAGCTCAAGCCTGAAACAGAGTTTCATTGTGGTTGGAGCCCTCACACCAGAGCCAGCAGGCATGACACAGGCGCTTTTCAAGAAGTACCTGTTCACTGAACACCTCCTGTGACTGTAATTCCCAGGGGAAGATGCAAAGTTACAGTGAATTCAGTACCACAACAGTTTTGGTTTAGAGAAAGATAGTTGGAAATCCTTTCAGCCTTTTCCTGAACAAAACAAATTTGGAAAGGGTGCTGCTACTGAAGAACAGTGGAAATTTTTGGCCAAATCTCAGGCTTCCTGCATCCCTTGCTGATCTTCCTGCTCCCAGTGCTGTCAGCTCAGACCTGCAGGCTCAGTTCACCTGACCACCTAAAATGAGGGATTGACTGCATTGTGGCTGTGTCACAGCTGCCTTAGCAATCTGGAAAGCAGTCAAGGCTGATGAACATGACCCACATTCCTTTCTCAGTTCCCTTGGGTGGCTATGAGGCTGTTTCATTATTTTCCAGACAGCTGTATCAGGTATTGGGCAGCCCTGATGTTTATTTTCCTAAATAAACCTAATCTGCAGTTCTTGGAAGTTTTTAAAAGGTCAAAGACAAGGCAGTGAATTCCCTGGAGACTGAGAGCAGCGTCCTCACACAATATTTAACTGCAATGGCTCTTCAGAGGAAACAAGAGTGATAGCCTGAAGAAAACACATGGGAGGACCACACTGTGTGTTTTGCTGTTTGTGCTTCACAGGACAGCTGGAGAGGCAGGAAAGCTTCAATACACCAAATAAAGATGTGCTGGAAAGGAATGAGGAGCAGGCAAAGAGAAGACGTACCAAGCACTGCAATCGAAGGCAAGAAAGCTGACATGTTGGAAGAACTCCTTTGGTTTAATACCTTGGGAAATACAAGCTGGTGTCAGTTCAGGCAAAAGGAAGAAGAAAGTTTGTTCAGGGAAGGTACTGTACATTTGTTTACATCTACAGAGAATGCATGAACAGATTTCACACTAACTTGCCCAGAAGGCCTCCTCTAACACCCCTCTAGACACCCCACCAGCCAGGTGTCTTCAGCCTGGCTCCTAATTTTTGCCTATTACTATGTCTTGCCTATTCTAGAAAAGCAGTGAAATGCTCGTCACAATAAGATATACAAAAGAAAAAAAAAAAAAAAAAAGCCCCAAACCTTCTGCTTTTAAATAGTTTTTGTATTGTAGATTGATGAAATGATCTGTACTCCCCCCACACACCACCTTCTGACATGCATCCATTGGCTTGACAAAGCAGGTAGTCACACACACTCCACATGAATGCACCCGTGGCCAGGTTGCCTTGGAAACCTTCACTGCTACCTAATATTGTTATAATTGGCAAGAAAATATAGGTTTCTTCCAATGATTCGCAGCATGTTTCCATTTTACATAAATATAAGCTTTCCATCTGCAGCTTTCTGAAGGTTTACTTCACTTTCCCCCCAGAAATTTTAGAGACATTTTCTCCCCATAAAAAATTTAACTGTTGTTTAAATGTTAGAAATGGTTTTGTATCAGTACAGGGGGCCATATAGCAATTCCAGCTTCCCTGTGTCTGTCAAGAGGGACTTCAATCATCCAGGAAAAGAAGCCCTGCAGGCCTCCCTGCTGCATTTAATTCCATGCACAGCACTGAAGTTAGAACAGGTCAGCCCAAGTGCCCCCTCACTACTCTGCTCAGGCTGCATGCTCTCCACACAACACCATCTACCTTATCCAGCAAAACTAGTAGAAACCATGAGTAGATTTTACTGTATGAACATTCCCAGCATAGACCAGGATTGTTATGGGATGTACTCAGCCAACACATAGCCTCAAGGGAGCGTTTGGAGAAAAACCTTAGATGCTACCCTAAAGGAGGGTTACATAAAAGCTGCACTTATGTCCACACTGCATGTAGTGACCAGAAAGAGATAAATGAACTCTTGGTACTGTGGCACAGATAGACCCCAAATCTTGTGCTTAGGAGATCAGCAGCCTGCAGCTACTCCTCCAGCCCAAAGTCCAGCTTGGGGCAGATGGAAACGGCAAATTCTGGTTGTCTGATGAGCAGTTTTGCCTAAGAAAGAGAAAGGGAAAAACCAGACACGATGGACCACTGCATGCCAGTGGGTTCAAAAAGAAATGTCTGGAGGTGGCACATGAAAAGGACAAAATCTAAAGTAGTAACCCCCAAATGAACAACCTGAAACACTTCGTGGACATTGAACTGAATGCTTTAAGTCAGGCTGCAGAGACATTGTCCTGAGAAAAGAAGTGAACTATTTCCAGTTAGCCCAGACCAAATTCTGTGCCTCTGCACAGTAACTGCAATACCTGATTTCACCATGATGCAACCCTTTGAGTCTGAGGTCCCACAACTCCTTAAAAATCTCCTCCAAAACAGTATGGTGACCCACAGGCAAGTCCTGGTGTTGGTGTAGGCCCTTTCTTCAGCTGCTGGAACTACTCTGAGCACCCTTTCTGGAGGCTGCTTCCCCAGCTGGGTGTTCAGCCCAAGCAGTGGCTGTTCCAGCCAAGTCGAGGGGATTCTGATCCTGTCATCCTGCTCTGGAAAAAACAGTGACCCCAACTTTAGCTGATAACAAGCTACATAAGAGAATTTTAGTATAAGTAAAGCAACATACATCTTTGACATATGACTTCAGGTTGCGAAGTTAGAACTGTAGTAAATCAGCTGTAGCAAATCAAAAACTATGGGTTTTCCATGTATTTTAGGGGAAAAGACAAGAGTTTATTTCCTGTGCCTGTGTGGTACAGCTGTTCTTTGACTTTGGTAACAGTCTCAAAAAAAATCTCTTGAACTAGAAATGAGGTTTTTTTTTAGTGTAAAAGCATTGACTTGTATTTTAGTAAAAGTTAAAAGTCCAAGCCAATTAATTTCAACATTTTTAAAATTACATCTGCATGGCTTTTTGAGTACCTGCTTCCAGCAAATGTGTGCTTTACTCAAATGCAATTAACTGTTAATGAAAGGCATTTATGATTTTTTTCCTATCTGCACCATGTCAGTAGAGTTCAGGGGATGCAGTAATTACCTTAACTCTGTTCAAAAGAGCTGTAGAGTTGTTTCCAAAAAGAACTCAAAGACTAATTTTTAAATGCTTGACATACACATTTAGAATTGTATTTTTCAGAGAATCTCAGGGAAAGATGGCAGTATGAACATTAGGTTTTGAAAAGGACTTGAAACTCTCAGTGAGATACTCCATTTCCAGCATTTTCACTCTTCAAAACACCTGGGTATTTGACTTCCAGATCAGCATTGGCAAATTTGGCAAGTCTGCCTTGAAAATTTTGGTTTTCATTAATCAGAACTGCTTCCATGTAAAATCAGCTAAACTACTGGATCTGCATTTGAGAACATTAGAAACTTAACCAGACAGACAGATGGCAAAATGAACAAAATAAAAGTGAATAACTCACTAGGTGTCACTTGGTGTTCATCCTCTTTAAATATCACACTATTTATTAGGGTGTCTACCTAAAACTTCAAACCCAACATCACATATCAATGCATGAACTATTCTATCAAGTGCTCTGAAGTATAGTGAGCCCATTCATGTTGAAAGAAAAGCAGTTTAAAATTACATCATGTAAAACTTGCACTATTCCTGGCAAAATACCCCTTTTGCCCATCCTGCTTTTAATTTTGATGTGTCGCCAAGATTCCCAACTTTGCAAGCAGAAAAAAAGCCCAAAAGGTAAAATGCCAGAGGTGAGAGTTCTCCAAAGAACCCAGGCTTATGAGACTGGAAATTAAATTCTTCTGTGGTTGGGTTTTTTAGACAGAAGGGCCTTTAAATCCAACTCTCCTTTAACACAGACCAGCAGGAGTTGAACTAAAACCTAATTTTGTAACCCTAACAGGCCTTTTTAGCAGCATCTAATCCAAGCAGACAGTCACATGACATTTCAAAACATTTTGTACCATCTGATATTTTCAATTTTTAAGACTAGAACAATACCATTCTGTTCACGTGCAAAGCTTCTAGACTTATGGGTTTTACAAAATTTGTTGGAAATTCCTTGCGTTGTGGAAATTAGATGGCTTTACTGTAATCTCAGACACTAATCTTAACATTTTTATTGATTTGAAGTACTGATGATGTGGCCTTGTAAAACCTGAAAAAAATTATAACAGTTGGGATGTATTTTCTCTTGCTGAAAATGTCAATGCTTAACTTACTGGTGAATTTCTCTAATACTTCTATAACTTTGCTTGGAGCTGCTGCATTGTTGTTTAGAGGCATGAAATTCTTCTTCCGTCAAGCTTCCCTCCAGTCTCATACTCTACCTTTCTGATAAGAGCTAAAGGCCGGGCAGATGATACACAGCAGAAGGAAAACATTCTGATGGGCCAGCTATTTCCTTAAACAATATTGTTCTAGGAAACATGCCAATTTAGATAGAAGAGAAACCATCTGACATGGAATAGAATACTGAGCTTTTTACTACCTCCTTTTTGGGGGGGGGGTCTCAATTTTCTATTTTGTTCCCATTTTTATATCACAATCTGTCATTTTGAATCCTGCATCTCATAATACACACAACAATTTTTTATTTATTTTTCTTCTTCAACCCAATAATCACAACTATGATTCCACTGTGGTTGTTTCACTAACCAGCACCTAAACTTTTACTCAGCAAACAAAAAGGGTCATTTCATTGAGATGGCATATGGGAAGCAGGACACTTGCCCTGACCTATTGTCAAATAGCTAGAGAAATGTCCTATTACACTCACAAATGCCATGAGACTATAACTGTGAAAAGACAAAGATGCAATGCACCCTCTTCCACCCCTTTCCCTTTTTTTTGTAGCAAAAGCTACTGAACTGCTAACCTGGGCTGGCTGTGTGCCGCAGCGATTTCAGCAGGAAGGCAGTGCCTGGCTGCAGCAGGTTCTACATGATGGGAAGCAGAGGAAGGTTTGATACTTACTCAGCAGATGGCACAGATGGGCACTGTGCCAGCCCAGGGGCACTACCTGGTGAGCCTAGGGGATCTCTTGCTGCATTTGTTAACGAGCTGGGGGTGAGAGACAGCTTTGTATTACTCTCCTTTCTCTTCCCCCTTTCTGTGATTTTGCATTTAGCCACCAGACAACAGCAGTGCTCTTCTCTGTAGTGTGAAAGATTCAGCAATAAAAGGAGCCCAGGGGGAAAAAAAAAAGAAAGAAGAAAAAAAAAGGAGGAATCTGTTGTTTTTCTGTAACAACTGGTCAGCTTGAACCTCCAACTTTTCAGCCTCCCATGATTGCTAATAACTCAGTTTACTCAGAGCCAGACCACAGTGGGGCTTTTGGACCAAAAACTGGGCAGGCAGTGTGTGAGTGTGTAAAGAAGCAGCATTTACCATTGTCATGATTTTGCTGCTTTCCTCCACACTTGTAAGATTCGATAACAAGGAACTCAGAGGCAGCACAGCTGGCTTGCGAGATGTCTCTGCATGAGCAAAGGAATGGCTCTGTTCCAACAGCAGGCACAACTTATTTCTCCCAATCTATGAATAAATGCTATGGTAATGAAAAATAGCATTTACCCTTGCATCTTCTCCCTTTGTTTTGTCTCAGGACTTTGCCTTCCCATATGTTTCACGGTGCAGATCTGGATCACATTCTCAGGACAGTATGGTCTGAATGGCAGAGAAGTAGGTCGTTTTTTTTGGAGGTTTTTTCCATCTATAAATTTATATTTAGGCCTTCCCAAGCTAGGGCTGAATGTAGACCTGGGTATTTATTCTACAAATGTGTCAGCCAAAATGTAGAGCTCCAGTATCTGCACTCAAGCAGTTGTGGAAAAATCTCTCATGTATGGTTTGAAAATGAGGAAATCTTGGAAAACCATCAATAAAAATATCCCTATAGATTTCTTGCGTAAGTCTGATGTAAATTTTAGAGATGACAACTGACATCCATCACCCCCAGACTGAGTGTGTGGAGAAAAAGTGAGTTAATTTTTCCTCCTCCCGATTGTTGTGGTTCAGTGTAGCATTTTTCTCTACTCTTTTTGTCAGCCATAATGTAGGATGCCAACAAAACTACCTTCAACTCCAATATAGCTCAGCAAGAGTAAATCTTTTCTCTTGGGAAGGTTTGCAGGAAAGCAAAAGGGAATTTCAGGGCAGGTCTAAGCTGAATTGACTCAAACTGTCTCTGAGACATTTACCTAAATCACCTTTCTTGTAGTGCAGGCACAACTATCCTTCATTTTCAGCACTAAAAAGAAAACAGAACCTTTGAATTCATTTCTTCACAAATAAAGAGATGTTGGGAAGCAAACTTAAGTTAACGACTTGAAAAATACTTTACTAGTGCTATAAGTTAAAATAACAATGAAAGAAAGGAAACGAAAAGAAAAAAGATATGAAGGGTTTTCTATTAAATTCCATTAATCAATAATCTAATAATCAGCCAATTGAATTTCTGTGTGAATAAACCCTGCTATACAGTGGCAACTGACATGCAGTAGCTTAATACTTTGTAGTAACTGGGTCTTTGCCCTCTCATTATAAAATAAAACATACGGTATTTTAATCTAAAGGATAATGTCAGGTTTGAGAACATGAGGTAATTAGTAGCTGTGTTCGAGTACTGTGAGAGCATCACTTGGGTTTCCCGTCTTGATGAAAAGTAAATTCTTTTTGTCACACAAGGAAATACTCATTGTTTCAAGACTTTTATGACAAAAATGATACAGACATTAAGTCAGAGGCATGAAAGATTATTCATGTTCAACTTTAAAATTGGGCACATCCAGAATATTATCTTTCAATTTGCATTTCTTTTGATCCACTAGGCTTGAGTGGAGACAAGAGAGGAAATTAAGTCAAAGACAATTCCCTTCCAGTTAAACTCTTGTAGAGACAGAAGGATTAACCCTCTCCCCTTTCTACCCAGGCTGCAGCTCCTGAGGGAAACACTGAGAGGTGGTAAATTGCACACAGAGGCTCATGGGGAGGGCGTCTCTCCTATGGCTGTGGCTCCAATCATGCCTGCTGGATGCAGGTCACCAGTGATGAATTCCTCTGGAACAGCATGGGATATTCCTTGCCCTGGCATAAAACCCACTTGTGTTTGAAATGCCCCTCACATAGAGCAGCAGGACATGGGAAGTTATTCCAGAGCTCAGCAATTATAGGCTTCTGAGTTTTTCTGAAGGGGCAATCAGGGATGGGGAAAGGAACCTCTTCAACTGCATCCCTTTGGGTGGGGGCTTTTGGAGCATCTGCCAGTGCCAGCAGGCTGGGGGGTAAGGGACTCTGGACCTTCCCTTCATCCCCTGTCCAGCATCCAGCCTTGTTACATCATTTATTACCTGATTTAATTTTGGGACTTGAAGATGGGGGCAGTTTGTTGCCAGAGACATCTGTGCAGTGTTTGACATGGTCATCTTTTGCAAAATAAAACTGTCTTCTGCTAGAACAAGAAGGGGTTAAGCTGTCTATGCAGCTGATGCATGGTAGGATTTAAAACTGTCAGCAGTAAAACCCACATCATTCACATCTCTATGTGCATTAGGATTTAAATATGGATGCCAAAAATGAAAATGCAGCTTACTGAAGAAAGGAAGAACACATTTCCTAATATAGATAAATTTTCCCATTTCTGGAAGAAATTGAGAGAATTAGCAGCACCTGCAAAGGCAGAAAACAAGAAAAGTAAAAGAATCATGGATAATTAATACTCAGAAGGCAAAGACATCTTTCATATAAAACATAATGGGCCAGAAATTCAGCTGCTGTACATTTGCCGATTTACATCAGCTGAGGAATGTGTTCCAGTAGGATTTAACATTCTTCTTATGTTACCTGGGAGATAAACGATTCAAAATACAGAGAGAACTTAACATGCATTATCTGTCACCTTTTGTTGATTAATAATTTCAGATGTTGCTACTATTATTTAATATAGACAATCATTAAACCCTAAATTTAAATACAACAGAACATTAAATGTGGCAAAGCATTACTTAAGCATAATCTCCTAAAACCTGTGTAAATTAAGCAAATAAATTTTAAAAGTCATTTAGGTGAGCTGAAGCTGTAAGAATGAAATTACCTATTTATCTGCTTCTAGGATAGCTACTGGACAGGGCAGAGATAGACACAGAGCTTCCAATTTTGCTTTCACACATCACCCTGAATGTGTTCACTCTGCTGGGGTGAGAACATCCTATTATGTTCTTACTCTTTAGGTGGAACAGCATGTTTCTAGCTCTGCTTTTCTAAGTGTGTTTGCATGGTCGCACTGTGCCTGCCTGAAAGGTTCTCCTTAACAGCATTTGAGTTGCTCACCTGGTTTCAACTGAGTTGGAAGGAAGGGTAGAAATCTCACAGATGAATTGGAGCAAACTGTGAGAATCAGGGCTGAGTAGAAGAGTTCAGCAATTCCCCATGTCCTGTGTCCTGCCAAGCAACTGGGCAGCCACAGGGCAGCTTAGCCTAAGCCTCAAAATGTGCCATCTCCTTCCCAGGAAATCACTTGCAGAGAGATGGAATAAGGGACAGAAAACTGAGGACAGGGCAAAAAAGACTTATGGAGACGAGGAAAAAGTGACACAGGTGGCAGGAGGAGAGTGAGAGGTGATGGGGCCAATCTGCTTTAGCACTGACAAACCTTAAGAGCCAGGCAAAAAAAGAAACTAATGGGTGAGGTTTTGGGGAAAACATCAAATTAAGTGGGAGCATTCTCTATGCCATTTTCCTTAGCAGAACAATTGTCCGCAAAAGTCAGCCACAGGATGATGAATTTTACTTGGGTTATCCAAACTTTAGTGCCATGATAACTGCTGGAAAATTAGCCCCCAGCATTGCATCACTTCTCCATTGTGAAACAGCCACACCCCACACACCACAGAAGATCTCTACGACAAAGGAAAATGCTTGACATTAAGAAATGTAAAGTCCTGGATCAATCTTCCAACAGACTGTAACACATGTGCGTACATCAATAGGTATAAATACAATGTATTAAAATCAGTGTAACCAAACAATCACATTTTCCTGCTTTCTGAGCTGAACTGTGAAGATCCATTTAAATCTAAGAAATATGGAGCTCAGGCCACAGGAAGAAGTGGATTTATACTTACCCCAAAGTGTAATGCCGAAGTTTCTGGGGGAGACTAAGCAGTTATCAGAGTTTCTCCTTCCCCACCAAGCATGCTAGACATGAACAAATACCACTGCAGATATTCAGAGAGGTTTACAGCATATTTGAAAAACTCAGAAGATACCTGGGATTTAATTCCTGTACACAAAGCAATGCCTGCCTTAGCCAGCAGGGAAAGCTGAATGTAAAGCTAATTAGGGATAATATAAAATAGCTTCTACCTGTGAACAGCAGGAAAATATGTACTGAAGTAAAGCTGCACGACTAATTGATTTTAGAGGTTTGTTGGCAGTCTGAAAACCAAACACTCCCAACAGGTAGGTTTTTGAGTTCAACAGAGCTAATGTATCCTATGACCCGAGAAGCTCCCCTATGTGGTTTCCCCAAAGTCTAACACAGCACGAATTTGGAAGGCCTTCCCTCAGCAGGGCAGTTGTTTTCCATCTGGACACCTATTTTCATGAAATTCACGGGAGCACGCGTGAGACTTTTGGGTTACATCCAGGCACTGGGTTTAACTGTAATTAAGTGGGGACAAACACAAGCATACATGCACACAGATGTGTGACAAGAGGGGGCCAAAAATGCCTCACTCTCTCTCTCTTTCTCTGGATTCAGACTGTATTTCTTATAGGAGGAGACAAAACCAGACCACTGTTTTGTCAGCCGCTCACAGGTATTAAGCTGTGCACTCCACACTGCTAAGCAGCATTTGGGGAAGAAATCTCTTTCCATTCACCCATGTGAAAATGTATCTTACAATAGAGTGGAATTACCTTAAGAAAATAACTATCCTGACTCTACCCCATTATATCCCCATTGCATCTCCCAAACAGGATTGCTTTTTCCTCAGAAGAATACATGAAGGAATTAGGTGAAGAGAAGATTGGGAATCCTTGCCTCTAAGTATTCAACAAACCATCAGTGAATAATAAGGAGGTCCCTTTCCCTTCCCAGCAAAGCAGCTGTGCACTCTGACACACAACAAACTGATTGTGTCAACATATTCTGGGAAAGTTTCCCAAATACTGGGCTGCTCTGGTGGTCTAGCAGTCAGAGAAAAACAAACAAATAAACAAACACCCCAACAAAACAACAAACTAAGAAGAAATAAAATCCTTTTCAAAACTAGAGACAATGAGGGCAAACAGGACTTATTTTTTCTCCCCAAAAAGCACTATGAAATAGCTCTTTTGTTCATTTATCGTAGTACATGCAGAGCTGCTTCCTAAAACGTCTCATCATCAGTTAGCACAGCATTTGTTGTAACAGCAAATTTCTGCAGCAAGACAATGTTACAAGAGCTGTTGGGACAGACATGCACATAACACAAAAATACAAAACACTCTGACTCGCTTACTACAGGAGAAAGCTGCAGCACAAGCAGTTGACAGACAGTGACCAGTGTTCAGCTGCTCTTGTCCACACTGCAAACTTGCATGACAAAGCACTCAGGAACATTCTTTTGGGACAATTCCCACTCAGAGCTGATGAGATATCTCCAATTCTGCAGCTACCCTGGGATTTTTTAAGAGAAGATGCAGACTTATATAAGTCTTAGGGCAGCAATTCCTTTTTGTCTTGCTATACAAATTTCCAATATCGAATGTAACCACAGTTTAATGTGAGAATGAATTACTTTCTCCCTTGGAACAAAAGGGATTGGTTCAAAAATCAATTGCCTGGATTGCTCTCTACATCTCTGTTTTCAAGAACAGTATCACTTCCATTTCAATAAGTATGCAAGATACATGCAAATATCTTCTGCTTTGTTCTCTTAAATCTGATGATCTTTGCAGAGACAGAAGGGTACGTGCTTCACTTCTTAGAGACACAAGACCTACCTATTGTTTATATCCAGGACTGAGAAAGAATTTGAGCAGCTAATTCACAGAACAGAGCCATATACAGCTCTGACACTTCCGTCCAAGACATGGAGGAGTATAACCCTCTGACCATGCTGGAGACCACAGTGTAAAGGCACACGTAAGAGGTGGGGTATTTAATAAGACTAGCCTAAAATTAACAGTTAGTTATTAACCTTTATATATGCAGAATGTTTATTTCCCAAGCAGGCTCAAACCCATGAAGAAAAGAAAGACGTCTTTGTCCTCAGGAGTGTGGAAAATAAAGGTTGAACAGTAGAGGAAAAAAGGCTGGTGGCAAGGGATCTTGGGATGCTGCACAGCTGCTGCAACTTTCTTCTTTTCCAGTGTGAAATGTCATGACACACTCGGGAGCCTCATTCAACCATCAATATTTATAAATCCCAGAAACTCCCAACTTGCTTTCCAGAGCAGATTTTTATATACACTGCAACTGCAGCAGACTATAAGAGAAGCTGGATACCAAACTAATGAGAAATGAGATGAAGTTAATACACTGTAAGCCTCGGCTAAATCTGTTTGTCTTATTTGTTCATTGCCTTGTTGATCTGGAACCTCTAAATAAGAAATCTGGCCTGTTTACCATTATTGCTTATTTAATCCTCTGAAGTCTATGAATAATGAGACAAAAATATCTGTGCCCATTGTAGAAAGAAGAAATATAAATAGAGATGAAATATTCTGTCCAGAGCAGGCACTTGTAGAACAAATATCTCCACTTCTCCTCCATTAGCAAATGTAAAAAAAAAATATTCTTCTTAAAAATTGAAAGGACTGCAAATATAAATGCCAACCAGCATCAAATTTATCATCATCTAACTTGAGACAAAAAAAATATTATCATTTATGTAAGAATACTTTGGTTAATGGGAGCTGCTTGGCAACTCCTGTAGCCAGGACACAGCTTGGACAGTGAGATGCTGATCTGGGATATCATCTCCTTGTTCAATATCTGCCATCTTCATGTGTACAGCTGAATTTATCCTTCCTACAAATCTGCCTAGTGAGCCAACCCTTTAATGCCTGTTTCAAAAGGGGGAAACATAAACCAAGAGTGATGAAGTGTCTTGCTGGTATTACAGGAAAAAAAATCACACAGGAAACATGTTGAGGAAATTGTACTTATTTCACTATCTTACTAGGGAGAAAAGTTAGATACATGTATATTAACTCAGTAGCATTTTAGGTGAAATTCTTAGATGAAAATTTTCCAGGTGAATACCTGGACAGTAATGAAAATAGCAAACATTGGGGCTTGAATGAATGAACTGTAACACACTGTAAATGAAAATCTAGCTAATTCTATGTCCTGTCTAACCCTGGCTCTATATACTTTTATATGGTGTGAAGTTTGGTCTGGAAAACTCTCATTTACACACATACTAACACCTGAAATGGAGCCTGAAGAGCTGACAATATTTTAGCTAGCAAAGACTATAAACCCCATTGTTAGAGATTCTTAAAGTAAAGCAGCCTCAGGTTTTGTTCTGCTTGAAAGGAAAGTCTATTCTAGTGGTCATCAGAGCACTTTTTTCTTTGCTTGCAAAAATGTGTTCTTTCCCTCCAGCCAAGATCCAATGCTCCTCAGTGATGATTGAAGTTGCAAAGTTATCTTCTGCTCTGGACTAAGAATAAGCTGCAGGAGAAACAGACAACACTCCTGTGAGAAAGAGAGGAGAGAACTGCAGTAAGATTGTAAGGAACCTGGTGATGTATTTATCTGGAAAGTCTCCATCTGTGCTCTCCTTCAGCTTGTCCCACTTCATACACAGCTCAACAATCTTCAGAAGGCTGGCATGAAATAAAATGGAGAAGTCTCTTGTGAGAAAAGGACTTAGGTTGGGGCAAGGGGATTGGAGGAGAAGGGAAGACCTCCAGGAAAAAAGAAAGTGGTCAAATGACCTAATGACTCTCAAGATGCAGATGGAGTCTGAGGATGCAGTCCTTTATCTTACTGAAAGGCAGTACACAGTGGGCAATGCCCAGCTTTCTAGGGCCCAAGCTTAGGCTCTTTTCACCCCTATGTCTTCATAGCAGAGTGAGGAGTCCAGCAGATATTGCTGTATCTGATACTGAATAAAACTGCTCTGCTGGGTGTGCCAATGGATCAGCTCCCATGCGGTTCAGTTAATACATAGGGCTACCTCAATTCAGGCAATGCTCCTTTGTAAAAATTGAACCCCAAACATAAGCTTGTCCTGAGTGCTCAGGAGGGTCAGACAGATGCTAGACTAATCTGCAATGTGCTAACACATTGCCTAATTCCTTCCTCTAGCACCAGCTGGGGACCTTCCAGAATGCAGGTGCTCTTCAGCTGCATCTTTTGCTGTATATCTCCCATTGCCTTCATGTTTTTGGAGAGGGTATACTTCTGTTTCTTGGGTTGAAGTTTCTCATCAGGCCATCAGAGAAAGGGGCTGCCCTGCAGTTCTCTCCAGCCTAATCAAACTAGTGCAATGCCAAAGTAGGAGAACATTTTGTAGGCTGAGATACTAAAAAGAGACAGTGGTCTGAAGACAGAAAGAGCTACTTACCAAATCTGCCCTCCTGAGATGGGTCATCTTGCACTGAGGAACCAAGTTTGCAGCTTCACTTTTTTTCCCCTAGTGCATCAGGGCATTTCCCTTTCTAAGTAGTCTCTGCTCTTTCTGTTCTTGGACAGATGCATGTGTTTCCCACCTCTCTGAAAGGAAGGGCTGCAACAGAAAAAAGACTGCCATCATTAAAATGCCACCTGCAAAGATTGCAACACCCAGTACCATCCTGTGCAAGCCCAGCAGGTAAAAATGAGACTGTCTGTCATGAAGCCATGGAGTGTTTGAGCCCTATTCCATTCAGACTGCTGATAAAAGCAAACCCAGCTGGGATCAGGCTGGCAAGGGAAAAGGCCAGTCTTTTAACTCGGATATTTAAACCAGATTTAAAATAAACATGCAGCCTGCCTCAATTCTTTGAGAAGAGTGATAAGGGTAGGGCAATGAATAACTGACTTCTCTCTTTTCCTGCCATTAAACTATGTGACACAGGGAACAGTCAGAGGACTAAGCAGATTTGCAACCTGGAGCAGACTGGATTCAGAAGAACCAAAATGATTTGGGACTGAACACTCTTTAGAAGTTCAGTCTCCTTAGTCAGAGAGAAAAGGAAGGGAGCACTCTATGTCCTACAGCCAAGTTCAAGGGTTTTTTCTGTGCTTCAGTCTGCAGCCAGAGATCAAGGAGTCAGATGGATCTCCTAAGGAGCTGCGTGTTAAGGATTGTGTGCAAGAGGCTCTAAAAACCTCCACACGGAAACTGTCGGCTTCTCTGCAGCTGGAAGTGCTGAACCTCATGTAACAAAAATCTAAGCAATACTGAAACAATTAAACAAGCTGCACAAGGGACCAGCCTTTCAAAGAGACATCCCGTCAGTCACCACAGGACTTCCCTCATCTCTTGCCAATCCACAGAATTGTCATTGTGCTCCACCCTGCACCTCTCTGTTGCAGCCAAAGCCTGTTGCACAGGCAGGTGGCAAACAAAAGCATCCATCCCATTGGTATATAGGCAGATCAGGAGGATCCTCTCCTATAAAAATATAATGAACTTAAAGCTAACAAGGTGTTTCTTACTACCTGCCTTAAACACCACTGGAGTGTGGAATGAAACCAGCTTTTTGCTAGACAGCTTCAAGTCCAGAGCTGACATTTTTGAATGCTAACCAAACAGCAGCACTAGTCAATAAAAAGCATTACTAAGAGTCGCTTTTCTCCTCTAAGCAAAGTAGAAAAAAGCGGTGCCACAGAGTTACTGATGATATATTTAGCAGCAAGTATCATCTCGATAAACACAGTACTTTCCCAATTAAGAAACAGCCCCCAGTGAGGCTCAGCGCCAATCTCATGGAGCCACATAGTCCACTGGTATGAGCCAAGTGCTGGTCAGGTGTCATATCAAGCCAAGTGCTACACCCAGCAGTCTCTCAGTGCCCCCTAACAAAAATTCTGACATTAAACTAATTAGCAGTATGCTCCTGCTTTTATACATCCCCTGCAACCAGCAGGATAAAAGATAAATAAGTTGTTAGCCTCTCCTAAAGGCTTCCAGACTATTTATTTATAGACTCATTTATAGGTGCCCTTCACAGAAGCATCTGACCTTTTCATAATGATTACTGAACCTCTCCCATAAAGTCTGTGCATAATGAGACAGCATTATAGTGCCCATTTTAAAGAGATGAGAACATGGACTGAAAGCAAGTAAATGAAATTATTTGGTTGTGGATGCAAGCTGTTCCACAGACACATGCCAAACAAAGACACAAATGCTCGACCACACCTCCTTTAAGAGCCACTCAAACTGCTCTAGGGCTACTGGAAGAATTTTGTAAGGCTGTAACAGCTACAGATCACCATTGGATCCAACAAAGGCAGTAAAAAGATGCTCACAGACAATCCATCCCCTCAAACACTAGCAGCACCTTCTGATTTCTCTTCCTTTATGTGGAATGGACCTAGGAGTGACCAATCCACACTTTTGAGGCTGGCTTTCCTTGCGGTCTCCTAAGGTGTTCTTTGTATATCTCTCAGAGTGGGCCAAGGTTTCCTCTGCCTGGAAATTAAGGCACATTGGAGTGTCAGAGTAAAGCTTCAGTTCAACCATTCAAACAAACCCATCACTTACAATATTTACCTTTCATTTGCCATCAGTGAAACAGAGGTGGTTGTACTGACATTTGTCCCTAAGTACCAACTGCAAGCTTGATTCCTTTCTGCACTGGCATTCTTGAAAATTTTAATTTTTTTTTTTCTACAGGTGAAGATGCCATCTTGTCACCAAAAAAAACACAAAACAACAACAACAAAAAAAAACACCCACAAAAACAAAGAAGCTACTTCTAGAGCTGCATCTAGGTAACAAATTGAACCTCACTATTTCTGGAGGATTACTGGTTGGAAGCCTGCCACCTAGGACACTGAGAATTACCTAATGAAACCAAAGATATGGGAAAACTCACTGACTTTCATTATCAGAAATGAAGGAGACACTTAAGATCAGCTGCAAATTAAGCACTGTCATGTCCTAATTTTGTGCTTTTTGCCACAGAAGGAGTTAACATATTTGCTAAAAATTGTGCAGGAAATAGAAGAAACATAAGGGACCACCCTAAAAACTCCTCCCAACTTGACATTTATGCCAGAGTACTTTCTGTTCAAATTCACATTAAAAAAAAAATAACCAAACTATCCCTAAAGTTTCTCCACTGATGAGAACAGAAGCATAGGCATAATATGCCTCTCATCTGAAGTTAATTTGTTACCAAGTCCATGGAAATATCCACAGTCCTGCTCTCACCCAATGTTGAAGGGACGCACTCCTGAGCAACATATTTTTCTCTTGAGCTGTGCTGTCAACAACCTCTTTTCCTATACATAGGATCATAAAATACTAGAAATATGTAAATCTGGCCCATTTCTTTTCACACGAAAACAGCTTCCAGTAAAGCATGAAATATCCCCTCACCCCTCATGTCCCAGAGCGCCACGTTTGAGGCATCCAGGGATTAAGCAGCAATGATGTTACGGACAGCAAAGAAAAATCCCAGCAAAACACTTCAGACGACTTGATGGCAAACACTTTATGAAGGATTTCAAGACCTCATGCGAAGCTACTTCTCTGTCCCCATATAGTGTGTACATGTTATTAACGGATATTTATCTTTGAAAAGAAAGAATGAGAAGAAGAAATATATAGTCAAAGGAACTGAGAAGATTGTTACTTTAAAAGTATAACCAGGTGATCACAAGCCCTTTCGAAAGGATACCTTCTGTGATACACCACACTTTTCCTAAAAATGCTAGGCCCTCTCACCTGTCCCATACAGTCAACATGGAAAATTCATAATGATACTGACTGAAATGAGAGACGAGTAAGTAGAAAGGAGTGAGTTTCAAGTGCCTATTTTTTAAGGCCCATTTAAAGAGTCAGAAGGTTGTTTTCCACTTAATGCTTCTATCACTGCAAGGGGATATCTCAATTTTGAGAAAACTGTACGCTTAAAACTAAAAAAAAAAAATCAGTTATTTAGGTCAAATTAAGTTCTTTCAACACCCTGGGGTTGTCTTTTCTTTCAATAAGAACCAGAGGTTTTAATTACCCTGTTTCCCATTTTTGTCATGCAAACCAGAAGAAAACAAACAGCAAACAAGCAAACCATGTTATTCATACAGTATTTTTCTACATGAAGCTTTCGTACTAATGACACTTAACAGCTGGATTTCCATCCCAAACAATTAATTATTTGATTTTATACTGTAGTTTTCTATGTGAAACAGCTCCCAAGGGCATTTCTATACAAGTAACTCCAGACATCTGTACCACATTAACTAAACCAAATTTTCAAGTAGCAGTTCAAAAGCTACATACAGGACACAGCTCTCACCTTACATTGCAGCCTGGCATCAGTGAGAAAAACAGCATCATGATGTTGTGTTACTTTATATGGTCTATAAAGTATTTGGGTTTATTGCTTTCCTCTTGTGTTTTTGGGGGTTTTTTTTGTGGTTTTTTTTTTTTAATTTGTTTGTGGTTTTTGGGTTTTTTTTGTTTGTTTGTTTTGTTTTGGGGTTTTTTTGATACTTTGAAGAAAGATAAGGAGAAGAGAGGGACACATATAAAGCAATTTTATTGTCTGTGCCCTCACTGGGTTACACGAAGATTCAGCGCTTGCTTTCAGCATTATTATTATTTTAAATAAGAAAAGCCTTGCAGGAGCCATGGAAACTGTCAGGATTATTTGTTCAATTGACATGATGCCTCTTAGGCTAGTTTCTAGTTTTAAGCTATCATTTTGGCAAATAAAGATTAGACTATTTCCAGACAACAGTGGATGTGCCAAGCCACCTTGTAGTGCCTACAGAAAAGCAGGAGCTAATGAAGGAAGAAAATATCTTTGCTATCTAGATCTGATCACAAGTGTGCGCTTTGCCAGGATAATTAGTGAATATTTTGCTGCTTTGTGCTTTTTGTAGATTCTGGAAAGACTCTACAAGCAGAAGAGATTGTGCTGTAACAAGCAATACTATCACTAAAAGGCAGAGAGGCCCTGCAGAGAGGTGTTTAGGAGGTGTCTGGATCTGGCACTGAATGATGTGGTTTAGTGGTTCAAGGGCTGAGGGCAATGCTGAGGGCATAGTTGGACTTGGTGATCTTAAAGGTCCCTTGCAGCCTCGACGTGTCCTGCGGGGCATCAGGCCCAGCATGGCCAGCTGGGCAAGGGAGGGGATTGTCCTGCCCTGCTCTGCACTGGGGTGGCCTCACCTCCAGTGCTGGGGGCAGTTTTGGGTGCCACAGTGTAAGAAAGGGATTAAACTACCAGTGTCCAAAGGAGGGCAATGAAGATGGTGGAAGGCCTTAAGAGAGAGCCATACAAGGACTGGCTGGGATCATTGGTTTGTTCATCCTGGAGGAGACTGAGGGGAGACCTCACTGCAGTTACAACTTCTCATGAGGGGAAGAGGAGGGGCAGGCATTGAGCTCTTCTCTCTGGTGAGCAGCGACATGACCTGACAGAATGGCTTGAAGTTGTGTCCTGGGAGGTTTAGGCTGGATACCAGAAAAAGATTCTTCACCCAGAAAGTGGTTGGGCACTGGAACAGGCTCTCCAGGGCAGTGGTCAGAGCACCAAGCCTGACAGAGCTCAAAAGGCATTTGCACAATGATCTCAGGCCAGTGTTGTGATTTTTGGGTTGCCCTGCACAGGGCTGGAGGTTGGAGTTTGATTATCCTGGTGGGTCCCTTTCAAGTCAAATATCCTATGATTCTGTGATTAAAATCTCAAAAATATTTTTGGTGGGTCTTAAAGGGTATTTATTCCAAAAAGAAGACTTTTATACATCTAAACTTCTTTTTTTCATTTACCTTGAAGAGCCAGTGTTGCTCCAAATGATATGAGAGCCTGCCTGTGAGAAGTAGTGAGGGAAAAGGATGAAGCAAAGCAAACCCAGCCTTTTCCTACTTACCAGATTTCCAGCAAAAACCATTAAGCAGCAATAGCTGGTCTCCTGAGTCAAACAAATCCAGGCTAAATCTTTACTGAGAAGACCCGATCTGAGCTGCTGTCACACAGCAGCAGTGCAAACAGTACATCTGAAAGTGGATATGTTTATGATCTGAATTTGCTACACATTGCTAAATTCTACATTGATGTCCTTACCTCCATTTCAGCTGGTAACACACAGAGGTGCCAAGTCACCTTTGCCTTTCCTTTGAGAGACGGGCTCCTGCTCTTTTTCTTCAAAGTCCTAGCTGTAACAGCTGAGGACACCTTGGTTCACCATGGGAAATGTGGACCCGTGCTGCACAAAAAAAAAATAGGCTGAGGATTGCTGATGGCACAGTGTAAGACACACACCTCTTGTATTCAATGTACAGCACTTAAAGGGGGTGAGGGAAGCTTCAGTTGGGGTCCCAGAGCTCAGCATCACCCCTTCAACCTAGGCTTGACAAACTGCAGTACTAATTACCCTTGCTATAAGGCTGGGTGAAGATTTCCAGCCTCCACTGAAGTGCTGCTAAGTCTATCCTTAAGTTTTAAGCAGCATTGAAGTGGTCAAAAAGGTTTGTTCCAGACCCGATATTTCACCCACGCCAGAACACGGTATTTCTTGCTTATATGAGCATTTCAGTGTGATTGACTTTGGGTAGCAGGGAGCTGAAGTCATGCCAGACCTGTTTCATTCTGACATTTATTTGTGCAATGAAATCCAAGGATCTTTTCTTTTCTCTTTTTTCCCCTATGTGATTCACTCAGTACTCTCTCTGTGACATTGAAATCCATCACGCTGCTGGCCCTGGTGTACCCATTAGAGTGTACATGCCAACAATGCTAGACGTTTGTGATGGAGTAAAGACAGCAGTGAGAAAAAAATATATATATGTGGCCTGAGGAAGTAAATTTTAATTTTTTCCCAATCTTTCTCTGATTTAGAGTATGATTCTCTTGGCCTTAATCATGCTATGATACGCTAACCTCCCTCTCAAGGAGGAGGCAATGAATAAATGCCATGCACCCAGGGGCACTTTTCCTCCCATTCATTCAAGCACTGCACAAGATGCCCAAATCAGCCCTCTAACCTGCCCAATGGAGAGAAATGTCCACAAAAAGAGCCATTTCCTCAATTAAAGAAAATTAGAGGGACAATTAGAGAGAAGAGCCTCTTTCCTGCTCCTGATTACTGACAGACACACACAGTCATACAGCTCCAGGGTCTGGAAGAGAAGCCAGACAGTCCTGTAACATTTCCCGTGCAAGCTCCTGCATCTCTTTTCACTCTGCCCCGCCCCCAAGCTTCCACTCCAGAAATGGGTTGAAATGGAGTCCTTATGGCTGAGCCTGTGATTCCAGAGCCTTTCTGCAACTGCTGATGAGTAACCAGCAGAATGAGCCTTCCTTGGGTGTGAAAGAGAAAGGTCACATGGCGTACGATGCAGAAAGGGGCTCCCCATTGCCAACTGCATGCTGCTGGAGACAGAGCAAACATCAGTCTCCACTGTCACAACTCCTGTTGGATTTCAGCAGTTGCTCTGCTGGCTTACCAAGTGCCACAGAGGAGGGCAACCCATACAGGCAGCGTTTGAGTGTAGGGTGGTAACCCAGCCTTGCCAAGGCTATGTGCTCTCAAACGTGCAGCAACAGGGAGGCAGGAGGAGCAGTGCTGGCATTTAGGGGCAGATTCGCAAATGATGGCCCACTTAAGGCGTGTGAGGCTAGGGACTCTGCTGCTAATTTATCTGAGGCCTTTCACACGCAGTTTCAGGTGATTTGCGCTCAATTTGGCTTGAACTTCATTCATAGTCAATGGTCCAAAATGATAGCGAGCTGAAATAGCTGAGAGCAAGCGCACATTTCCACTGCCTCTGGCGGATGGGAGCAGCGCTAGCATTCCTGGGTTCAGCCTGCTGCAGACACACATGGCTTGTGTCAAAGGACACTGGGTAGCTACGGTGCTGCTCCAATAGAGTTCAGTTCTGCTGTTTCCAGTTTGAGACAACTACTCCTAATGACACCCAATTCTCTAGCCTCCTTAGGGCTGCAGACAAGTCAGGCCATTACGGGTAAAGAGACAACACTGTTTTAATCAGTACACAAATACTCAAACTTGTCTTTAGTTGCCATCAAATGAAGGGTCTCTTCAGTGCCCAGGGACACCTGCTGTCCGCCTGAGTCATGGTGTTTGAATTCTGGCACAATCAGCAGAGAAAAAGGTAACAAAATACAGAGCAGGGTGGTGGAAGAAAAGGAACAGTCCCAGGCAAGAGTTAACGGGAGTGAGAAGGCTGAAAACAGATAAATGAGATATCTGAAATAACAAACTAATGGGGAGGAAGAGAGGGGAGAAAAGAGAGAGGAGAGCTACAATGAGGTTCACAAAAAAACCAAATAGAAGGTGGTTGGGAGGCACTGAAGAAGCTGAGACATACATGGAAAGAAACAAAGGAAGAGAAAATTCAGAAAAAAAATGAACAAACCATATCTTTGACTACTACCTTCTGCCTCCCTGAAAGCTAGCTGGGGTTTTGCAAGTAGCTGTTACCTCAGCTTTGCATTTAGGCTGTTATTTTAAATTAAACACAAAGTCACAGAAATGACAGGGCACACTCAAAATACTCTGTATGAAAATATCCCAGGCAAAGCGCACCTGTTTGTTCTTGTCTGTTAACACTAAGAACAAGTTGCAGTGTGCACAGTTTTCTGAGCACATGGCATTTTGCAAGGCCAGGCAGCTGGATCTCTTTGCAGCTTGTGTAGCAGTCCTCCTCCTAGGTAGCAAAACCAGATGATATCAGCCTCCTTTTCAAGCAACTACTGCTCTTACCTACCAAGGCAGAGTAGCAAACACCAGCCCCACCTTCCAAAGCAGCTTTTATTAACCTTGTACCATTTGCAAAGTTTACTCTGAAGAAAAGACTGAGATGTGGTGCAGAGTAACCCAAAGGCAGTTTTCAAGCCCTATTTTATAACAGATCTCCACTGATGAAGAAACCTCAGGAAGCAACTCTTCTTTCAGCTGGGTGTTTATAGAACTGCTCTTTCTTGTGCAATCTCTGCTTGTCTTTCCCTGAGCTTAAGTACCATCCTTCTTCACTTACAGAGACTCTCTCCTATACGGGGACAGACAAAACTTGTAAGAATTGACATACTTGTCAGATTTGTCCAGATTAAGAATGACTGGGAAGGAAAAAAAAAAAACAACAGAAGAGTATTACTACATACACCCTATTTCCTTTGGAAACCAAGCTAAATCATTACCGACAGGCGTAGAAAACAGTTACATGTATTAATCTCTGATTGACCTTCCTGATACTATCAGAACTGAGAGCAGTGAACCATGTGTTTTCCATTTGATTTGTTGTGTTTTTGCTCAATAGGTTAAAATCTAGGACGTCTTGAAAGACAACCGTTTGACTGGGGCAGCCAGAACCCATCTGCTTGATGATGATAGTCCATATTACCCGTAAGCTTTCCTAAAGCACTTCGCCTTTCCCAGTGGCAGAGGGGCTGCCGGCTCCAAAGGGTCACAGCTTAGTGACACAAGTGTGACTCACAGAACAGGAGGTGTCACTATTGCAAACCAAATTCACAGTTCCAGTGGCATCTCATGTCATTAATAGGGCTAATGAAGATTTGCCTGAGTCAGGTTCAGAAAGTCAAGATGCCAAGTGCTTCTTGCACCTCACAAAATTTCTGCATGTATGGTAATTCCGAGCTCTGAAACAACAGACTGTAAATACAAGAATCCAGGGACAGACAGAAGGTCTGAAGCTGCACAAGTCAGATACACCATGCCAGACACCACTTCTGTGCACAGGAGCCTGACAGTCGGCTACGCTACAGCTGCTCATCAGCTCCAGCATGCTGCTGCCTGGGCCAACAAAGCATTTCCCAAATTCTGCCATTAGCACAACCCAGGAACTACATCCAACAGGCAGCTTCTGTGTGGGCATGCAGCTCAGCTGAAGGCATTTAACACTGTGGACAAGGTCAAGTCCTGCCAGCTGGCCTGAGAACCAAAACCTGCACTCTGTACTGTTTAATCTATGAGCGCAGATGTTGCCTACAGCTGATGGGAGCCCTGACAGTGCTCACTTCCTCACACGCCATCCACCATTTACTTTCTACAACTTGAAACACTGAAAAGCTGCCCCATTCTTTAAGGATCACCATCCCATACTGTCCTACCCTTTTATCACATACATGACGCTACCCCAAAACACAACTCTACCCGAAAAAGTAATCTCTACAGGTTGTACTTACCAATCCTTTCCCAGTTCCTCCACTTCAAAGTGAGGTGGCTCATAATTTACAGCTGTTTTGTCTGCTATCATGTTCTAGGTTCCTCTATATTGCTGAATTTTAATCTGATTTGCACACATAGGTGAGGTTATGTGGTTTGGGGTTCAGAGGAAGTAACTGCACAACCCGATATAGAGCTACACACCACTGGCTATTGCTTACACAGAGTTCTAAGCAGTCAAGATTCTTATCAAACAGGAAGTGAAGTATTTTGGTATGCTTCAGGAGGAATTCTATGATGCACCTGTAAGTGAATGCCTGATTTCATTGTTCTTGCAAATGCATTTACCTCATAGTAATGATTTTGAAAACAATGCTCAATAGAAATTCCATCTTCCAGCTGAAGAATCTATGTGGCCCAAAAAATATGAGGAAAAGAAGATGTTAGGAGATGTGAGGTAGGACTTTGCAGTGTCCATATCTCTAGTTGAAGTCAAATAACAAAAGGTGTTGAGATGTGAGCACTTTTAGAGCTGGGAGTTCATTTTCCAGCTAGCTTTATTGCTTTTCAAAGTTAGTTTTGTTTATCCTGGTGTTAACATGAGGTGTGAAAATGAGGTATGTACTTATCCAATCTCAGTGATCAGGCTTGTCAGCATGTACTACAGGCCAACCCAGAAAACTTGTCAAGCTAAAAATCTGTCTTAATGACTTCTAATAGTAAACTTTTCCCACAGTATTATAATACCAGCTCAGCTATCAGAAAAAAAGCATAATTTATGTGTCCTGAATAACCGAAGGATTCTTGGATTTTGTCTTCCAAAGGGAAAAATAGACAGATAGAATGCTGTTTAGGCTGAAATGTCAAGTGCCTTTCCAAAAAAATTCTGCAAGAGCAAATGTACAGAAACTGTACAGGAGAAAAGTGCTTCTGTTGGCTCTTCAGTCTGAGTCATGGCTTTCAAGGCTGATAGACCACAGGAGAGCTAGATGCCCCTGGACTGTCTTGGCACTAAAGATGTGGCTAAGATAAATAGCCAAGCCCGACAGAAGACTGTTTTCACAGCTCACCCAACCTGGCAGCTGGGCCTTGCTAAAACGTCAAAGCATAAAAAATTGGCTCAAGCCACCTGCCCAATCCAAAATTCAAACAGTGGAACCAGCCTAGGCAATCAGGGAGAGGCTTATCACCAGGCAAAGGCTGTGTGCTGTATTCTTGGAGCAAAAAGAAAACCAGCTTTGTGAGCAGAGTATCTCTAACACTAATAATTCAATGGAGGAAGGAAGTCGATGTAATCACCTTTGTAAAGATAGGCAGGTCTGAAGCACTGAGTTTCACATTTTTTCAGAGATTCAGCACATAGCATTTGCCCTTGGTCTTAATGAGGTGAGGAAGATAGGATTTCTTCAGCGCAGTCACGAGGGCACGGATCACTGAAAATTCCTGTGACCAAGCCCAGTTTCTCTATTTGAGCATTTTTAAAGAATTTTGTCCCCTCCCTATCCATCCTGCAAAATGCACATATCAGTGCTGGTGCTGAATTCATTTACATTCAAGATCCTAAGAAGTTCAAAAGAGCCAATGTTAACATTTAGCAAAATTGAAACCCAGTGTAAAGAAGTAGACTCAAATTTCCCTTAGTTTGGATGTGGGGAAAAATGGAACATTTTTAAACCTGACCAAAAATTTAAATGCACATACAACCTATGAAGCTCTTGACTAATTCAGAGTATAGAAGGTACCCAAAAGAGACAGAAGAGTGGATAGGATGGCATTCTCATTCTCTTAAGCCATACAGAGTTTAAACAAAAAACTGGCCCAGAGAAGACAAATCCTGAAGGTCTGCTTGGAACACTTCCACTGAGCAGGGGAACACCTGGATTAATGGTGTCTGTTCCTTTGTGTCTCATCCAGGCTATGACTGCACAGCCCAGAAAGACCATGCTGACAAACCCAAACTCCCAGGGCACTGAAGCTTTCTTCAGCTTCTAAAGTCAAAGAGAGGGAAATATGCTATGCTAGAGCAGAGCAGTAGTCTAAGTAATACGAAAACAGCAGGCATTTTTAAAGGCTTTTTAATTTCACTGGTATCTTTTCTATCCCAGGAAAAGTATAAGCAACCTCATTCTCATCACTAGTGCTTATGTAAACTGCTCTCTTCCTCCTTTCCTAGCCATTTGGAAAGTCTTTTTTTTATTTCTAGGTGTTTTCTATTTCTTTTGTTTGGACAAAGCTGTAAGCCTACTGCAGGAAAGACAAGCAGCTATGGGCAACCTGTGCCTCACAGCAAGCCGCAGACAAGAGGGAACAGGAGCTAGATTACAACAAAAGGCCATGAGGTTTCCACTCATTCCCCAGGACGCTCAGTGAAGGACCATCTTCCAAGAGGAGGGGCTGAGTATCCTCCTCTGCACAGGAGGCTACAGCAGATGAGCCCTGTGCAGCCACACTGATGCCTGTAGCAAAGCAGAATCTCATGTCCCTACATAGGTCCATGTATAATTTCTGCCTGGTTACTTCCACGGAGAACCTAATTCAACTGTATTTGGCACTGGCACAGCACTCCAGAAAGCTCTGGGTAGAAAGCAAACACTGCCTAACTGGATGTGTTTTCATGTGCTTCATTTTATAACGCACCACTAATATTGAAGCCCAGACACTGCGCCTCAGCACATTTAAATCCTCTTCCTGGGGAGTGGCTAGTGACAGAGCTAGTGTATCACCTTCTTGCTAACAGATAAAATCCATCATCCAAAGTAATTTAAACCATTCATGATGGTCAAGTTCATCAAGACAGCAATGACTGTGACTAAGACCCTATCTGAGGCAATCAAATTCGAATCCTTTTTTGCATTTTTTACTGAGGGAGGGGCAGAATGCCAGTATGCAGGAAACCAGCTGCTCTGGAGCTCCCATCTCTAAGGCTCAAGACTGAGGTCCTGGTGTCTGATTAAGGTATCTGAGACTAAACTGGATAGGCAATATTCTCCAACTTCATCAACCTGCGGCAATCCCTAGAAAGCATCTGGAACTTGTGTGGCCAATGACAGTCCTTACACCAACCTTCTTGTTGCTGCAGCTGTGGCTCTGCTTTTGTGTAGGTCACTGGAGTGCAGCCCTACAGTCTCAGAGAGCTAATGAATCATCGAGCAATAATTTTTTTAGTCTCCATCAACCAGTAACGTCAGGCAACATGCTGGATACTGATAAGTGTAGTTGCAGTTTATCTCTGGCTGAGCAGGACAGAGATCCTTCAGGCTATTTGCTCCTCTGGCATGCCTCCTCCAAAACCAGAGAACAACTCACGGTCAGCACTGTTTAAGGAGATGAGGATGGGCTCCCTTAGAAACAGCTATTCTGATTTTCTGTCTCCTCATGTGTTTTCTTTTTCTAAAAGGACAGGTAATTACTCAGGGCCAAAAAATCTATGTCAAAACAATCAGCAGTGACATCTTGTTGACTCCAGAGAAATTGTTACAGAAATTAGTCTTACTTCACTATTCTTCCTTTCCTTGTAACAAATGGAACAACCTATGTGGACCCTGACTGTAGGCAGCACCAAGTAGGAGCCCACTCCAATCACTCCTGCGGTGTTTGATCCCTCTGAGATGCCATTTTTCTCATGGGATTCTCCCTGTCAATGACTCCCTGCCTTTCTCCTCCTTCCCTGTCCACAGGCTGTCATGAGATCAAGGGTCATGACTGGAATTAGGGTCAGAAACAAAAACAACAACAAAATTACAAACACAAAAAAGTTTTCCTTCTGAACTTGTGAAAATACACGTTTTTCACCTTGATGTCTAGTGTATGTACAGAGGAAGGGAGAGGGACTTTAGCAGAGAGCTTTGACAGACAGGCAAATAGGTCTTTATCCTCTCTCTAAATGTTACTTCACTCTGAAGTTTCTTTTCCCCAAAACTCCTCATTGTCTAACCTTAGCCAGCTCATTGCAAGAAAGGGACAGACAGAAAAGGAAATGTAGTGGAAGATGTTAGTTTGGCAAATAAGCCACCAAAAAAAGTGAAGAAAAATATTTTGCTCCTGGAGCAGGGGGGCTTGTTCATCATTTACCTCATGTGTTTACCCCTGGGCTATCATTCTATTAGCCACATTTCCCGACTGAGCTGGAGCACCTGGTAACTATAGTAACCACATTTTCATATCTGCCCATAAATTCCCTCAGTTCTAATTTGGACACCCATTTATAACAACAAAAACAACGGAAATTACAGCAGACTTAGCACAGATGCAGTCACCTCTCTCTCCCTCATGACACAGAAATGACCCCCATCTGAGTAGTTCTTTTACCATAAGATGTCATTTATGGCACAAAGCCTACTTTACTTGTTACTTCAACCACTTTGTATCCATCTGCTATGCTGCCTGTACCTTCTCACTTTCCAGAAAGTCTGTTTATCAGTCTTCCAGTTCAAACAAAAGCCAGCAAGCTTCACATCAGGCTGCATAAACCTGTTTTTCCTTGATAGAAGAAAGAACTCACACCTTGCCTACAAAAAAATAGCACATATAGCACTATTACAGATTTCACAAACAGTAAGTGGATACTTTTACAAGCAGAAGGCCTAAGCAGTTCAGTTTATAAATTTACCTATGCAATACAGACAGTTTTGTAGAGAGGATAAACTGCATCATCCAAAACAAATGATAGTTAAATGATGAAGCAGCAATGTGCAAGAAATCAAGACCAAGTAATAAACAATTGCAAAGTTCAATGGCTCAGAGTATTTCACTACAAATTATTTCCTTTTCTATGAAACAATAAAGCTTAATGAACAATTTGAAATCTACTGACATGATTTAAAAAGATGGATGTGCTGGTAGGTAGTCAAGAGAGTTTGCTTTATTGTTCACAGAGTCACTGCTCAGAAGTACATTTGTCTTGGAGTCTATGTGAATTATTATCAAAAAAGTGACAAATCTCTTTCTCAATTTAGGCTATATCATGCAGGCCTTACATGACTTTCTTTTGCTAGAAGAAAAAAGAATTTCATATCTGTGTATTGGAAAAGATAAGACAATAAAGCCCATCACTGCAACGGTCAAGAGAGCAGTGCTGCTTTAGCTTTAGATTTGGTGAACTTGATTCCATTACAAATTTTTCTCTTGCTAGAAAATCACATCAATTATTATAACTTATCCATGACTATCAATAAGGATATTTTCTCATTAACCTTTATCCACTTTTCCTCTACATTCCCGGGAGGCTAAGGGAACTGGATAAGAAAACACACTGGACCTTGGACTCCCTGGACTTTGGTTGTAAAAAGGAGGTAGGGTTTGTTCACTGCATTCTATTTTATAGCTTAATCTGCTCTTTACACCAAGTAATAAGAGCTTTCAAAGTGAACAGTGGTGTGATGAGAAAACGTAAACTTTAGTGAATTGCCAAAGAAATATTTCAGTTATTTGCCAATTTAGTCATCAAGCACTGTTTAGAAGCATGGATAAAAAACATGATGATAATCAAGTTTTAATATCACCACAACAATTGGTTTAAGATGCTGCCAGATGTAAAGCACAGTAAAGCTTAATGCCATATATATGGTTTTTTCACTTAATAAGTAAAAAGCAATTTTGGTCATTGCCAGACTGGACTAATTTTTGCCACCTCCCTCAGTTCATGAGGTGCTGTTTGGGACTTGGGTGGCGAGCCCCCTGTTCCACATTGTGCCATTCATTATTGTACTCTCATTTCACCATCAATTTCTTATTTATTCAGGCTGTAGTCTGTTAAGAGAGGTGGGCAATTACAGTATGCATGATGCATAATGAGGTTCCAGTCTCAGTGAAAGCCTCTAAAACCACGCATCATACTTCTCTTACTGGCTCTTCCCATTTTCATCACAAGAGAATGCTCTCAAGCTGTCAAAATCTTTCCCAATGACCCCACAGTAACCACTGTAGCCCAGAGTACTTCTTGGCTTGTTAAATATTAAAAATAGAAAGTGAAAATCATATTTAATCTGATCTTCCTAGTTAAGGAAAGCGAGTCCTTGACAGAAAAATAATTACCCCGAACTAAGAAAAAAGAACTAATTAAAAATGAGACTAAATAATATATTCCTATGTGATCTCTTGAGCTAATTTATTTTCAAATGCTTTACCTGGCATAATGTGTGAGAGACCCCCATGTAAGGTTAAGTATTCCTTGGTAGTTGCCTGGAAACGATGACAATGACAGTTTGTTCTCATTAGGGACAAATAGTGCAGAAAGGCTGTTACAATTGTATTTCTAAACATTTAAATAAATTAATTTGGTTTTTGTTTCTAATGATGCAAGTTCTGAAATATTATCAGAAGTACTGCCACAAAATGTATTCCAACTTACACGTATGAGTATGCACATAAATTCACTTGAAATTACCACCGTTATTGTTATTATTACCATTATTATCATTAACTAGCGCTGAGAAGAATACAATCATCTTGGCTTTGGACTGGTTTTGTGTTTCGCTTTATTCCTGGTCTCCACACTACTGTTTTAATAGGTCCTCTGAAAAGCAGGAGAGAACCCTTCAAAGCTGCTGCTTGGAAAAGCACCAACAAGAGCAGAAATCAACCCAAAAATTGCTACCACGCTGGGAATTGGGAAGTTCTTCTCAGGAAGGAAAGCTCACAAGTTTAGTTCTTGCTTCGCAGTTCATTGAAACACACTACTACCGCACTGGGTTCACCTGGAGACATGCTTTGGGGCTTCAGGTTCACAGTTACCCAGGCAGAGCAAGGCCAATCTGCAAAGATTTTAATATTTAGGTGGCCTGCGGGGTCACCAGGGATCCTTTAATGCTGTCAGTTAGCCAAGCTGTGGCCCCAGGCCAGGTCCCACTATTTTCTGTCAAGACTTTCCTCTACGACCGGAAGATGCCATGGTCAGTCACAGGAAGCACAGACCAGCCAAAGCATCTTCTTTACAGAAATCAGTGACACTGTGAAGCATCACAACTGAAATTAGAAGAGCTTTAACTAGTTAAAACTGCTAATTAAGTCTAATGTAAAAACCAATACATTTAGGATTGGGAGTAAAGCATCTTTTCTGAAAGTATTCCAAGCAAATATTTCATCATGGGATGGAACAAGTGGAAAGGGGAACATACTTGTGATATATAAGAGCCATAGTTGGCAATCCTGCATGCTCATTCCACATTTTGTCTGCAGCTTGCCTGTTACACCATATTTGGCTTGGATTCATACAATTGATTTTGAATTGATCTGACGGAGGGGACTTCTGTGGTGCTACAAATAGCAGATATCTTATTTGTGGCCAGAGTCAGGAAAAAATCAAGAGACCCACAGGCTTTCATGGGAAGGCACTGCTATATTTAGTACCTATACTAAACTTAACACTGTGTTTAGGAAAGTCCATTCCATCACAATTAATTTTCTTCCTTTTTTACAAGACAGATGCAACAGATTAGGAGGAGAGATTAAGAAAGAATAAGAGGGGGTAACGCCAGATCATTGGGTTAACTTTGGGGATTTTTTGTTTTCTTGATTTTTTCAAAAGGAATACCACACACCACATAAAAGATGATTAACAGCAGGGAACCATCTTCCTGGTTGGACAGAGTTGCATGAAGCTGCCATGAATACAGGTTAGCAACCTGTATTCCTGCAAAAAGGGAGGATTTATCCATTTTGTTTCCTAAAATAAGATAAATTCCACTTTATGGAGAAACTTACAAACAGTTGGATTAGCCAGCCAGTTGGAGAGATATGACCAGAGAAGAAGCAGCAAAACAAGTTTGCCGTCTGGCAATGCTGGGCATAAGAGATGAGGACAAACTCCAGTTTAGTTTAGGGAAATGAAGACAAAAGCCATGCCAGGCAGGGAAGGATGCAGGCAAGGTAACCACTGGCAAGAACACTTTCCACAGAGTTGTCTGTCTTCTCCACTGCTGCATAATCAGTTTATAACCAAATCAACAGAAATTGCTGAAAGAGAGTATGCAAGATATTTCCTCAGAAGCTTTATGTTTCCAAAAGCATGGGGCATGAAGGGAAATCTTTGGAAGAAAACATAGTTTATCTTGATTAATAATGACTGTCCAATAGATAGATTTTTGCTCCAGTTCAGATATTCTCCTGAGGGGGACTGCAGAATCTAAGCTGAATCAGAGATGTAGGTACAAAAACTTTGTGGAAATAAACCACCACATGCAGCAAACTGGCTCATGTCTGTGCCCTCTCAGGCTGATGGAACAAACACTAGTCAGCATTATGAACAGAAAATAACATTAGCTGTAAATTTATCTCCTTTCTCTCAGTTACCATTGGAAATCAGAATATATTTTCAAGCCCAGTTCCAGGCATGCTTGTCAGATGGCTATAAGGAAGATTTTTTCACACAATGTAGAATTTGAGACATTTTCAAAGTAGTCATTTGCTGCTCACAATGTGTTACATGGAAGATGCATCTGTCTTACATATCTGTATCTCTCCTCTCTGACTGGAAGACTGAAATTTTTTCCACAGAGAAATTGTAAGAAATGAATAAACAACATGTTCCCATGACAGTAACCCCTCCTCATCAAGAAAGTACTTCTATTTCTACAGTTGCAATAGTAGTTTACTATTATAAATTCTAGGCTCTTGCAGAGACTTGGCACAAATTATCACTAATTTGTGCCTAAGATTTGAATCTGCATCATCTCACACTTGACTCACTGCCAAAAGCAAAATTTTTACCTGTGGCAAATACAAAGCAGCCTCAGGTTTAGGCAAAAGGAGCTGCAAGAGAATTGCAGTGAGAATATGCAAGTGCCATTTTGCAGCATTTTACCCACTCCAGTGAGAATATTCCAGTGCCTTGTGCAAAACAAACAGACCAGCCCTCTCAAAGGAAAAAGCTCCTTTGCCAATTCGAAAGGTGCTCTAGTTATATATGAAAATTACAGGATTGACTGAAGAAAAAAACTGAAAGAGAAAACATCTGTAATTCTGTTAAATCCATTTTGTGGCCTGGTCCTAACTCTGATTCATCTTGTCCAGGGACAAGTGTGCCTACAGCAATGAGTGCATTTAGCCAAGTGTATCAGCACTGCCTGCAATCCTTTTCTTTACACACATTAAAAGCAGGCTTTTACATAAGTAACTAATTCACAGCCCTTTCCTCAGATACAAAGTCATAAGGCAGATGGATGGACATATGTACAACCGCCGCTAACTGCTAATGGAGCCATTTGCACTCAACAACATGACACCAGCTTGGGATATTTTCTGGAAGAATTTATTTTTATAAATAAAACCTTGGCATCCTGAGACTGATATAATCCTGCTTTCATGCAACCAGTGTGAGACATTTAAAGGGATGTTGGCATTCTCCTTTCAGCCCTCTCTGGTGAAATTTCAGTAATACTCTTTCATCACAAAACCCACTATGTTGGACACAGAAATTAATTATAGGACTGTGAACTTCAAAACTCACTTTCCTTTGACCCTTTTTTTTTTCCTTTCTTTTTTTTTTCTTAACACAGGAGAACAGATTCCTGAGAGAGATGTTTAGGTTTTCCTCAAGCAAGTCCCTACATTGTCCAAAATCAAATTGAAATGGAACATGAGCAAATACAATGAAAGACTCAAGCATTAGAAATCTTCTTCCAAAATATGTGCCTCCATATCAGGAATGGAAATGAGTACATACCCATTCATGTATTTTTTCACGGCCCATCCCTATGGGCATCAGAGTTTTCCACATATGTGGAAGGACTATAAATTCAGAGCTTCAGTGAGAGAAGCAAAGTCTCCCTTAGGGAAAGAAAGATGGGTTCATGCTGAGGTCCTTCTAGAATGAAACCAGGCAGGGGGGGAAGTGATGCTGGAAGAAAGCAAAGAGGGTGATCTCCAATTTAGAGCATTCAATTGGCAGATAGTTTCTGATTTGAGGTGATGTTGATGAGCTCTTTCCCAAAGGGTTTCCTGTAACAAAGCAGCTCTGTTAAGGCTGTCCTTGCATTAACTATCTTTACAGGAGTTGTCTTTGCCTTTTTTCATGTAAAACCATCCCGTTAACAAGATCATTGCATACTGTTCATATACTCATTCAAAAGCTAAGAGCTCTTTTCCAGGCTCCCATGTAAACATTTATACCTAGGTTTAAAGAGAGTGATTTTTAAAAAAAAATCATTCTTTCATAAATATTTAGAGTTTTTTCAACATTTACCTGGAAGTATTAATAAATAAGTAAAATTATCTTCCCCCACAGAAAGAGATGGTATACAAAATTTACAGTAGAGCTTTAGCTTATTTTTTCCATCCTTGACTTTTATAAGATTGTTTACTTCTCCCAGGTGAAGCCAATATATAACACTGTGCAGGGGGGGAATTGCACAAGGCAAGGACTCTCTCAGCCATTAGGAGTTTTTCACTGGTAACTGTGCTTGTGTTTTCATCCGTGAATTTTTTAAGATAATGGCCAATCTCAAGCCATGTGCTGAAGCAACAATTCATGATAAAACTAATCTTTCCTATAAACATCTCTCTGAAACACTCTATTATTCATTATCAAAGAGCCAGAAGGATTATGATAGTGATTTGGATACCTATTTTTTTAAATTGCTCTCCAAGTCTTCCTTATTCTAATGTAATGCTCAGAGTCCTTAGCAAATACGAATTGCATCTAGAAGGGGAGAAAAAAAAAACCACGGCAAAACCAAATGTAACCTCAGAAATCATTGATGCAAGTAGGTTCATTTCTTGTACTAAAAACCATTTGAAAACTAATCTACTGCATGTTCCTTCCTTTCAGAAAATATAAATTGATCTTTCAGTTTGAATACCTGTCAAAGTACAGCCACTATAACATTGATAAGTCATTTTGCCCATCAGCTGATAATGACTGATATACTGCAAAATCACACAAGCTCCACAAAAACTACTAGACCTGTTCACGCCAACCTAGGGTAGGGGGAGTTGCCTTTTGGAGAATTTGGCAACAGCATGAGTGAGGAGTGCCTTTCTCCCGCCAGCGCCTCCCAAAGTGTTATGTGAATACATCACAAGTAAAGGTGATTAAATCAGTTGAAGGTATTTCCCAACACGGCCAGCCTTCCTTCCTTCCTTCCTCCACAAACTGTCACCATGCTCCTTCCATACAGGGAGGATATTACCAGCAGCTCTGAACCTAAGGATGACTAAATTTGCTAAAAAGCATTTAAGAAGTCACAGCCAGTGCTACTGGGACATTCTGGACAAAGTCACAATGGTGCTGCTATGCAGAGACCCACCTCAAAAAAAAA